>VXAA01011786.1:52580-65203 GCA_013399115.1 Anseranas semipalmata
CCCCCCCTCCCCTCCCCCCTTCCCCCCCCCCCAAAAAAAAAAAAAAAAAAAAAAAAAAAAAAGTTTAGAATACCCTGCTTACCTTTTTTATAACTGTTGCAGAAATTACATAATTTCAGCAAATCTATCCCAAGTGGATTGTAATTACTTTTCGTCTATTTGTCTGTTTTTGTTTTTTTTTTTTTTTTTTTCCTCAGATATTTGTTTNTTGTTTATTTTTTTGTTTTTTTTTTTTTTTTTTTTTTTTTTTTCCTCAGATATTTGATTTATTTCAGCCAAATTTAAGAGAGGGAGGTCTGACTCTTCTATTTCATATATAGGCTGTATGTTTTTCTTATACCAGTTAATAAGGAATAGGAATAATAGGAATACCTATTCCCCAGGCTAGGGGGAAAAAGCCTAATTAAGTACTTTCATTGAAGAAAAGACCATGGTTTAAGGTCAGTAGTCACTTGATCTGTTTGTCCTGCTGGGTAGTCCATCAGAAAAAACATGCAAGTTACTCAGTCAGCTTTGACTTTACACTGGTAAGTGTTGTGTATTGCACTGTCAGTCCCTGGAAAAATGGAAAGGAGCCCCTGGAAAAAAAATGGAAAGGAGCTAACTGTACTTTACTGGCTTGGTGCAGACACCAGAAAAGTGAACGTATTGTGGTGGAATAATTAGAAGAAGAACAGATATGCATTTAGAGACAGGTCCATAGGAAACCAAGTACTACTACTGCTTCATTTTATTTACTTTTATTTAAATTCCAAGTTCTGTGTACCCCTCAGGTGGTAACAGCCTCTCCTATCAAATCAGCATCAGTAAGACTACAGAAAATCTTTTATTTTATTTGTATTCACAAAGATGTTGATATGAAATTAGCTAATATTCGCTGTGGGGGAATACGCTTGAACAAGTTTGCCATGCGAACTGTGCTGAGATTGTAAACCATGGAGCTATTTACTGTCAGTCAATAATTATCAGTAAGATTTAATGGAAATCAATACTAATTTGAAGCAATGAAGAACAATAACCAAGTTCCAGTTCTTCATTTCACTTCATTATGAGCAACTGATATACAAATTTCAAAAGCAAATATCAATATAAATTTTAAAAGCAAATTAAAAAAAAAATGTATCTTTAATATTCACAAAAGGGAGCAATTCCCTTTCCATCATTTCTGTTGTTTATCAATATAAACAATGTGTTTCTCCTGTCTATAAGTAGCTGTCTTTGGTGTTCTATTAGTGCCTTTTCTGAATATAATTGAAGTCACTGATATGTACATAACAGCCTTGAAAGAGCTCTCCATCACCAGAGCAGGGTTTTCCTCTTAATACTTGTGCATTACTCTCATTAACACTAATTGCAGCTACAAGGGAAGAAGAAAACCCAAAGCATTATCTAAATACAGTCCAGCCAACTGCACAGAGATCTATTCGGTTACTTAATATTTTTTACTATACTTGTCGGGTGTTTTAAAATTAAATGGGAAAATAAAAAAAAAAAAGAAAAAAAAAACCACCACAATAGAAAACAGAGAAGGAAGAAATTAAATTCTTTACATACTTTGGTTAATATTAATACTCTGCACCCAGGACATGGGTGATCTTTTTCAACTTGGTTGTTCAGTAGTCTGCCTTCAGAACACACATACGTACAAGTTACCAAGGCTTGTTTTACATATGTGTTAAATTTAATAAAAACTGAGGATTTTGCAGAATCCCAGGACATATGGTCCTCTATCACAGCAGGTTTCCACAATGTCATGTTACTAAAAAATACTGATTTCACAAATGTAAGCCAAGTGTGTAAAAGGATACATATAACTTGTCACCTTTCCATTTTAATACCAGAAGAAATGATGTGTTTTAAACATGGAGAGATTTGTCAGTGTTCTTAGGATTCCATATCAACAGACTAATTTTTCAAGGCTAAAACAATGATCTAGACATGCTTTCTCTATGTTTCATACAGTGTATGGGGCTGTGCTTTATAGTATTCCCACCACAAATCCTATGCCAAGCCCTAAGCTCATTCACGGTAGATAATATATTCCTGCACTGACAGGAAGATTTTTGTTTCATTAGACTGTCGTCCCACATAAATTTGCACACATGTTAACCCTAGGACTCAGCAGGAAACTCCAGCGAAACCACTGAAGTTGTTCTCATAGCATAAAGATAAACAGATGGGTGAATATTTCTAAAACTGGGGTCTTAGAAGTTATACCATTTCTGGACGACTTGGCAAGGTGATATCTTTTCTGTTCAGTACTACAAAGTGTCAGAGACTGTGTGCATTATGCAGCATTAACGGAATCAGGTTTTATAATGTATTTTATAAAAACATAGAGATATGGTAGGAATGACTCAAAGCTGAGTTTGTATGTTAAGATGAAAAGGACCCATTTGTGCAAATCTTCATCTTCTCATTAGCAGGAAGACGACAGTCTATGTTCCTGCCAGCTTTCAGCTCTCTATCCACCTGGCAAATTTCATCTGAAGTCTAGACTTGGAGTTACCAATATCTACTTACTGCTTTAGGGAGCAGAAGAAATGTTTTTTGGAGTTGATAAAAGAGGAAATAACTGTGGGTGAGACAAAACTGTTGGTAGGAGTATTTAGTAAGGAATATAATCAATTTGTTCCAGCTGGGGTTTCCAGGTTGCAGGAGAAAGTGAAGGGAACTGATCTCCATCAGATAGCATGCTGAGATATTATCAAGAGAATTTGTCAGGACGTAATATATTAGCAAATTAAAAAATATATAAAACTACATAATGTATGTGCAAGTGCCCTTGTGTAATCCCTGACAAGTTACTACATAACACAAGGAAATATATTTCTTTATACTTCAGAATTCAAAACAATCATTGAATTTTTTTGTTATTAGTCCTTTTTTCTTGACTAAGGCATAAGCCTCTCGAAAGAGTCTCAAAAAAGATTAATGTCACCAGTGTTATCCAATGTAGTGATACCACTGACAACACCAGTGTATGACAATATTTTGTACCGTAAATATAAACAGCATCATATGTGGAAGAGCGACTTGAAGAACAAGCAGCATTAACTTGTTTCTAAGAGAGAGGAGGGTTATGAAGAAAAAAGTTATAGTTTATTCTTTCTCAGCTTATTCTTTCTAATCTGACCAGATTCCTTCACAGTTTTTGAAACATTAAATGAAATGAAAATTACTTCTTCCCCTTCCTTGTACTTAGTGACTAGTCAATCCTACTACCAGTGCTTGGGAACCTGTACAAAAAAATACAAATTTTAATTAAAATGTTTGATTTGTTAAAGTTAAAACAATTCAAGGAGGAAAAAGTGAATTTTGTTGTGTTGCCTGTAATTGGTTGGAAAAAAGACTGAATGAAATATTGCTGCCTAAAACTCTTTTTTCCATTTCATTATTGGATAATTTTTTTAATGATGAAATCCAAAGACATTTTAAAAATTCACTAAAGAATTTTCTTTAGATTCAGATTGTTTTCATATTTTAGCTCCTTTTTTCTACTGTTACTTTTGGTTAAGGACAGGAAAAAAAAAAAAATCTGCGGGTAATTCAATGGATCAGAAACATTGATTCCGACTCAGCTGTACTCCCTCCAGCCTATACTTCTTTAGTTCTGTGTAAGATAGGCACAAACTGGTTGCAAAGATTCTTGGAGCGATCATATTTCAGGCAAAACAACAACAACGGCAAAACCCACAACATTTACTCTCAGCTGGTGTAAACCAGTTTATCTTCTCATACTTGTGAGGAACAATAGTGCTGCAGCTGAGGATACAGCCAAATGTATTTCGTATGATAGATGTTTAAATTCTCCTATGAGTTGCTGTTATGTTCCCAAATTCAGAATTTGTCCCAAAGTACATGGCATTCCCTGTGTGGTTTTCTCTAATGTTTATTATTCACAGCTTGTACAATAGCATAGTATATGTAATGTTATCTAATATTTACAGTCTAATCCACATCACACATGAAAGTGAATCTCTCTGCTAAGAAATACTTAGAGGTTTACGTCATCTTCTTCACTTCAAAAGCAAATAATGAGGTGGGCAAAAAGGCTGAGTGTTTCAGAGGCCATACATTCATCTGCATATTGAAGAGAGGTCAGTTTAGTATCCATTTTCTTCAGATGTTCACTACAGAGTGAAATCCTGACATGCAAATTGAGTCCTGACTCACAAAAACACCTTTTATTAGGCAAGCACTGAAACCAGGGATTTATATATATATTTTTTAATTTAAACTGTGGATCTATACTAAATTGCTTACTACTGGCAGTAGTGACATTAAAATGTGCACTTTTATATGTAAGTGTATGTACATATATAAACAACTGGAGAAGAAGTATTTTAGAATAGTTTTCTTGTTCCAAACCTGCACAATTAAATGTAAATCCTTCCATTTCTTATAATTACAATGTCCTATTTGGATCCTGGAAAGAAAAGGTTGAAGTACATCAGGGACTAATTCTGACACGCGCTCAGTGGTATCAGCGGGCTATTTGTAAATTTATGAAACAGTAAAGCCATGAGCTGTGATAAAGGTGTAGATACTTAGTATGTACTGGGAAGTGTAGAATCAGCACTTTTCAGGGAAATGCAAGTATCTCCCAACAGACTACATACAGTTTTATATATTAGCATTATATGACTTTCATCTTCCAGTAGAATGTTCTCAATAACCAGGATAATATATATGTGCATATATATANTGGCTCTGAGAGAGACAGGATACTGTTTAATTTTAGGAACAATTTCAGCACTAAGAAACTTCAGCACGTGCCTAACACAAGGAATCTCCCGTACAAAAACAGCAATGAAAAACAACTGAACAATGGGAAACGCTGAAACAGACCATGCTGTTGTTAGCAATCAGGTGTAACACTCTCATCTGGTGATCTGAAGAATTCAGATGGACTCAAGCTAACCTACAAAAACAGATCCATGAGCCCCAGCTTACAGGAAAGAAAGGTTGTATGGGGAAGCCTCCTGTAATACTTCCATTATCCAAAACATATGTGACTCTTGTTTTAACACCTTTTTAAAACAATGCCCCTTTTAGGTGTCATGCTCAATAAAATGTTTGTTCTCCAAAACTCAGAATGAATTAGTGAAAGAAGGAGAAATAAAAGCCACACTTTTTATCATTACATTTTTATTGAAATTTAAACACCCAAGTGAAAGAGATTTACATAAAAGAATTTGACCTACACAGTATACCATACATGATTGAAAATCACTTTGCTGTTCTTCATAAAGTTTCAGCTTGACTGACAGATACGATGTAAAAGCAATATGTGAGATCTGCTTTCATTTAAGTATGCACTCTCACATGTCAAATAATATTATATATTTTTGTTTAATATTTTACAACAGCAAGGACATTAGTTCAGTATCCTTCTAAAGAATAACTCAACATGTGCCAAAAGAGAAAGAATTTTAGATTCTTTACTTAACCCTTCATGTGATCATCCTTTCAGAGAATGAAAACTTAAGCAGAAGTCAATAGGGATATTTTTGTTGAAAGTCGAGGGGACCGGGATCATAATTTTAAGGAAGGTTTTATTTATTTAAGTAAACTAAATCTCCAAGGACTTTTGAAGTATCTGTAGACTTCAAAAGAGTTAGGAATCTTATTTCCCTAAGTAAATTTTGGAAACCCACTATTCCTGACACAGACATCCAAGTTATAAAGCCTATTATACTTATATCATCCCTGGAGTGTGAAAAATGGGATTTCATCCCATTTTTATCCTACTATTGGTTTCAATGTGATAAACAGATAATAAGTAAAAGTTTCAAGTTTCCTTCAACTTAGAAATATATTTAAGTATGTATATTAATATATGTGTATAATTTCCTCAAAACATCAATTCACAAAAATCCCACTTCATTTAGAATTTTTTTCATGCAAGAAAATATATCAAAAAGATGCACCATTATCCAAGATTTCTCTGCAAAATATCCAGGCTAACAAAACATTCATTCATTTTTCTACATGTAATAAAGATGAGTCCCAGAGAAATGCTGAAATACACTACAAATCTTTCACTGTGCTCTTCACTTCAGTAAGTAACTAAAGTCAGGATGAAAACGTAGCAAGGAATGACACAATAAACTGATATGTGTTATGTGTGTGGATCTACTTCTTGTAGATCTGAATATATGCAGAAGTTGGTATGCCAGGTAAAACCAAAATAAAATAAGTATCTTGAAAGTAGTTGTGAGGAATGAAGTGCAGCAGAAGGCTTCACTCATTACCGCAGAGAAGCATAAAAGAATCCATAATTCTGTGGAGATTGTGCAAGAAACCTTTAGATCTTTGATGTTTTATCCAATAATAATTTTTTGGGGCGTCACAATAAGCATATTGATTAAGTGGGCTAGTTCTTTTTTCCATTTCTAGATAATAGTTTCATAAGCTGGCTATTGACAAGAGCGAAGAGGTCCTTCTAAAAGGCAGTCAGTAAAAACAAAAACTATTCATAAAAGGGAGGAAGAGGGATAATCTGACGGAAGTTTTCCAAGGGAGCCAGGGGAGGAGAAAATGGTAAATGTGTAAGGAGAAAAACAGTAATGAGCCTCAGAAGCACTAACAATCATTTTTAGGGACTGGAGAATATGAGGAGAGGGTCAAGTGAAGAGTATGAGCATGAGCAGGCAAGACAAGCTGCCAAACTTCATCAGTAATGAAGCTGTTTGGGGGTGAAGCAACAACAGTAGGGAGCAGAGATGCTGGAAAGAGTCTATAAGAGCTGAGCCACTTCAAGCATAGTCTGGGAAAAAAAGTTGAAAAGAAAGTATCATGAGAGAACAGAGAGGAAACGAAAGGCAACAGTGAACAGTAAAGAAAAAGAAACATAGAACCATATGTAACATTTTATAAAATATCAAGGTGCTTTAGTCCAGATGTTCAAGGTAGCTCTTCACACTGATATGGAGTTATCTCCCCAGTCTTTTAATTTCAGTGTTGTCTCCCTGACAATCCATGAGTATTATAGTAATACGTGCCCTATGCTACTGATCCAGTCTGGGAAAGTTTACTGCAAAGAAAGAATGTTAGCATAACTTCAGTGATATTCTGTAAAAAGATTATAAATATCTCAAGCTTTTGTGGGAGTTTTCAGTGTGATGATGTATTTTCAGGCTTTGAGCTTGTTTTAGAACAGAGAACTGGTGAAATAATTTACACAGAGAACTCTAGGCACCAGAGATCTAAGGCACTATCTCTAAATTTGCCACAAAGTAAAAATTTTGGAAAAAAACCATATTAGAATTAGTAAAAACAGTAATTTTTCTCTTGTTAAATCATTATGCTTTGATTGGTAGGTGTGTTGCTATTAAAGGTGTCAATATTTTAAATTATAGTTTTACCCCTTAAATCTGATAAAATAAAATGCATATGAAAACAATCTACACCAATAAAGTACAAAATTCATAATAAATACATAAAGAAAAAGAAGCCTGTCTTCAAACATACCATCACAATAGAAATACATAAACTTATGAATATGAAGCAATCACAAAATACAAAATTGCATGCTTGACAATATTACCACAAAAAACAGAATGCTAATTTTTTTAACATTTTCATTGACATTTTAGTGTGAAATTGCCTTGTTTGACCAAACATTCCAGTGTAAATAAGACTGCATTTTTAAGTAGAATATTGTTTCACTGCATGTTTTCAATCCCATTAATAATGTCTTTTCTTAGAGTGGTGTCCACTTAGGAGGTCAAACAGGGATTTAAAAACATAATCATGCATTATGTGCCTCTGCATTTAAAGTCAACATTATGAGAAATCAATCTGTTGAAACTGTGAAGTAGCTGCATTTCATGAACCCTGAAATATTTTATTTTCCCATTATTTCAAAGTTTCATGTTTACTCATCAAAAATTGCCCCTCTCTCTACTTTGAATTGCCTGTGTGTTTTTTTTTTTTTAAGCAGTGGGAATGAAAAGTCGGAGTCAAATATTGACAAACAAACCCTAGCATAAATTCTTCTGTTCAGCTTTAAAAAAGCAGTCAAGAGAGCAGTCTCCTTGAATACATCCACGTATCTGTATTGATTCTTTTTCTGTAGTGCTCACTGCTACCATACTGAAGCGCTGCACGCAAAGGTTAGAGTAAACCTTCACAAGGTCATTTATAACTAGCTCTGATACAGGAAAGTTTGACTGGGTTCTCTCTCTTCCATGGGTATTTCATCAGTGAGTTTTACTTTCAAACTGCCAAACCTTTGTCTGTTTGTTCCTTTGCTCATTATAGTCAGTGTTTGGAGTATCTGTGTGTGTCTCTGAGTGAAAAATTGTAGGGTATTGGGAAAGTATCTTTTTAAAAAAACAAAACAAAACAAAACAAAACAAAAAGTATTATACCCAGTGATACCAGTTAGACAGTGAGTCTCTGTGCCTGTCCATCATATACAAGCCCCTATAATCCTTAATTCTTTATATGTATCTCTCTTCTTCTAGCCTTATTTTTTGTTAGTTGCTCTGTTTCAGAGGATCAAAGCTGTCTTGATGGGTCACAAATACATAGCTGTATCAAGGTAAAAAATTCGTAAAGAGCTACATGATACAGGTCTAACTCGCTCATTAGTATGCCTCACAGGTTCTCCTGTGAGAGGCCTAGGGGACCTAGAGGCCATCAGCTTGTCATGGTCTCAACTGAAAAGCTTGGGATCAAATTGCTGAGACTTAGGTGTTTAGCTTTTGAGATACCCTGGTTTGTTTCCCAACCTGTCAGGGATATTGTGGCCTTCACACAAAGAATGGATTTGAATTTGAATTACTGTACACCTCAGATGCTTGGCTACAGCTTCTTTTGATTTTAGGAAGTAAGTAAGTCATTGTTCAATATGTACTATAATCAGAAAGAATAAATAGTATCTTATATGCTTCTTGTATTTTCACTTCCCATATTCCCTTCGTGAAATTTAGTGCTTACCATTGTTTCCAGTCAGTTCCCAGTATATTGCCCAAAAAGGACATTTCGAAAGATTGGTATCTCAGTGGGATTGAGCTTTGTATATGCCATAAGGACTGTTGTTAAGATTCAGCCTCTGCAGTGCTATGGAAGGATGTCCACTGCAATGGTCTAGATTCTTCCTATGCTATTCCTCTACTTCTCTTACTGTTCTTATATCATTTCCATACTTAAAATCATTACTGCTACTTCCCATACTATTCTTTCAGTACCATTATCATGACAAATAACAAATATTAGCATCCAAATCTCATATTTTCTCTGGAGGTTACTTGACAGTAATTTCTCAGCCATTTTGGAAGAGGTATGTAATAAGAAAATACTTGTAGAGCTCTGCTGAAATAAAATTATCCTTCTGAAGAGTGACCAGACCTCTGCATTCTTCCATCCCTGTACTAAGGGTGGGAAGGGGGATTACCTTTACCAGAAGGAATTAGAGGGTTAATTTTTCTTTCCAGTCCTCATCCCCTTCTATTAACACCTGCTTGTTTCAATCCCATGTCACTTCTGCTGCCTGCAACCATATCACCTTGTAACTCCTTCCCTTTAGGTCAAGGACTTGTCTGCCTTGTTATAAATATTGATATAAATATTAATCATTCCAGTTTTTGCAAAGAACAGTGTATACACTGGGTGAGGGATTTTTTAAAGCAAAACTGCTGATCCTAAGGGATGCAGGATTGTCTAGTAAAAGAAGTGGACCTTGAACAGGTTTCTTTTAAGCACTGCCTTTCAATTCTTCTTTGGTACAGAAGTAATTTGATTCCTGTAATGCAGTTTACCTACTTGTAGAATTAGTCTAATAATAATTACTTGGCTCACGGCATCTTCCAAGACTTCATTAGTGTTAATAGAGCACTTTGTCAGGTTTGAGTTCTTTGCCTCAAAACTCCACATAGTGGGAAAGCTAACAATGAACTGTTAATTATTACTAAGCAACTAGTCAAGTAAAACAGAGTTCTTCATTTGCACTGATAGCCTTTCTGTGTTTATCTTTTTGTGTATAAATGTGGAACTCTGATCCTGAATTTCGAAAATATATATATATATATATATATATATTCCAAAAACTCACAAGCACAGTAACTTCCATGGGAATTAGAAATATGGAAGAAGATTGAAATATAGGAAAATAATAATAATAATAATAAAAATCTTGAACAACGCTCCTTAGTTTAAACTGTCTGCAGTTCACTGGAGAAAAATTCATCAAGCAATCACAGTCATTGATGCTGTATGGTATGGCAATGTCCTGTTGCTAAGATTAAAATGAGGCTTCTAAATGATCCTGTTTAAGAGAAAATAATAATAATAATGGTAAAAGAAAAAGGTAACATATACACAAGCTTCAGCATGAAGAAGCAGAGCTGAAGTGATTTCAGAGACCTCAGTTTTGGGATGCGAGGGAGGCAGAGAAAGGGTAGATGCCAAGGAAGTTTGGGTGAAGTAGAAGAAAGTAAGATATTAATTACATTTTTTCTCAGAAGTTACTCCTCTTTTTATTCTTTTCGCCAGAACACTTGAATGATAATGTGACAATATCTTCTAATATCATCTAAACCTTCTTTGGAGCTTTTCTTGCACTACTTGATTCTTTTGGGGGGCCTATTTGTAATCTCAGTGGACACTCTAATCCAAACTACACTCAACATTCACAGCACCACAATTCCTCCAGTCTTTGTGTCCAAAGCTGAAATCTCTATCTCTCAGGGAGCAAACAAGCCAAGGGTCTGCCATGGATACATTCTCACTGAAAAATAAATCCACACTAAAAAAAAAGATAGATAACATACTCTCATATAATTCATGGCTCCCTCATTATATCGTTTGATTTAATAAAATCCTGATTCATTTCACTTTTAGAATCAATTTACAGTTCCAGAGGTGACATTTTATCAAGAGACATAGTAAAAACAAAACAAAACAAAAAAAAACAGCAGGCAATGCACAAAGCAGATCCAATGAACAAAGACAAAAACAGATGACACACAATTTAAACGAAATGGTTTTGTTCTATGTGAAGGG
Organism: Anseranas semipalmata; assembly: GCA_013399115.1. Classification (NCBI taxonomy): domain Eukaryota; kingdom Metazoa; phylum Chordata; class Aves; order Anseriformes; family Anseranatidae; genus Anseranas; species Anseranas semipalmata. The sequence goes on from VXAA01011786.1 coordinate 63,594, forward strand.
ATTTTGTACAAACAGGTACACTGCAAAAATACAATGGAAATACTTTTTGGGATGTCTTCAGTAAGGCCAAGACTCTGCCTGCTCATTTTAGTAGGATAACTACGATGATATATTTTATTTCTCTGACTTAATTTCTAAGAGTTCAATTCTGTCGCTTGTGTTTGAATTGCAAAAGTTATTATCAGTATTTTAGGTGAATACTTTTGATTTTGACTCATATTACTAAGGAATTTGGGGGTAATAATTAAAAAAAAAAAAAAAAAGAGTTAAATTTTCATTTTTCCAGGAACAGTAAGAATTAGTACAACTTTCAAAAGAGGTTTTATATAAAAGTGATATGGTCAGAACCATCCACAATGAAATGACTTCAGTCATGGAAGTCTTTCTGGAAACACACCAATGCCACCATGTACAAGTAGAACCACAGTAGCATGAAAAGATTTTTGCAGTTATTCCCCTTAGAGCAGTTTGTCAGCTGCTCAGGTTTGTCAGAATATACATGTAATCTCAGACGGGGCGAGATTTTGAATTAGTTAATGTCCTTAGACCAGGAGGGGAAAAAACAACAACAACAAAACTCCTGTCTTTCAAATGTACTAGTAACATAGACTTAGTTCAAAGTGATGTATAACATATGCAGGTAGCTATGTAGATGAAAGGCAAGTAAATCCATTTGGATCTAACATTGATATATCTGATTTTGGCAGGAGAATCCTGAAATTTTCCAGTGTCTCATCTACCACGATTTCCAGCTGTCTCTCAGTTTTGATATGTTTCCTGTAAGTAATATAACCATTTTTCAAGTCCCAACCTCACAGCCTCCTATTATACTACAAATAGTCAGCTGAAGTACATCTGTTCTTTACAGTGAAATATGGGTTTACTTTTTATTTCTCCATGGCATTGATTGTGGCATACCAAAACATGTACCAAATAATTTGCCTTTTACATTAAACATAGTATATTTTAGTAAGACAATAGACACACATAGATATTTATCTAATTTAATCACTGAAATAATCTGCTAATAAAAATCATTTATGAAATAAATTTATGATAATTTTGCATTACAGTACGCTACTTTATTTTTTAAATCCATGTAGGTATACAGCTGACATTGATGGAAAACCTCAGAGAATGTTTTTTGCTCACTAAGCACAGATTTGCATGATGGCAAACAGTTTCTCCATCACTGCTGATATTAAGAAGCTGTATTCATCTACTTAAGAATTTTGTTACTTCCCTACCCCCTTCCTTCTTTCTCACTGTAGCTTGTTATACTGGAGAGTAAAGATCCTTCATTTAGTTGTCATCCAGACCCAGTGTTTTAGCCTGACACCCAAACTTAATTTAGAAGAATAAGATTATTGCAATGTAAAATAATTCTCAGTATCTGCATTTAAGGTATGCAAAATGTACAGCAATTTTAATGGGTTGGTTGTTCACATTTTTCTTCAGTTGCTGCAGAACACACTTGAAAACATATGTTTTAAATTACATAAAAATATATTTTATGATGGTGCATTGAAAGCAAGGCAATCTGGAGGACAAAATTTCCCAGCAGCAACAAATCTGGCATGGTGTTATTATGTTCCCTTATTCTGAAGTTT
>VXAA01011786.1:76731-107909 GCA_013399115.1 Anseranas semipalmata
GTGCAGGCCTGGGGCCCCCAGCACAAGAAGGATGTGGAGCTCTTGGAACGGGTCCAGAGGAGGGCCACTAAGATGATCAGAGGGCTGGAACACCTCTCCTATGAAGAAAGGTTGAGGGAACTGGGCTTGTTTAGCTTGGAGAAGAGAAGGCTCCGGGGAGACCTCATTGCGGCCTTCCAGTACCTGAAGGGAGCGTATAAACAGGAGGGGGAACGCCTGTTCACACACGTTGATAGTGATAGGACAAGGGGGAATGGTTTCAAACTAAGACAGGGGAGATTTAGGTTGGATATTAGGAGGAAGTTTTTCACTCAGAGGGTGGTGAGGCACTGGAACAGGTTGCCCAGAGAGGTTGTGGATGCCCCATCCCTGGAGGCATTCAAGGCCAGGCTGGATGTGGCGCTGGGCAGCCTGCTCTAGTAGTTGGCAACCCTGCCCAGAGCAGGGGGGTTGAAACTAGATGATCTTTAAGGTCCTTTTCAACCCATGCCGTTCTATGATTCTATGATTCTATGAAAAAGGTGCATTGTGGAAGCACCACAATCAGTGCAGCCACAACTGCAATTTGTGACAGTTATGATGGGCATTTATCCATAGCTAGAACACACGTACTTGATCAGGTTCCTTAGAACTGGAGGCATGGTGCCGCCTAGTTTCTGAATAACAACAGATTTATGTAGAAATAAGGTGCAGAATGTGCAGAAGTATACACATGCCTATAAACCCTCCAGGATGAATGAGAAGACAGATAAAGACAAACAGATAGCTACTTCATGGCTAAAGAGCTCACAGTTTTGAACTACCTGCCTAACATCTACATTTGGTATTTAAGATTTTATTTTTGATAAGCTTGTGCATGTGGAGCTTTAATTCTTTATTTTAGCAATCTCAAAGTCCATGGCAAATCTTAAAATATTGCTTTAAAGTTTAACAGCAGGAAACAAGACCTTTCCAGAATGCTTGTGGCATATAATTAAAAACATAGATGTTCAAAATTTATGCACACAAGACTTAGTTGCCTGTCCTGTAACCTTGGTTGCAGTTGCCTGTCAAACTTAATATTGTCATAACCTGACTTTTTGATCCCCTAACTGGTGTGTGTTATGAATAGAATACTCTTCTTAACGTCTTCTGTACCTTCTCACCAAAATATTCTCTGGTCCTCGCCTAACAGTGATCCCTTTGAGTTGAAGACTGAAAATTGATTTTCAAGGATATAAGACAATAACTTGTTCTGGTATAGTTTATTGCTTTACTTATAGCTTAGCATTTATTGAGAAAAACAGCACAGTGGAAAAAGGATTCCTTTTTCATAATCCTCACACTCTGTGCTTTTTATTATTTGTAAAATACTGCTGTCATTTTCATTTGTAACAGACATGACGCTAGGAAAAAAAAAAAGTGTTTGTTCATTTAAGTAGAATGCTCACAGGACAGAATAAGATTTTAGATCCATTGCTTACCAGGTAAATTGAGATAATTCTAGTTCAAACAGAACCTGTTCTTCCTTATTCTAAATTTGCATTACAAAGATATGAAAGGATCCTTCAGGGAGAAGGGGAAGAGTTGTAAGGGAACAGTTTTTGGACAGCTGAAGGAAAAGATGGGCACCTGCTGTTCAGCAAGTTGAGGGAATTGCATATTGCAAATTTTCTGTGTGTTACCAGGACAAGCAGATGGCCAGAGACAGAGTTTTCTCCTTGTGTGTAGTTTATCTCCAAATATCTCCTAATGGCCTACATTAAAGTTTCTCACCATCACATTCAGTTCAATTTAACACAGCTAATATATGTTTAAGCTGTACCAGTTGCTGTTAAAACTACCTACTTGGAATAGATAACACTTTCACATACTTCAGTAAGGAGCCAGTATAAGGAGCAACGCTGTCTGCATGCTATTTCAGGGGACTAACTCAGACCTCTAGGGATGAAACTGCTGTCTCATTCATCATGAGTCACTTGTGCTTTTCAAAAAATTACTTTGCCTTCCTGAGCTTTCACATGGGAAAGGATATAACCGTTTCTGTCTCCTGAGAACTGTTGCAAGGTCTAGTTTATGCTGACAATATGCAGAACTGGACATTATTATTATTATTATTATTATTATTATTATTATTATTATTTATTATTTAATTCTACATCACCTTTTTTGGAAATGTTTTTGTATATAAAATTATGAAAAATATATTTGTGCAAAACCTATCCAGGTCTTTATCAGTTTTTGTTGTTGTTGCTGTTAAATACCATTGAATATTAATGATATACAGATTTAAATTATTAAAGTATATTTTTTTTAAAAAAAAGGTGAGGCTCTTCAACAGAGCAAACAAGAAGAAATATGGATCTGCATTCAGAGGCTAAGAATCTTCAGCAAAACAAGTTAAAAACAGGCACTGCTTTCTTCTGATACTTGTTCCTACTTGAACTGCATCTTCTCCAATAGTTACTGAAATTAAAACAAAAATAGTGTGTGAAAATAGAGGCTGGGTACCAGAATTGCTCTATATGTCTTACATTTACTTCCATTGTCTCTTCTCCTTGCCCATTAATTCAATATTCTTGTTTCTACAGTCATGCAGTTGAAACAGGAGAGTGAGATTTAGGTATCTGTAAAGTTAGGTGGTCTTTGAACTGGTGTATTTTCAGTTTCAGTTTAGGACTGAAACAACCTAATGTCTGTATGACAGCTATGTTCATTTTTGGAAGTTACTTTTAGTATCAAGTCATAACTGCAACCACATATCAGAAAAACAGACAATAGATCCCATTATTTCTACTTCTGTGGGATTCAACACATAAAATATTTGGCTGCTCCAGTTTTCCAATACGTATTTCAGTATTCACTTTTAGTTACTTTTTTTTTTTTTCACCTATTAGTCAACATTCAATGAGCTTTTATAGATCTGATAACTACACCAGATCAAAAGAGATTGGAAAAGACAGAAAGGATATCTGCAAAGCAGAAATGTGTTTTGGATTTCTTTTCCTTTTTCTTTTTTTTTATGTCGGCTGTTCAAGGCACAACAATTCCTGAAGCTCTTCAAATTGTTATTGGATTTTGAAGTTGAGGTTTAAGAGTCTTATCCAAAGGAAACATATCAATTCACTGATCAATTCAACTAACTTGTTCATGAAGTGAGTTCAGAGCAGAGTTATACAAAACTTTCCTTATGAATCCCACAATCAACTGAAATTTGAATCTGCAAATTTATGAATTATTTAGGAAACCTGGGGTGAGTTTCAAGCAGAATATTTCCTTTCCTGTCAGATACAGGGTGGGCTGATCACTCTGATATCAAGCATCAGCTCTTTCCAGGAGTAATCAGTGGGGCAGCTGGCAGATGACTAAGTCACTGTCTCCTCCATTAGAACCACGGCAGCCCAGGGATAAGCCTTACAAAGAGGTAGTTCACATAGTGCCAGGAGCGAGCGCCTGGCAGAAGGCAGAAGGCTATAGGTGAGACGTAGATTGATTTCCGGGGTGAAAGTAACTGAAATGAGCAGGAGGAGGTAGGAGAGGAGTCACTGAAAGATATATTCTAGAGCTGGGGACCAGAACTGTAAAAGTCAGTGTTTGCCTGTGGTTGCAAGGGTTGCAAGTAGAATTAAGTGCAAGAGAGCTTTCTTCCCCTGTGTGTGCTTCCAAGAGTTGCAAGGGTATTTTTTCTCCATTGGGATGACACAAGACTCTGATTTTGATATTCTTAATAGAAAAATACTACAGATGAAAATATTTCATGGATCAGTGACTAAGGCATTGACTGCAGGGTAGGATACCAGAACCTGTTCTCTCTCTGCCTTGTCTGATCATGAACAGGAGTCTGAACCCATATCTCCCTTACTTTAATGGAGTACTCAGTTGCTGGGCCATGGGCCATCTTGAAGTCATTTTTTTTCAGTCTTTCTTTTTGGGAGTTACTCTACACTCTGTAAATATATGAAGACACTCAGCCAAGGAATACGACAGTACGTGATATTCCTCTGGGATGGGAAATATCAGTCCATTCCCCAGATATAAGTAACTCTTACATGCCAAATAAGTACCCTAAGCATTAAAATTACTTTTCTTTTTCTTTCTTTCTTTCTTTCTTTCTTTCTTTCTTTCTTTCTTTCTTTCTTTCTTTCTTTCTTTCTTTCTTTCTTTCTTTCTTTCTTTCTTTCTTTCTTTCTTTCTTTCTTTCTTTCTTTCTTTCTTTCTTTCTTTCTTTCTTTCTTTCTTTCTTTCTTTCTTTCTTTCTTTCTTTCTTTCTTTCTTTCTTTCTTTCTTTCTTTCTTTCTTTCTTTCTTTCTTTCTTTCTTTCTTTCTTTCTTTCTTTCTTTCTTTCTTTCTTTCTTTCTTTCTTTCTTTCTTTCTTTCTTTCTTTCTTTCTTTCTTTCTTTCTTTCTTTCTTTCTTTCTTCTTTCTTTCTTTCTTTCTTTCTTTCTTTCTTTCTTTCTTTCTTTCTTTCTCTCTTTTTTTTTCTAAATCAGGTCAGAGCCTAAGGAAATTATCTATATAAACTCTTAACTAAACCTTTATCTATTCTGTGAACTTTTCCCTATATAAGAAATGCATCATAGTTCTGGAAATAGTAATTAAATCTTACTCAAAATAAGAAACTGAATTACTCACAAAATGTTGCTAGAAAGCACGCTCAGACTCCCACAAAAGAACATCCTTTTCCTCACTTATATGGTCACTGTGCCTGAAGGTAGTTATTGTCAGGTATGCAAAACAGTGAAGTGCATAGGCTTCTGGAAAAAGCAAAAGTTGTTATAGACCTGTATATTGGTACTAAAGACAGCTTGAGTTCTTACAGATTGAACCACAGAAGCCCTCCATATTATAGTGCTTGAGATAGGTACAAATTATACTGTAGTGTTCTTCTATGATGACACAGGATTTTACTGAGTTTGGCTCACTCCATCATTTTTAGTGTAAGCAGGAATAATGGCCACACTTTAAAATATTAGTTGGCTTGGTTTTGATAAGCATCCAAAAACCCTGCTGCTCATTTAAATTTTGATCCTGCAAAATTGCTTTCATTGCATTTTGTCATTTGCAATTGATTTTAGGCTTTTCTTTCCTTTGGAGAAGGTCTGAAAATATTCTTGTTATTGGAAGGGTCAAAAGGAAAGTAAAATATGCTGAAAATGTCAAAACATGAAAGAGAGAGGTCTTTTTAGTTAAATGACATAAAATTGAATTCCATACAAATATCAGCAAATAGACTATATTTTATGGTATCTTAATTTTTGGAAGACAAATGCGTAAAGAGAAGGTGTTGTTTTTTTTTTTTTTTTTTTTTTAAAAAAAACTTTTGTTTTATCTCTACACCTTTTTTAACAGAAATGATGAGTTTCAGTTAAGTAATTATTTTTTATCAATTTAATTGTAGTGATTGTTTTTAAGATGTATTGAGTTCAAGTACTGGCTGGAGAATGTTTCTAAATGCTTTTTTCATTGTTAAATACCAGCTTTTCCAAATTATTTTTCACTTAAAGGAATTGGCTTTCATGTAAAATGTTAGGTGCAGGATTTTATTTCTGATCAAAATGAAAATGGTACTCTTGACACAGGCTGTTAGATATTCACATGCCTGTAAATGTGGGAAACACAGATTCAGATCTTGGTATACAGGCAGATAAGAAGTCATACTCTTTTTTCATCCCATCTCCTCTCATCCTATCCTATCCCATTCCAGACAATTTTCTGATGTAGTGTTTTTCATAACATGGAATATTTTAGATTTCTTTTGGGGGGTGGGGGTGAGGGTGGGGAGTATGGTGGGGAATGCAAAGTGTTAGAACAAGGTCTTAGTTTCATTCTGATGCAGAATAAAAGCAGTCTTCCCAAATTTCTATTCTTTTTTTTTTTTCCTGGTTGATTCTGAAAAAATCTTGTAGTTCCATATGATATTATCTAATAAAAATTTATTCAGTCTTTCACCCTCTGAAATTTTTCAACAAATCCATCTTTCAATATTGTTGCAATAAAGACTAGTGAGGGCTAAGCTTGAGATGATTCAAGGACTTTGTTTATAATACACCCACCAACTGAGATTCTTGTTATAAACTCTGTAAGTGGCAATCCAATCAGAATTCTCACTGAGATGATATTCCTCACTAAACAATCGTAATTTCACTTCCAAGAATGGTGGCATGCAAGTGGAAATCAGTGTAGTGGACTAGCAGCATGCTTACAATGCATGCTTATTTGGGATTAAAGTTCCTCAAGTAGCTTAGATTTCATGTCACCCATCATTCCTCATCAGAATGTCTAAACAGTCTTCTATTTTTTCCTCTTCCCCCTTACTCCATGAGAGACTCTATGAGTCTGTCCATTGGCACTACCACAAGCCTTTCTTTCTGCCAAGTAATTTATTTAGGGTATGAACCTACTGAACTCTTTTGCAAGGCTGAGGATTGTTATGCTAGAAGGCATTAATTGAATGCTATCAATTAATTCTTCAGTCTTTGCATAGTTTCAGGAGCATGTAAGCTACCAGATAAAAGAGTCCCCACTCCCTAATCCGCCTGCATTTTAAAAATGCAGGTTTCCCCTGGAGGCAGGGTTTTTGTCCACTGATGTCTAAAACAGACTCTGATCAGTTCCACTATTTCAGAGAATATCTCATTAAAATGCAAAGATAGAAAATTGCTGATGAATGTAAGGCCTCAGACATCTCCGCCAGTGGGTGAAAGGACACTGTATAGCCATTCACAGACATATATTTAATCTGGCATAGTACCAAGAAAGTGTTGTGTAATGCTTGCAGTGACAGGCTGGTTTTTTGGTTTTTTTGTTTGTTTGTTTGTTTGTTTTGTTTTGTTTGTTTTGTTTTGTTTTGTTTTGTTTTCCGATGGAGGTATTTGTTCTGTAAAGCTTGATATAAGCAACTGTCTAACCACAAATGTTACACAAATTGACAACTGAAGAAACACCTCTTACATTCCACATGACTGTGACTAAGTTAAATTTTCTTCTGTTCACCGTATTCATCCATATTTCCCTAAAAATGAGTAATAATACTAACGTGCTCTAGGTTGGAGGAAAACTGTGCAAGACAGAGGAAGTTAAATCATTACTAAAAGACAGAGGTACCTTGCTTTAGTTTACATCTCTTTATTCATTGTGGGGTAGGTACACTGCTCTACTGAAAACCACAGCCAAGTTGTTTGTAGTAGTTTTTTTCTAATTCTTCAGTCAACAAAAAACAGCCCAAAACTGTTGAGCCTTAACTGGGATATGGCTTTGTAAAGCAGTGTTAACAGCCTTATCAGTTCTGTGGTTAGCACAAGACACCTGCTCCTCAACTGGAATTTGGAGCCAAGTCTCCACTTGGGAGCAGTTTTCCTCTGTTACATAACACAGAACTCTTGTAAAGAGATTTCAAAATTAAAGCAACTAAAGGAACAAATAGACTCATCTAAAATTCTTCAAAACTGTCAAAATGGCTATCAATTATTAATTGTAATGACAATGAAATACCTTGCTACTCTAAAAATCTCACCATAAACCAGAACCCACAAAGGGTTTCATCATTCACTGTTTGGCCACCACAATGTACCTGAAGTGTTTGAGCTCCTCCTACAAATGTGAAGGAGATTTACTAGGCTATTTCATTAAGTCCATGCCACAAGAAGAGTGCTTCAGTCTCTAGCTTCCAACTGTAATGGATGTAGGTTTCCCCAAATATAATGGAGGTTGGATTGCAGAGCGCAGAATTAAGCACACAGATCCCCTGTGAAAAATGTGTGCGCCACTTAGGGACATCAAGACACTTCTGAGCAATTATCTGAAAGAACTAACAGAGAACAGAGGTGTTTTTGAAATGCTATCTGTCTCCAAAGTGGGGTACCTCTTGTGTGGAAAAATATAATTGAGATTTCTCTTCCAATAGTCCCCACTCATTCCAGTAGTGAGCAGGGATAAGTATTCTTTTCATATATACTAGATGTAGCGTGGATGAGCATACACATCCTTTCCTTATTGCCCTTACTGATACAATCCCAGTGTTTTCCATTAGCCCATTTACACTCAGACTTCATCTGAATTACTGATGTGTAGCCAATAACACTTCTGAATTTGGTTCCACATGTTTGCGCTTGATGAGAAAATGATGTAAATGGTGGTTTCTCAGTTTCTATGCTGCATGAATTCTTCCTCTGAGAGCTGAAGATTTACTGGGTTACTTCATCCACTTTTTTGCCCGGACAAGATTGCCTTTATTCCTTAAGTCAGGATAGGTTATGTAGAGTAGTGAAGGAATTTATCCACTATACTAAAAAATAAATATGAATGGAAGATAACAAGCACAGTCAGTTTCAGTTATACCTAAATGTAGCTCACGAATGATGTAAAATAACAACCAGCAATACACCAATTACTGCCTATTTTAATGGTCACACTGCTTCAGGTTTCTAACTCTTTACAGAACAATCTTTAACTTAGCTTTAGAAGAAATAGCACCAGTACAACTTTTCTGATCATCTCAAGAAAAACTGGATTCTGGAATTGGCAAGGTCTTGAGGTTAAAGTCTTCTGAACTGTATTGCTGCCTGTGTATGTTTACCCAACACCTAGCCCTGAGACCAAAAAAATCCATTGCATAAATCCAAGTGTCAATCTCAGTGGTAATATATCCCCCACCACCTGACTAAGTCCAGGGAGGGGAATCAAGTCATTGTATTGTCTGGCTGGCAGTCCTAAAACATCACAAAAAAAAAAAAAAAAAANGGATTTGGACTCCATTTATCTATGGGAAGAACAATACCCATATGTTCACCAGATGACTACATATTTGGGTTGATTGAGTCAAAGTTCAAGGCCGCAACAAAAGATGACTTGTTTCTTCAGTACTGGCTTTGATTAGATTCCTGTTTACAAAGAAATGTTTTTTAAAAAATGAATATTCCAAAATACGTGGGAGGCTCATTGTTCTGTGCTATCTTTTTGTTTATTTTTCAGATACATTCTATTAAATGCAATTGTTCTAACGGCTATTTATATTACACATTTATTTCTATTTCAGTGACTCACAGTTGGCATTGTAACATATGTAGTTCTCTGAATTCTGAAGCCAGAAAACTGAAAATCACTTATGAATAGAAATATCAGCGAATGTGTACGCTCACTCTCATAGTCTCGCTGTGTATGCATATACACCTACAAATACACATGCAGACATCTCGTCAAAGAAATCTTTTAATACATGTACGCATGCATACCCGTGCATAGGTATGCGTATGTATATATGTAGTCATATTTAGATGTATATAGATGTGCCTGTGTGTGTGTGCCTGAAATTCAAATTTCTTGCTCTTTGTTTACTAAGTTATCTAAATTTGGAAGAGAGGGGGCAGAAAGATTTCATTTTCGTTTTGCTTTCCACATCTCAGACAAATGGAATGGAAATGTTCTGCATCATAATATCCTTAAGCAAAATGTTAACATTCTTTATGTCCAAAGTCTTTCTCTAAAACACCGTAAATATTATCTGTAGCAAAAATATTAGAAACTTTTAACAATTTTCCATCAATTAATATGTGCTATGTAATTCCAAAAAAATATTAGTGGTTGGGATTCTGAATGAATCATTTCTTTTATATTTATGTAAATGGAAATAATGCAAATAAAAACCTCCATTATTCTTTTGAGCAGACTGTGTACACCTTGAGTTTAATGGGGCTACACTGCACCTTGAATAGGCAAGGAAAGACAAGAGGTAGTCAGGGAATAGGTCCAAAATTTTTGCTGTCGATCTGCACAGCATTACAGGCTGAGAAATAACTTTTCCCACAGATGTGGGAGGATACAGTATAGAATCCTGTGTTTCCATGGATCAAATGGCTACCGAGGGCTGCACCTGGAGTGATTCGCTGAAGGAAAAGTCTTTCCCAAAGAGAATAATAAACTTGCAGAAACTGGAGAAAAGGCTTGCTGTAACCTAAATGTACATATTGGTAAGTTTGCTTAATCATTACAGAAACTTTAATTAAATAATTGTTTTTCTTTGGAGTAGAATCATTTAATTTGTTAAAATAATGTTTATTTAATTAAAAAAATGAAATTATAACCCATTATTAATGCATATAATCTAAAACTCAGGCTAGAAAGGGGATTAAAAAGCCCTTAAGGTTGAGAAAAACACTTTGGTGACACTCATAGTATACTCAAATGTTGTTACAAGGTCTCAGCATGTTGCTAGATAAGTGTCTAGATGTCTTAGTGATGAGTGAATCAATGCATTTCCTATTTATAATGTTGTATTCAAGTATCTCTGTTGGTATGAGAGGGACCTATTCCAATTCAGTGGAGCCACAAATATGACAACATGGTTTTCTACAAAAAACCCACAAAATAATGTAGAATAAAAACTACAAAGCTAAGTGACATGAAAATTGTTATTTCCTAGAACATGGGAAGCTCACTTAGATATTAGTTTTTTTTTTTTTTTTTTTTAATTTTACATTTTAACCATGAGGGTGATCAAATCCTGTAGCAGGCTGCCTACAAGGGTAGTGAGATCTCTGTCTTTGGAGATGTTCAGAACCCAACAGGATGCAGTCCTGAACAACCTGCTTTTATTAGACCTATCTTTGAACATGGACTGGTGTAGGTGACGTCTGGAGGTCCTTTCCAGCATCAAATAATGAATTCACAATCTTCCCCTTCCAATGTTCAGTCTGTTGACATACAGTGGAAGTTTTATGATTTTATTTTATTTTTTTTTCCGCAAGAGTTCCATGGTTCTCTGGTTGTAACTAACCAGTTCTCTGGTTAGTTACATGCCTCTGCTGTTTCTGGATACCACCCATCAGACCTATGCATCTTTCTGTATTCTGGGGTCTCAGTAGAATCCTGTTTTCATGCCTATTCATCAGTTCAGGCTTTGTCAGCTATTAATTCATTAACATAAGACCCAACATTGATCATTCCTGAAATTTGTTGACTAAGTTCTAAATAAATCGTCTTGTCTACCAGAGAACGTCAGATTTTCTACAATTTTATATATATATTGCAGCCAATATTTGAATACTGACAGTTACTTAAAGTAATATTAATTAATCTTCAAGACATTGTCCAAATGTGGAAGGTAAATAAACAATGAGAATGCTGTTCAGAGTCCCTGAGAAAGGGGGAAAGAAAAGAAGAAAAAAAAAAAAAAAGAAAAGAAAGAAAGAAAAAGGATAAATGAAGTAAGTTGTAGGATTTGGAAAAGAAATTTCCATGACCTGATGTGAATGAGCATAGACACACTAGTGAAATACCACTCCCAATAATTCTCAGTACTAACTTCCAGAAACATGTACAGCCACATAAGTATATACATGTGTGTATACAAACACACACACAACATACACACACAAATGCATGGATAAATTGTGAGTTTTATCACCAGAACTGTCCTTCTGGGATGACTGGGAGTATGTAGATGATGAAATCCCCCAAAAATCTTTAATAAGATTCCCTAATAGTTCATTTTCCTAGGCATTTGTTCTGCAAGTTTTCATTCACATATCTGAAAATAAAATCCACAATCTTAAGTACACAATACCTCTTTAGGTCTAACAGATTTGAAATAGCATTGCACTGCTACATGGGGAAAAAGTTACTGTGGTTAAAAATATCATCAGGACAGTAAGAGGAACCTATGAGGAAAAAACAGTCAACAAAAATATATTTTGCAGAAAAAACATCCTATTGACAAAGTACCCAAGCAGTGAGATACACGTGATACTTACCTGTCATGCTAACACATATCATCCACTGAGTTTCTTTGGTCCAACTACACATATTCTTCCTCATTCAGTGGTCTGGGTGTTGGAAATTTTGCCTTATTAAGAAGCAGAAGTCCAAGCTTGCAATGGGAACCTCCACATTCATCGTGCTTACACCAAAATCTTACTGTTCAGGGGAGGTTCCAGTGGAGTACATACAAATACACACAAAATCATCTGAATGATTTTTGGAGAAATTAAAATGATGGCAAAGGATTAGCCAATATTGTCATAAATATATAGAAAAAAATATTGTGTTGTCTTTTACCACATTCAAAATAAAGTATTTATTAAGTCAGTTAAAATTTGTGTTTGAACTAGTCTTCAGTTTTGTTAAATGTGTATAAAAATTAGGAAACAACAACAACAACAACAACAACAACTGTTATCTGCAATATTTTTATATAGTGATCTTCTGCCACTCCAAGCAAGATACTTCTAAAAAGACCAGGAAGAAGAGAAGTCACCTAACTCTTATGCATCTGTACAGACACATGCAAAACAATGAACTTATACCTGCATGAATAACTATGGTTAATCTGTTTAAAGATGATAGCATATGCACATTTCCTGTTGCATTAAACTAACCATAAAAATACAGAAAGTGATTGTAAATCAAAGAAAATAAAATATGAATTGGAAAATGTTAAATTAGTTACTGCCTTTAACCACTTTGTTTTCTTTTTCCTCATCTGAAACAAAGAATTGCAGCATTAGGTACACAATTTCCAGTTTCCTGTTTCAGATTAAGATTGTTTTGATCAAAGCTTTTCCAATATGCAAACAAAAATGCCCACCGAATTTAAACTCAGATCCAAAGGTCATACAAGGGAAATACTTTACATGCCTCCTTTCTTCTACTTCCATGCCATCCATTTGAAACATCACACTGTTTTAGGATCTAGTCACCCTTTTTCCCTTATAGTCAATGAAAATTGTCATGTGAATAAGAGACTCATTTCTTCTATAACTTAAAAAAAAAAAAAGTTAGTTTAAGCCTAGGTCCTCTAACTCAGAGGTGGATGTCATCTTACTTAATTAGGAATACTGCAGTGTAGGTTTGAACTTCCTAGGTCCTCCTTACAGCTGATGGAGAGAAGTAATCAGGTTCAGCATATTTCAGCATGGGAATTAAACTCCCGTATCTTGAGCCGAAGCTCCTGTAAAGACTGGCAAGTACGAGATTCATACCTCAACCACTTGCATTATAATTCTAATAAAATAAATATTTAAAGCAGTGAAGGATAATACTAGAGAGCAGAAGTGTCTGTCAGTAACATGTTGTCTTTTTCTTTCCACTCAGCTTCATTAACAAGTGACATGTCTGACTTATCAAAAGCTCGGAAAGATGTTCCTACAATCTATTTTCAATACTTATGTTAAACCTAAAATGCCTACCTAGCTTTAGTATGTTTTATAATTCAAACAAACTTTTGATATTTTTGTTATTATTAAAGTCATATTTACAAATATGCTTTAATTATTATAAGATGACTAGAAGTTTGAGAGATAATTCTGTCAATCTGATCATCTGGTCATTTGGAAAAGAAACTTCCTTGACCTGATGTGAATGAGCAATAAAGCAATAATTTTTCAGACTTGGTCTGTACATACCAATTAAATTATATAGTTCAAAAAGAAAAATCTATATGAATATTTTATTTTATTTTTCCGGTTTTCAGTTCTTAATGACCTCAGGACAGGGTGTTTTGAAGGGATTAATGATCTGCTAGAAGATATTCATTGCCCAAGGTATAGAGATTTAGGCTAGTCATTAATACTGCGGAAATATTTTGTGCTTCGATCATTGCTGCCAACTTTCTTAATGTATTCTGATTTTAAATAAACTCTTAAATACCATGATAAAGCAAATTTCAAACTTGTAGGATCTGACAAGATTCACATTAGAACAACCTATTTAAAAAGTCTTCTTTAGAATGCATCTCTCTAGTCCCTTATCTATCTTTTCCCTATCTGACCTATTTTTCTCCTGTACCTGTCCTCTGAAGTCCTTCAGTAATCAGTCTGTACATCTATCTAAAGTCCATAAGCAAAGTTTTTGTCCTTTGGCTGAAAAACTTTAAATAGCAGTACTGTCATATCACCCACTGAAAGACAGATAGGTATTCAACTGAACAAATCTCTCTCTCTCTCTGTATATATATATATATATATATATATATATGCACATGGAGGTGAATAAGTGCATGAACATATACAAGCACAAACACAACTTTTTGCTGAGACTGCTGACACAGCAGAAAATATTCAGACTAGGATTTTATTATGAGTAATGAACAGAAAATCTTACTTTGTAGCTCCTGATTTTCATGAATGTACTTGTGATCGTTTTAGAAAAAAAATATAAACTGAATCAAAATACTGTTTTTTAGAAAGGTTTTCTTGTTGCGCTAAGTAAAACAGAACATAATAAAAATTTGCCATTTAATTTCCCCCTCAGTTTGAAAGAATCCAAACACAGTGATTTGAGCCTTTTTTATTCAGTGATTTAATTTGGAATCTTTTGGCCACTGAAAATCAAGCTCCAAGTCTCTATCTGATTTATTTAAAGGCAGGGCCAGATTGTTACACATGCAGTTGTGGGAGCACCTCTTTTGGATTGGATTCACTCCAACACAAGACAATAGTTGCATTGTCATCATCATTATTGAATTTCTGCAGCAGGGAGTGAGCTGTAAAAGAAAAGTAGACTTTACACTTAGGACTCCACTGAAGCCCAGCTGGTGAGGAATCCTCTGACTCAGATCAGTTCTGGGCTGCCCTGATACAGCCTCTTCCTTCTCCGGTTTATAGGCTGTCCTGGTGCCTTTCAGCACATCAGTCTCACCTCTTCTTAAAGCAGGAAGACAGCATAACATCCTGACTTGATAGTTTGCTGGAGCCTAAGCCAGTGACAGTTTAATTTTTATCAAATCCTATCACAGGTCAGCTATTCTGTCTGGTATCAAAATTGCTCACATGCATTTTAGATAAACTACACGGGACACTTTTCTTGTTAGGGTCCAGATAAATGTAGTACCTTTTGCAGACACTTTCAAACCATGCTAAAATATCAAATGTAATCTGCCATGTATAATCATAAGAACAGAAGTCTCAAGGTCATAATCATAATCTTCTGGATGAGAAAATACTGATCAGCTTGAAGGCTGCTAGTCACCCTGCTGATTCAATTGTCTACTTCAGGGAAACCAATAAGGAGGAGAAAAAGTGGATCACAGTCTAGGATTTATCTAAGTACTTTATTATTTTCATGAACTTTCTTTGTTGACTTTATTAAATCTTTGCTGATCTTGCAAGCTCATGAGATTTAAATATATATAGCCTATGCTAAATTTATATTATTGTTACCAGTGTTTCACAAGTTTGAACTATTTATCCAACTGATAACTTGTAGTTTGTTCTGCCGTTAAAAATGAAAAATGGCAGTATATGTCTTCGTATTTGTATCTTGGATCCTACCTAGATGTGCTGAGTTCACAAGTAGAAATATATTTTTTCTAAGTTAAATTATTGCAATTCATCTTGAAACGCGAAGGCAAGCTGAGCTGACTCTTTCCTCAGCACCACCACGAGTAATACATTTTCTGCTGGCCACCTTCTGCACTCCAATATCTTAATACCACACTTTCAAAGTACCTTTGAAACCATCTTTAAGGTACTTTCCTAGAAGGTAGGACTTGGAAATTCAAGTCATGATTTATGAGTCAGAATTATCTTTTTTTAAATGTGTCAGGTGTTGAGTACTAACAAGGTTAAAAAAAATGAAACCTTGTTTGCTTTTAAAGTAAATAGACATTTATAGTCTTGAATACACATCAGGAACACCTCTGTGTTTAAAATACCATGTTTACATCTGTCAGAGAGCTTGTTTGTGTAGGTAGGTAAGCTATAAAACCTACTCTGAGATAGAAAGTTCTTTACACCAAAAGCAGTAGTTCCCTTTACAGGAAGATTCACATATATGCAAATACAGGCTCCCCACTTCTAGCAGGGGGATCTATTTACAAATGAAACATATGCGTCATGTTCTTCTTTGACTTCCAACTTGAAAGAATCACAGCAAGTCAAGTTAATTAAAGTAATGGTACGTGTATCACTGAGCACTTTTTAGGCTAAAGTGTGAGAAAGTATTAATATTCATACGTAAGGCTCCAACTGGAAGCTTAGAGTTTGCCTAAACTTCTGATTCTAACTTTAGGTATTCAAGAAAAAAATAGAAAAAAAAAAAAAAAGGATTTGTTTTATCTGACTTTTTTAAAGTTACTTGTGCAATGGAAGTATGTTGTCCAAATTCCTTTAGTAGATGAACAAGGAATCTAAAAATCTCTAGAACAATTTACTCTCAGTTAGACATTTAAAATAGGAAGAATGAATAACCCCCTAGAAGTGTTCATCTTTCTCCACTGAATATACACTACACAGGATAGATGGCTAGGCTAAATTATCTAAAACAATTTCAAATTTAAAGAAAAACTTAAAAATAATAATTTCTGGATAAATGCCTTCTTTCTGTAAGAAACCAATGTCTCCAGTTGGTTTTCAATGGAATAATGAGAGTTCAGAACTATGTGGTTATCCTAGAACAAGAATGGTGATTTCAAACCAAATACAAATTTAAGTAATTTTTCTAGTATTTTTGGTTACAAACAGATTTTGAGAGAGAGTTGTTTTTTTGTTTTCTTTTTTCTTACATTGCCAGAAAATTTGAATTTGATATTCAGATATTATTTACAAAGTGGATTGGTAGAGACTATTTAGATGCTGGATAGAGACCTAATTTCAATAAAGTCTTTTTCATGTTCAGTACTGTGGCTTCTTTGATATTCAAAGCTCTTTATTTTATGTTATGTTTTTTTAAACCACCATAAAGTGGTTAAGTAGGACATTTGATTTAAGCAGTTGTGAGGCACCTCACTGAGCAGCATACTGAAATGCTGACTTTACCAACATATGAAAGTGGTGAGTCGATCTATTCCAGAGAGCATCCCAAAAAGGCAAATTCTGTTTCAATATAATGATGAATCCTGTCCGAGATATTGAATATCTGATGATTCACCAGAAAATCTTCTACCTGTTTTCTAAGGTGCTGCATTTAATTGAACATAATTTCCTGTGTTATAAAAGGTGTTCTGCAGTTGTTGTTTCTACATGCATGTGTTATTCATGTTTTGTTCTAACCAGCCTGAATGTTATCATAGCACAAATATCTGATGCCTGCCAGTGACTATCAGAAAGCAGCATGATCAAGTAACAGTAATGGATGAAACAGCAGATGTGAATGAACCCAATATCCCTCACTTTTTGATCCAGTTTTAAATATTCTCAGCTGTGTGAATTTGAGGGAAATATGCAGCCTGGACCAGAATTTGCTTTTGCTGCCAGAGTCCCTATTTATTGCCTGTGGTAGTAGTGATGATGATAGCAGGCCCAGAAGCAGTGTTTTGAATATGTATGCTCCCTCCCCATCACAGAATCAAAGAAAGGTCTGTGTGCTGTGAGTAAAAGATATGCAGTTGATTTAGCTCCTGGAAAGACTATTTGTTTCTCTGAAGGCATTCCTTGCTTTGATCAATAAGTTATCATAAATAAAAAACATAGCAATAGCATAAAAGAGTATTTTGCTTGGGAAGGCATAATGTATCCTAAAAACCCTGAGAGCCCATAATCTCTACAATGTGGTATGGCTCCAGATCAAGGGCAGTATTTTATTCTATTTCCTGATGTATAGATAGTGTGGTTAGATGTTTTGTGAGATGTTTTGTCTTCTTCTAGGAGCTGCCTGCATAGGAAAGTTACCACTAAGTGTAACTTCTTACGTCAGTGTAATAACGACAGAGCCAGTGTTCAAAGTCAATAATTTAATAGCTAAATGCTAATAAACATTTTAATCATTTAAATGTTACATTCAAGGCAGAAAATATATATTTTTTTCTAATTTATCTAAAGACAGTTTGAACAATCTGTCCAAGAACAGTTAATTAGGATACTCACTAAGAGCTTGCTTCCTCTTTACACCTTGCAAGGATCTCTTGAATCCCCTTGGAGTCAGGGAAATAAATCTGAACCTCTAGCCATTAGGAAAGAAGGGGTCTAAGGGGCTGAAAGGGAGAGTTCAAACAAGATTTACATTTTATTCAATGGATTACAATTTGCACTGTCCTTTGATGTTTCAGAAGTCACTTAAAGACTTCCACATTTTATAGAAGGAAGAAAACACTAATTAAAATGCACATGGCTATAGGTTGGCTTGCAGAAGGATAAGACTTCTATAGCTACCAAAAGAACAAAAAAAAAAAAAAAAAAAAAAAAAAGGAGGTTGGAAGGAGAGGAATTATTCATGCCTTACTGTATGGCACTAACACCAAGTAGTACAAGTACTATGAGATGTGATCCACACCTCAAAGTAGAAATACAGTTTCATTTTCAGACAGTTCCCCCCAAAATAGCTACACTTTCTACAGTTATCAAACCACGCTGTCTGTACACAAGGAACTGACAGAAATAATTGCCCAGACACACCACAGAGGACACTGTGCTTCATCCTTCAAAAGCCTATCACACAAGAAATGTAACATCTAGAAAGTGTTATACAATACATTGATTTTATTTATGAATTGTTTTGTCATGGATGATTCAATTATCCTCTAGGGGAAATCAATCTTTCCATTTATTTCTTGCATTTACTACCAACCTTGCACAGTAGGTGAGACAAATTTGTTAATCAAGGAATATTACAACATCGTTGGCTTTAGGCTCTCCAGGTGAAGTGAGCCAATTGCACTTCTGCCCTAAGTTACCTTAATCGGAAGCAAATGAACAAGCAGAAACAAACATAAAATTTGTGTATGAGTAAGACAAGGTCATACATCTTTCTAAATGAAATACGGAATATTTTGGGATTAAACTCTATTACTGCTGCTGTTTGATAGTCATTGCCTTTGTCCTCCACTAGTTTTAGTTATATTTCCATTGAGATTAATGATCATTCCCTCTTCATTTCATAATACCTGAAGATTGGAAACAACTTGTTTAAATATAATTAAATTCCTTCAGTATATTCCTTCAGTAGTTACCCTTTGCAAACTAACATAATCATGCACTTGAAGAGACAAGCACCTTGATTAAAGATGTAGATTGTTCTTGAATTGCCACTTGGTATATAAGAAAGATACCTAAAATTGTCCTTAGCTGTATGACTTCCTTATACAGAAATTTCATTGTTGAGTAATAAATGACTAATTAAAATAGCAGGTTATTAAAATGAGACAAAAAATTACAATAAATATGAACTTCTTATTCTTGAAAATATATTGGCTACTGATTGTTCCATTATACTCCAATCAGAGATGCTCATATTTCAGAGATTAACAAAAAGTCTTAATTCATATGGTTTATTTAACTCCATCAAGCATAACAGCACACAAGTAGGCTATGGTTCCCATAATCAGTTATTTCAATCTGTTAACTTTTTGAAAACAAATGGGAAGCTGGAATTACTTTCAGCAACTCTGTCAGAACTCCCCTTTTAAATAAGTGGTTAAAAAAAAAAAATCAGATTGCTAACAAGAATCAAAAATCAGGAAGTTTATTTCTAGGAAATTATTTGAACTAACGAATCCATGCTGAAAAATCCTAAAATTCCAGCACTTCTCTTTTCAGAAGAAGAATATCGCATTGCTTGGAACTTTTTCAAAAGAAGGAAGAGTGAAGGGCAGGGGGGATGAGGAAGAGAGAGGGTAGCTGTAACAGAAATGTCTTGTGAAGTGAAGGTCTAGAAACAAGCAGCTGAGCAAATAAGGACTGCTTGACAAAACAATTTAGAAAAACAACTATTTCAGCAAAACGGTAGAAGAAAAGCTGACTGTATAAAGTGAGGCTAATGAAGAGAAGCAGAAAGCACAGACTGCTGCTAAACTTAAGAGCTTACCAGTGAAATACTAGATAGGTGATGTCTGAAAGAGCAGAGCTTTCAAAGATACTAGCAGAAACTGAAAGGGCTCTTGAAGCTTATTTGTTGTCCTCCCACAAGTGCCAAAAAACTATCTAACTGATCATCTTAATTTCATTTTTCCTTTAAAAATATTTTTGCTTCTCAGAGCTTACTAATTTCTAATGTCCTGGTACATTAACCCTTGGTAAAGTAATAATCATGCACAGTTTTATTTTCTCTATTCATAATGAAAAAAGGAAACATTGACATCAGAAAAAAATACAGTATGAAACTTACCTAATTTTGATTTCAAGCATAATCAAAATGGGTATTATTTCCTGCAAAGATTTTGGACTTGCTTTTTTTAATCTTTTTTCCTCCAAGTATGTTTAAAGAAAATTTGTATCTGCATTTAAATATGAAAATTCAATTGAGTGAGGCTTGCCTGAAAATATAAGAAAAGAATATAGTCAAAATTTCAGGTTCCTATATGGAAAGTTAAAAATATTTCCATGAATCTTTTTTTGCTCAATTAATTATTGAGGTAGTTATTAGCTTCTTTATACCAATAGTGAAATAGTCAGTGAATGAAAGAGATCTATAATTTGTAACATTACGAACTCCTTTGCTTTTTAAAGTTTTAAGCCACTAAACTGGTCATCAGGAACTGGTATAAGGTAAAAAATAAGTTAAAAATTTGGGTATTAAAGGCAGTTCATAAGGAAGAAATATCCCTCTCATTTTACTTGCTATTTTGTTTTTATTTTATTTTTGTTTGGTTGGTTGTTTTTTGTTTGTTTGTTTTAATTTGCTCTGATTGAATTCAGACTAATTAAATTAGAAGATACATATGTGCATTTTTGTGTTTGTTGTTGTTTTTTAATTTGGAATATAGGAAAAAAAAACCTCCTCGAATTAAATATTTTTCCCTGAATTCTTGAGTTCTTTCTGGAAGGAATGATATTGTCATTCTTATTTTCATGAATCAGTAATAAAAGTAAAAGCTTACTGTGATAATATCTTAACACGACATGCTGGATGGATAGAGTTGATGAATGCAATGATTTCATCACACTTAAATTTCTGTGAAGTAATCACCTGTTACCAACATCTCATTCTCTTCCAAGCAACACTCAAAATAATCTTATGATTTTTAATTGGACAACTATTCCATGAGTTTTTCAACAAAGTAGTTGCAGTGGGAGATCTACCATCCATGGAGAAATTCAAAGTGATTCACCCAGCTGAATAGAAGCTATTATTCTACGCTTGATAATGACCTTGCTTAATTACAACTGAAAGCACAACCCAATTTCACAGAGCAAGCTGGTGAAAAAGCAAAGAATCAGCTGTCTACCATGCCACCTGGTATCCTAAATCCTTCTAAGGCAGTTCTTTAATCTGGGGAATAGTACAGAATAAGTGTTTGCTTCTTTGGCTCCTAACCTCCTCCTATCCAGAAACAGCCAAGTGTGTCATTTCTTGTAATACTGAATTTCCCTGTGGTACTTGGTACAGCAAAACATCTAACGCTGCTGTCCTGTCTTCAAGAGATGACAAGGACAAATTAACATACCTTCCAGTCAAGCTGAACGCAGGTATCTGTTGCCAAGGAAATGTCCCCTTATCTTTAGAACCAGCACATGCGGAGAAGTATGGTCTCAATCGCGCCTCCCACTTAGTCCAAAGCCCTGTAAAGTCTTATGGGGAAAATGGTGAATGCCAGCAGGCAGCACAGAGCTTTGAACATCTATTATGTAAAGCGTAAATAGCACCACCTTGTGTTCTCAGTCGTACCATTTGTAAAACACTATGCCTACTGTAAATCATTTCTATGCACTCTTTTCTGTAGTAATTAAAACAACACTCTTTGCTGTGCCCCTGGGTTAATATAATTTGTTTTATTCACAACTTAAGTCGTTTGCCTCCCTGCAGCACACTGCTATATTATGCCTACCCAGCAGTGTTGAGGGAGCAAGTAGAGTACGTTTCAAGGTGTACATAAATCCAGTTCAGGTTATTTCAAATGAAATAATAAGGTAAGTGCAATGTACTTGACTCCCATAGGGAAAACTCATAAGAGAATAAAGAAGAACTCACGAAAATCAAAGCTTTACCTCAGACATGTTCGTTTAAAAAAAAAAAAAAAAGAAAAAAGTGGAGAGAGAGAGAGAGAAATACAAAGACAGTGGATAATAAACTAGGCAGCCTGGAGATGTCACATAGGACAATCATAGCCACCATAGGAATACCAATCCTTCTTTCGAAGATGGTTACCAATATCACACCCTTCTCTCCAAGCTGACTGAACTCACAAGGTCCAGTTATTCACCTTGAATCTTCTGAAAATTAGAGGAAATTTTTAGTGAAGAACTCTAAAAGGACCTATCTAAGAAATCAAATGCGATAGAAGAAGCCACAAATCACTATGCTATGTAGCATATGCTATGTAGAGACGGGTAAGAATAGGGCAAGCATATATAATGGTAATACCCTCCGAGCTTGTAAAAATTTTCATGTTAGAAGTATTTCTATACTTGTTGCTCATGTATTTAGTAATATGGAGATAATAGATCTTCACAGATCTTCCCGTGGTTGTTTCTTTCTAGCAGACTATATTTAACCAAGAGTCAACAATGGTATCTTTCAGTGTGTCTTTCACTAATTTGGTGTAAATGTCGTGCTTACAGATCCATCTTTTCCAGTATTTCTCTTGGAACTGTTTTTAAGATTGATGTCATATTTGCTAACTTCCCAATCTTCAGGCACAAAGGTGAAAGATTACATAGGTTGTGCACATGGTTCCTCAGTTCTAGAGTTTCCTAACCATTTTGCAATTCATCCCATGCTACTGAATACAAACAACACTGTTAATTACACCCAGGGTGATTTACAGAGATACTCACATGAATTAAAAGATCTTTTCCAAGTATATGTCCATCTGTGTATAATGAGCACCTAAAGACATAGGAAAATAAAAGCAAGCACTAAACAAATTGATTGCAACTCTGGGATTTTGAAAAGTTCATGTTATGGTGGAAGGTCTAATTTCTGCTTTTCGTCTGATAGCTGTAAATTATTAAAACTGACTAGTTAGAGAAATCATCTTGTATGTTAATTATAAAGAAATAAGTGCCACAGGAGAGTGAGACAAGCTAAATCAGTGGGACCCACCATAGAGGCAGGTTTGAACAAGAGTTAATTTGAATTATATAAGAGAAGATTTCATGGGAACTTTTAAGCAATAGAGTTTAGAGCTGAGTAGTTCTTAATGCACACCGAAGACAACAGGGAAGCAAAGAGACAAATATG
The DNA here is from genome assembly GCA_013399115.1 of Anseranas semipalmata. Classification (NCBI taxonomy): domain Eukaryota; kingdom Metazoa; phylum Chordata; class Aves; order Anseriformes; family Anseranatidae; genus Anseranas; species Anseranas semipalmata. The sequence continues at coordinate 99,757 of VXAA01011786.1, forward strand.
AACAGGACTTCTTGTGGTCATAAGTCTCAGAGACTAGTGCAAAAGCAGTCCTGGGAACTGGGAAGATCCAGGCTCTCTCTTTTGTTTGATTCTTTCTGTGTTCCAAGAAACTGAGCTGTGCAGTTAACAAAATATTTGACTGGTGATCTGTATCCTGGGAAGGACATACTAGACTGTACTCTGAATATCGGACAAGAACTCAGAGACAGCACTGCAATGGACTCAGAGTCTTTGTCTCAGGAACACCAGGAACCTCAGACCTTTGGTTAACGAGAAGTAAAAAGGTTATGTCTATCTCTAGCATGAAAGTCATGCTGAGGGAAAAAAAGAAGAAGAAGAAGAAGAAGAAGAAGAAGAAGAAGAAGAAGAAGAAGAAGAAGAAGAAGAAGAAGAAGAAGAAGAAAAATAATAATAAGAAAAATAAGAAGAAGAAGAAAAAGAAGAAGAAGAAGAAGAAGAAAAATAATAAGAAGAAGAAAAAGAAGAAGAAGAAGAAGAAGAAGAAGAAGAAGAAGAAGAAGAAGAAGAAGAAGAAGAAGAAAAATAATAAGAAGAAAAAGAAGAAGAAGAAGAAGAAAAAGAAGAAGAAGAAGAAGAAGAAGAAAAATAATAAGAAGAAAAAGAAGAAGAAAAAGAAGAAGAAGAAGAAGAAGAAGAAGAAGAAGAAAAATAATAATAATAATAATAATAATAATAAGAAGAAGAAGAAGAAGAAGAATCATCATCATCATCATCATCATCATCATCATCATCAGTGGTAATAATTTGCTCAGAACTATACTTATTACTCAAATTCTCCCAGTGGTTTCAACTGAACTATTCTGGGGTAAAATACTGCCCCATGGTAGTATATCCTATGAATAGAATCCCATGAATACAAGTATTGGAAGACATGTCTGGATTATTCAGTATCAGCTATGATTTTTGTAGTGCTAAACTGTTTTATCTTTCTACTTTCAGTCTATGAAAGGTCTTCACAACCCTGCTCAGTTGTGAGCAGGACAATGCTACTTATAAAATAATTTACTTTATAATGAACTAAGAGATTCCCCGTTGTTTTTTTATGAAGAATAAGATGTTTAAGGAAGTAATTAAACAGATGTTTATTGAAATGAGTTTTCCCACTTTGGAGGAATGTAAACAATGAGTTTTAACCCAGGAGAGAATTCACTAATAGTAACAGAGGGAGAGGAAGATATATATCTAGATCAATATAGCCCTCAAAGCTTTATGAGCAAATGTTTCATTGTACTTCCATAGTCTGCGTTTAATGAAAAGATTTCTGTACTAAAGTGACAGTGTCACTTCACTGCCTTGGAAAAATGATGCAAAATGACCATAACTAATATCAAGAAAACATTTCTTTCCAGGCAGTGTAGAGAATTACCTGTCACCTGAATCACCATTTCCTATATCTTTTCAAACAGTACCACTTTGTTATTGATTAATTGGAAGAACAATAGTGGGCATACAAAATATTCTAAGAAAGATAATGAAAACATTGAATTCTGATTGTTCTATTAAAAATGTAGCTATTCATCATTTAGCATCATTAGTGGCTGATAAGTGCAATTGAGTCTATAATACCCGTTTGAGGTTTTATTGTGTTTCAGTCAACATAAGCATAGGTTAACTGTAATAGTTGTCTGTATTCAAATTTAGATACTGCCTGTGGAAAATAGATAGTAATTTGGTGATTATTCATATTTTTAAACATTCTGCATTACACTAATTTATTATGCAAAATTAAATTAGAGTATGTGGAGCATATGGATTTTTTGCTTTTTTTATACTTCTTTGTGGCAGTGATGAATGGCATATAATTTATAACACTGAAGTTTAATAATTAAAATGACTTTTATTATTCTGTTTATTAGTTTTTTCTTTCTGGAGTCTCTTCTAATTTTGCCACATGATTAGCAACAAATTTTGCACAGCAGCACCTTCTAATAGAACCCAGCATGGACAATTTTCCATGCAGATTCAATCTCTGTCTATATTCTGCTAATCCCTTGATTGTTCCTGGGGAAAATAATCAGGTCCCTGTTGTGGTCCTGATGCACTGAGTATTCATAAAGATAATAACAAGATTCAGTACATCCAGAGACCCGGGATGTGCATCTGCTCTTCGGCCTAACTGAAAAGGGCCACACATGGAGCCTGGCTGATCATTCACTAAAGCTTTGCCATGATTAATACAGCTTCATTTGTGGACTGTAACTACGCACAGTTTCAATATGGTGTTAAGCTAGCCAGCCTTCCTTCCAGTTGGGAAGACACCAATGACTGTTGACAGACTGCTCACTTGGCAGTCACTGAGACCCAACTCACCTCTCATTAGATTTAGCTCAGTAAAGCACTGGGGTAGTGTCAAAGTTCTTTATGAATTCTTAGTAATACACAGCACTGGCATGGAAGCTCTACCCAGGTTTAGATGGCTTAGTACAGTTAAAGTTTGTTGGTTTCTATAGCTGCCACCATACCAAGCAAGAACTTGACTAGTCAACTCACATCTGCTTTGATTGCCAGGTCAAACCAGACTACAGGAATTTATCTGCTCACCTGGGAATAACTATAGGCAGAAGTCCACAGCAGGGTATATGCTCCTTGGTCTTGCTCCACAATGAAATACCTGAACTGCCCTGCTTCTGTGACTCTCATGCATAGCCTTAAACCTAAACATACACTTTCAGACTCTTCTGAACTTGATTTTACAGAGCAGTAATTTCAGATTCTATTGACCTAAAAATATGGATAACCTTTGGATCAGAGTTTCATTTATCTTAAGATTCCCTTTTACTGTACAATCTAAAGGGGAAAATGGGAGGAGAAGGGTTTTAAAGAACTTGTAAATTATATTTGCACTTGTTTAAAAGTCACATATTGTCGGCTTGATAGAAAGAGACCTTACTGTAAACAAGATTCTGCTCCAATGTATTTTTCATCTTATATAGAAAAAAATAGCTACAGGGTAGGTTTTCAAAAGCTTTTAGGAAGAGATTCTCTCTGTTCTTACTGATGGTAGAACTCCCATTGACATCAATAAGAAACAGATTAGGCCACTGCAGAAGAGTTTTGAAAACACCTTCTAAATGCTACAATATGCTATTTTGCATTTAATTACACAAATTAGTGTCTTAAAAATCTTAAATCTGGAATACTAGCTTCCCTTAGGGGAAAAAGAGAACAAAAGACTATTACATGCTTTCTGTAGTCAGAGGATAGGAGAAACATGGATCAAGGGAAGAATTAAAAAATAAAATAAAATCATGGATTTGTTAGGAAGGCAAGATATTCATTGATGTCAGCAAGCTTTTCTGGCTAAGGATGAGACAGACATTTATAGCCTGATTTGAGACCTCTTAAAATCATTACAAAGATTCCAGTAGTTGCAGCAGGTGTTAATGAGGCCAACAGTGAATCTAAATTCCATGTATTTGACTCTGCCTTTCTGGAATGACAATTTGTATTCAGTATTTTGGGAAGTAAGATGGCTCAATAATTTGGTTCCTGATCTTAAACATAAGCTGTAACTTATGCATGTGTCCTGCAACATGCCCAGATTGTATAATTTGGAGTAAATTTAATGCTTCTTTTGCAATGCAGCACCATTGTTTCTCTTATTCCACAACCAGTCCCATGTTGTCAATAATTCAAAGGAGTTCACAGACTGATTGAAAGATTCAAGCACTACATTTTAAATACTGTTTACCCTTGTGCCTCCTCACCTCTCCATCCCTGGGTCCTGTACTCACCGGGATCCCATTGGCCAGCATCTCCCCTGGCATCAGTACAGCAGTGAAACTTTAATCTGGTTGTGGATAACTTCACATTCCAGACACATCCCTCAATACATAAAGCTTTTTCATTGTCTTCTTCACTAACAGGAAAGCATTTTGACATAAGCCCTCTTTCTCATCTGTCCACAGCATAAAAAGAACCATAGCTGTAAGGAAAAGCTCTATCTGCAATAAGACACTTCACTCTGAATTTGTTTTATTTCAGTCATCTGAAACAATTAATTAATTTGAAACATAAAATCAAGCTTTTTTTTTTTTAATCTTCAAAAAATCAGTAGTTTCCTCTCTCTCTTTTAAGTGTTGCAAATGGTACAGACATAAAAAAGATTCATGTACTACAGATTTACATGAATCTGTTAAAGATATTTTACATATATCTGCTTGTTAAATTAAAAGTAAATTGCACGGTGTTGAAACAGGATTTTCTTTTACAGTATAATTAAACACAGAAATCAAATATTTGTAGGGAGGATATTAGAAACACAAGTAGAAATTGAGATGTGTGCTACTCCCCATAAAGAGAAATGTCTTAGTGAAATGTGCTTTGCAACCTATTAGCATTTTAGATAACTTTGCAAATAAAGTGGTCATTTTCTCTTCTGGAAGATTAGGTATTGTCCTGACATAAAAATAAATGGAAAATTCCAACTGAAAATACAATAAAAGCAAATTGCAAATAACATATTATTTTTTTTTTCCAAAGAAAGGTAAAATAATAATTTATTTCTCTACTGTAGGAATTGTTTGTGTATAAAGATCCTAAATCACAATGATTGAAAAAATCATTCATGAAATGCAAAAAAAAAAAAATTGGGGGTTACTGTCTCTCAGTTCACAAGCAATGTGTGACAGTAATTTAAAATATACTTTTAGGATTATTCCTTTATTTTCTGTATCTATGCATCTTATGTGGTAGAGGGTATTTAAAATCTGAAATTTGTAATGTCTTGTTACATAACTTAAGGAAACCTTTTTTTTGATTTAGAAAGACCTTTGTCAGCTTCATTTCAGTGTAGTGTGAAAAAGCAGCATATGAAATGTGTGCTTGGAGAAACATTGTTAATGTCAGCATTTTGTTTTTCTTACAAATAGCAGCTCAGTAATAACAGCACTATCACTTAGAAGGGTTTGTGGGTTGTTTTTTTGCTTTTGTTTTTGTTTTGTCTACAACTTTCTGAAATGCTGAATTTTCATGAAAAGTCTGACATTAGCAAGTAAAAGAAAGGTGACTGCATGCTATCTCTTGCATAAATTAGAATATCAATAAGCTCTACTTTGCTTAGTTTTGAATTCTCTGAGACTGCACATTAAGTTCTGTTCACAAGGTTTGTTTCTTAATGCAACTCCTTTCCCCAACATTCAGGTTTATAGTATATAAAAATAGTATCACTAGAAAGAAGGAAGTCCTACTATAATTTAAAAACAAAATGCTAAATTTAAAATATTTACAATTGCTTCCAGTAAAACACATAAAATATGTTATTTTAACACTTTTAAATATACATTAAAAAGAGCAAATCTCACATTATCCAGAGTTCTGCTGCAAGGAATTTTACAGTGTTCTAACTCAATATGATGAATCCAACTAGTGCTACTATAATGAATCTGAGCTGAAAAGTTTGGTACATACAGAAAATAGTGAAGATAATAAAGGAGAAATTCTTTGTGCAGAAATGCTGAATGTACCTAATAGAGTAAATAGAAGCTCTGACTGAAAATCTGAGATCAGAATATAGCCATACACCTCCCAGAGACATAGTTCTGTAGTATGCTGAATGCCTTACTCAATGCACCAACTCTACATATTTTCTCAGAAAACCAATCCAGTTTACCATGGAAAGCAAAGTCCTCATCTCCTCCTAAATCATCTCCTCCTAAATAATCCTTTTACTGGTTCAAAAGTGCACAGCCTAAAGCTTTCTTTTAGGTAACAGCTGTGGACCCTCGTGGTTCAGCAAATGGCCTAATACTGCTTGCTCATGTAGTTACATGTGTAGTTGTCTGGACTTACAGCTTGTAAAGGGGAAAAGCAAGAACATATTGTGATTCTGGCTAAGGAGCAGTTCCTCAAAGGGTGGCAAGTTGGACTGTGCTCACATAAACATTTATTTTCTAGCTATTCACAGCCATTCAAGAAAGAATGTCCTGGTATAGTATACAACATGTACTACTCCTGATGTTATACTCTAGGGTCATTTTTTTATGTCTTAGTTCTTTCAAAATAAAAAAAATAAAAATAAAAATAAAAATAAAAATAAAAATAAATCAAAACTTCCCAAAAATGCACCACTCTATATTTGAAACTGAAATGAGTTGTATTCTCAGAGATTAAAAATCAAAGAATACATACTTGTTTTCAAGTTGACACCAATAAATCTTAAGAAAAAAAAAAATCCACTAAAGCTACATATAAATTTTTCTTTTAAGCCATGTTAGCAGATAGGCAGATGCTAACATAAATGTTAGATATTTATGTCTGTACCTTTTCTTATATTAGTTTTTTAACACATTTGACATAGTTGTATTAAATGCAAGCTCATAATCTATGTGATTTTCCTTTTGAAGAGCAATGATAAGTAAAACGTATGTGATAGGATGCAAGAGCAACTTTTCACAAGCTTGGAGAAGGATTTCTCATGCTAGGCTGCCATGATGTTCTGCTTCGCCATTCGTATCCTAAAAAGTCAAATTATTTCCATCATCAACCAATTTTTGTGTGTCTCTTACGAAAACATGCACAGGTATTTATCAGTTTTAAAAAACTGTCCCTAAAACTTTTCAATAGTAGTGACATTTTCTTTGGCAAAGAATCTCAGTAGCTGTAGCTATACAGATTCAGCACAAGCTGCTGCAGGCTTCTTTTTTTCATGATATTAAATTACCAAGTGTTGGACCAGAATTTCCTGTATACTTCAAGTAATAATAAGGAAAAGCAACTTAAACAGCAGATCTGGGCTAGGAACTACTTAGTGTAGTGAATACATACTTATGATTCTAAGTTTATTGATATCTTAAAATACTGTTCTGCATTAAGAGATTATGAATACATTAAGAACTTGGCAAATAGGGTATGTAGCAATTATGCACTACTTTGACAAGATTATGAAACTTTTAAGCAATAATTCTATCATATAATTACATGAATTAGAGTATAAGATATATCAATATTAATAAATAGTAAAGCATATGGATGATCTGAGACATAGCTTAAGATACCTTTCTTATATTAGTTACCATAAGGCCACAGGCACAAAATGATTTCTTGGTGTGAGAGATGAGTAATTTGCTGTAGAAATAGGCAATATTTTGTCATTAGACAGTCCCAGAACACCTGTAAGGAAAAGGAATGTTGTTTCTTCCTTCTGAAAAGAAGCACTAGGAAAAGAAAAGAGACGCAAACAGAAATGTAAATTATGACATCTTAGCAGAGTGAAATGGGAATTATACAACAGCAGTTTTCAATCAGTGCAAAACCAGAATTCTATTTCTGTTCACTCTATTCCTTTGGGTTTAATTTTAAAAATCTTGGTTGAGAACCACACTTTAAACACTATATCGAGATATATTTTTTCAGATATGCAGTATTGCAGAATTCCCAAAATGCACAGTATAATGTAGGGAAATAAAAGCACAGCAAGATAAGTATAAGAATTGACTGAGGGAATAATGACACACTATGTGAACGTTTTAGCTCTGCATTGGCCTGAAGATCAGCTATACAGTATGGTAAGTATTACTGATACAGCAGCACGAGACAGGCAGACATTCATTAGATGTGTGGCATATTCAATCTTCACTCTGAAGAGGGTTGTTCTTCAGTTTCTATTATGTGGTTATTTGCTACCTTTGAAATGGCTGAACATGCAAGTGAGATCGTATATAGCTTTAAACCCAGAAGCCTCTCTGTAGTTTGTAGCATGAGGAAAATATATCCTGCTGAGAAAAGTAGACTGTCCAGTTCAGGAACAAGAATCACTATTTAGAAGGAAAAAAACATACTGTAGGTTGTTTCCTGATGATGTGGTGGGAAGGTGTCTCCGCTGAACTGGGAAAAAGGCATTTTTGCTATTGCCTAACTTATCTGGGAGATTATATAATAAATTATAATATCAGATATTTAGGAAAGAAGTACCAAAAAAGTACTTAAAAAGTACCATGAAATTATTTGTTCTCATTGGTCTCACAAATCAAGTGCACGATTGCTCAAATTGTGTAGGTGCCACAGTACCTCCAGAGCAAGTATCCAGCCCCAGCTGGACAATTCAAGCTGAGTATATTAGGGGTCTAGGCTACTTTTCAGGCAATCAAGAAAGTGAATGACAAGCGAGGGGCTACCTAAAAAAAAAAAAAAAA
>VXAA01011786.1:107914-135389 GCA_013399115.1 Anseranas semipalmata
AAAAAAAAAAAACAAAAAAAAAAACAGGGAGATACTCAAAGTAAATAAATATTACTTTCTTCTTCTATCTGGAGCTTTGGTGTATGGTCCAAACTGCACATTAAGACGTCACTGCTCATTTAGTATTCAGACTCCTGAGGTGTGGGATTTTTTTTTTTTTTCCTGAATGTAGAATCTAACTGAGCAGCGATAGTTCTTTAGAGACAGATAGTTAGAGATGTGTTGCCTACAAAGTGAGAAACCTAAATTCCCCAATTGCTTTTGCCTGAGTTTACAGTTTCTGCACTCTCCTATAAAGTAGTAAACACATTAGCAAAGCTAGACAAAATAAGATCACACACATTGGTAAGACTTAAAATTCAGGGAAGACACGTTGTGACTCTGTTTACATTGAAAATATTACTACCTTCTGTTCTTCTGAAACTAAGCCATTGTGAATTCAACAAAACAAGAGGCATGAGGGCAGTCAGAAAACAAACATCTGAGCAGGCATTCAGAGAGAAGACCCTCACGGTCTGTTACTATTTTTTTCCAGGGATAGCCAAATAGACAAGCATTAATTTGCACAAATAATCTTTCAAAAGACTGTATGTTTGCTTGTGCAAATATCTGATAGTTTAGGGGCATAAAATGAGCTGAAGAAGGCTATCATATATCTGTATAGGTCATCATATTCTTAGGTAATAAGACTTCAGGCAGTTACATACTGGTTTATAGACCCTTGAAGACAGTATTTTGTCCACTATGCAAATAATTGCCAGACAGTAGTAGATATTTTCATTGGTATAGTTTATCATTCAGCTATAAGCTGAACATCAACAGCTCCCCAAATAAGAATAGAATGATGATAATAACAGCTATTTCTGAAAACTACAAAGGAGACACAGCGCTCTGCACCTACTCAGATACCTACCTGAAATCAGGTGACTACTACAGCCACTGGATAAAATCAGAACAGACCAAGAATTTGTCATAGAAGCTAAAGGAAGCCAATAGGTTCTCTTTCTGAAGTATACTCATTCTCTTCCAAGTGACCAAGATGCATCATGGTCTGTTATCATCTAGCTTTTGTTCACTGCCTACCCTGGTTTCCCAAGAAAAGCAGGTTTGCGTAATCCTGCTCTTTGCAAGGTCTTGTCCCCTTACCAGTTCTCCCCTAGTAACTTTTGAGCCTATTAATTCAAGGGAAATAGGCAATGAAAGGAAAGTAACATCCTACAGGAAACCATCAAAACACGTTTCTTGGGAAGTGCATCCTTTCTTTGGTCCTCCAGACATTGGGTTCTCCTTGTCATGCAGCGGGCAGGAAGATGCAGCCAAACACTGATCAGCTCATGCATGTTTGCCCACCAAAGTCTGCATTTCCAAACAAAACATCCCATGACCAACTGCTCAGCCAGCAAGCTGCTAAGTTTTGTTAAAGACAACAACAACAGCAACAACAAAAAGAGCTGGAAAGATTGCAGTGAGAGTGCTTGTGGCTGATATGCAAGTTTAGGGTTGCATCAGTTGTTGATTACACGATGATAGAGAGGAACCAAGTGCATTGCTGCTTTACTGCAGACAAAAAAAAAAAAAAAAAAGCCAAAGAAAATACATGTTAGTTCCAGTGTTTACAGAAGTATGTAACTATTGTTATGGTTGTGATGGATGCTAGATATGCCCACCTCTGCCTAGAGAATGATCACAAAATCATTGGTAGCACCTTCCCACATTGACTTGCCTGCAGGTCTCAGACCTGGTTCTGCAAGTGAAAAGTTGCTCCACTTACCATTGCCCTGAAAAGAATCCCCCCAGAGCCTGCTTCAGATATGACGCCAAAGGATGGGCATGTCAGGGTTAGACCACATCAAACTCTGAAGAGCCTGCATAGAGCTTTGGTTTACTGGGCAATCCTGTAGAGGCTGGAAAATTATGCCAGATACCTCTTCAGCTCTAAGTTAGTGCAGAAACAGAAGAAGGGCTTAAAGTTGCCTCTGGCTGCTGTCTTCTGACTCGACTGCAAATTTTGTGCTATGCATACTACAAAACCTCAGCCCTTGTGATAAGATTTATCAAAACTGTTTATTTGCAAGTTGGAGCCAGGGACTTGATCTAAATTAATCAGATATAATAGTGACACACTAGGTTATTTAAAATGTTGTGTTGCTGACTTGTTTCTTTTAGAATTAGCACAAAAACATCCTACAGCAGCACAGACATGGGGTTAGAGTACATTGCGGGGACATATCATGTCCAGGGGATCTCACCTTTGAACAAAATGAAGATAAATTGGACTATTCAGAGCTCCTCCTCTCCCATTCCCTCACAACAGAGGGAGTGATTCCATAAAGGACAGGAGAGACAGTGCCCAGAAAACAGACAGATGGGTATCAGGCTGACATAAGGCCTGGAATATGCAAGTGTTGTTCAGGCAGTCCCAGAGGATTTACAACGGCACATTTTTCGACATTGAGGAAGTTACAGTGAGGTCAGTGACTTATTTTTAATCTTCATTGCATACATCCCTCTGCCTATGTTGTATTCATATAGTAATTTGATCCAGATCACACCCTTGGATAAGATTTAAAGAAAAAAAAAAAAAAACGGGGACGAGAGGCTTTTTCTCACACTGAATATGTATGTGTAAACTTGCTATGTGATGCAAGTTTATATGTGGATATTGGGATGAGGAGAAGCAAAACAGGAAGATCAAAATGATTACAATATGGCTGAGAGTCTGATTTAAGGCTTTTTTTAATAAAATAAAAAGATCATTGGCCATTGAAGAAAAATGGAAGCTTATACAAACCATATGAACACATGAATAAGCAAGACAAATAACATATGGAAAAGTTGGATTTGAGTCAGGATAGACAAAGCTTACAGTAATTATTCTCTGGTCAAATAATAAACAAATAATTTAAGGTTTGTTGTAAGCTTTAAGACTGCACCCCAAGGGATATTCAATACCCATAAGCTTCCAACCTGAGAGAAATAGTTGGAAATGTTAACATGAATGTTCAGACTCTGCTTCCAAATCCAAAATCCTTTAATTAACAAAATGTTTGTGAGATGTTTCGTATACATTTTTTTTTTTCATGAAAATATTTCTGCATTTAACTCTAAGTCTATTTAAAGCATATTTCTGGTCTGAAATAAAAAGAGCAATACTATTTACCATTACCCTATATTCACTTTCCACTCTTGTCTATTATAGATGACAGCCAAATTTGTCTTAATATCTTCAGAGAGCCTAGTACTTTTTGTCTTTTTGTGCAAAAAAAAGGATATATGTTTTTCTCAAATGAACAGGATTTTTTTTTATTTTTTATTTTTTATTTTTTATTTTTTATTTTTATTTGCAGGCTCATTTTTATATACCTCTAAGATTTTCATGTATTAATATAGTAATATATGCATTGAACAAAAAAAATCCTCTGTATAAAACCAATTCAGTTTTAACAGATTTTTTTCATTATTATTTTATATGTCAAGTTACAGATATATATTCAACTAAATTCTGATTACATTAGGAAAGATGTAAAAGCAACTCCACTTGAGTCAGTGGAAATAAGCTAATGTAATATCAGTTGTTAGGCAGGCTGAGGCTCAAGCTATTAATACTGTTTAAACTTTTGTGCCCTCCGCATACATCAAGATAGCATGAGGCCTGTTGTTTTTCCTCCCCCTTCCTCTTCTCCCTTTTCTCACTGTGCAGAGAACAACAAAATCTGTATGTTCCTTTCAGATGTCACTCCATATTAAGGACCAGGTCATGCCATCAATTTTCAAACACAACTACCCACTGAGATCAATGCAGAGTGCTACTTAAAACTTGACGATAGGGTGTGACCCTATAATACCAAGAAATATCTCTTTACTTGACTAAAACCCTGATTCCAGTCACAACAGCAGTCTACCAGCATTAAACATTGCATTTGTAGCATTGCAATGTTGATATGCTGTATCCTACTGTGTTTCCAAATGTGATCGTTGCTTGTACTGTTTCAAACACCTAGGCTTCATTCTAGTTCATATTACTCATAAAAAGAGTAACTGCATCAATGCCACAATTTTAAAAACGATAAAGAACCACCGAGCATGTAGGACAAGACCCATACATGCCTTATGCACACATGTATCCACACGCTGTACAAAGTCCTGCTGGACTAGCTATAAAGCTATCAAAGATATAGGCCCTTATCCTAAAACGATTTGTGTGCATCTTTAGCCATGCAGTAGACAGTCTACCTGGTGTCAATATGTACTCAGGATTCAGAGCATGAAGCAAACGGATAATGTCTTTGGAGAACTGGAGTCACACCAGTTGTTTTCAAGTCTTACTCTCTTCTTTGCAGCTGTCATGCATCCTGCAGAAGCACTGAAGGTTTATTAACTGTAATATTCTCCCACGTATTCCAGCATAAGTGATTTCAGCTGAGGTGAATATTAGAGAGAGAACACGCAAAAAAAATACAGGTAAAATGCTGTAGCTGCAACTGCAGCTGGATCATTACATACAAGCCAGGCAAATCAATCATGGCAACAACTGTATTCATCCTCTGCATTTTAGAAACTCTTTTTGGTTTTAGCAAGTCAATCAAAGGCACTGATGTACCTAATATCTATTCCACTCCTCTGCCTTGACCCCCTGTATTTCCACACATGCATCTTACTGTATACAGGTCAAAAAATGTTCTGATTCATTTTCCTGGTACAGGCATGACATTGCATTTCTGTGGAAGAACCGAGGAAAAACACTGAGTTAGCTAATGCTATATCATAGAGGGAAAGGGCAGGGGAAAGTACCCCAGGCATGCATTGAAACCTTTTGACTCCCGTAGTTTAGAAGCATCCTTACAAGTGTGACATTTTCAAAAAGGATTTAGAACCAGCTTTTCTAAGGTCCCTAAAGATTGTATTAAGTGCACAATGTGATTTTCAAAAGCGCAGAAACAGACGACATGTAACTTTAAAGTTGTTTTTAAAGTAAAGACTGAGTTATTAAATGCTAAAGTCACCTCTAAAATGTGATTTAAGCTGTTAAATCACATAATGGAATTTGAAAAATTTACCTGCCACCAAAAGAAGGATAAGGTTCTATGCAAAAAAGGAGATGTAACAACATCTCAGGAGTTCCAGAACTTTTTGACTTAAGAAGAGTTGGTCAGGCAACTATAATTTTCAGGGAATTAATGATACTTTTGAATACTCTTTTTGCAGAATTCAGCCTCAGGACCTTCTGCTTCCACTGAAGAATGAGTGAACTCCCCTAGATTTAGGAACTTCCCTAGATTTAGCTCGTGCAAATCCTATCCTGTGAAACATGGTATTTGGAAATTGGGGTCTGAGTTATTGTTTTGAGTGTAGAGGATTTTAAAATGTTTTCATTTTGATGCAGAGAGAAGTCTGACAATCAGTAAAAGTGGGGCATGCATTCCTTAAAAACTAAATTCCTCCTGTAGCTAAAGTCCAAACCTGGGTTACTATCACTTTTAAAAAATTGAAGCTCAGCTTTTTGGTAGAAAATAATTACTTCTGTACCAGATCTAGAATCCTTCTATTCCAAGGAACACAAATTCACTCCACTAAAATCCCCTTCTGTGATGACACTGCAGCAAAGACGCACATTCCCATTGTAAAAAGCATCGTGGACAGTCACAGGGGAAATGTGATATCTGTTCCTATGACCTCAAACATCTTTCAGTAAGCCAAGTCCAAACTGCTTTCTTGACCTATCACCTATTGATGATGGTGATCCTTCATAGTAAAAATACTTATGGTACAAAAATTAGTTTAATTTGTAATTATATAGAAAAGAGTATGCCATAGATGATGGCATTTCTAAAGCCAGGTGGTTGAGGAGAAAAATATTTATTTTGGTGTCATAGACAGAGCTTGGACCTGCCTTAATTTCCCTAGAATAATAAAATGAAATAAAATAAATGAATAAAATAAACATTTTTGTGAGGTACCACATGTGTTGCTATCTTTAATGTGACTTAAGGCACATAGACAGGAATAATTGTAGAATTAATGCAGCCTCTGCTGAATATTTTAGATGTTCCATTTATAGCTCTGAAAATGGCAAACATACCAACAGAAGGATATAAATAACACCATACTAGAAGCTTGTGGAAGACCTCATTCCAACAGATTTTCCATACAGCACCATATCAGCTTTACTTTCTACTTGGCAACAGAACTCTGGCTTGGAAAACATAAGACAGATTCTCTCTTCTCTGTTGCCTGTGACACCACTAAATACTTCCTTTAGTTAGAGTTAATACACTGAATGTTATTTAATTACATATCAAGGACAGCCCTTCATGATACCACCTAGTACATAACATAATTGCATAGCTTGGCTTTTTAAAGTTGCAAATGCTGCAGGACACAGACAACCGTAATTTACAGACATGGAATTAGATAAGGTGCAGTCTGACACCATCCAAATACCAACTTGTGATACAGTACTGTGGCTTCTAAGGCCAGACAAATATGCAACAAGGGAACCATCTGTAGAATCAAGCCTAAAGCAGATCATTTGCATAGCAAAGACACTTCAAAGGAAGACCAAAACATTGTTTCACTGTATTGTTATTTGTGATATTAAACATCATCCATCTATTTGTAAATGTATTCATCTATGGTGTTGTCACTGAAAGTGTGTGATCTTAGCTGAATTCTCTGTTTTGACCATAATTCCATATTAAAATATGCTTTTACTCCATTGGCTGCAGAACTGATGTACAGTGGCAGCTACTGTCAAAAGTTTGTAAGAGTGAATGCACAAACGCTGAGAGGAAAAAACACTACGGGGGCTTTCTTTTACTCTTTTAAGAACAGTTACTACAGAAAAGCCAAACATCTGGAGCATCAGTAGTAACAAGTAGTTCAAAGGTGACTGAACTGTTGTAGGGCAATGTATGTACCAAGCATGTAAATTAGTAGAGAAGATCAAATATATACTATCAGCAGTCTTTTAACACTTAGGGTTATGCTGAATGAACACTGACAGATGAATTTTGTAAAAAATAGTAATCTTGTGAAATTATGTCAGCAGGGTAGATAATCAGAATATTCTGTTTCATAGAATCATAGAATCACAGAATGGCTTGGTCTGGAAGGGACCTTAAAGATCATCTAGCTCCAAGATTTCCCCCCCGAATGGTTTTGTTATTCTGTGATTCCCTCCCCCCCTGCCATGGGCAGGGACACCTCCCACTAGACCAGATTGCTCAAAGCCCCATCCAACCTAGCCTTGAACTCTTCCAGGGATGGCGCATCCACAACTTTTCTAGGCAACCTGTTCCAGTGCCTTACCACCCTCAGAGTAAAGAATTTCTTCCTAATGTCTAACCTAAATATACCCTCCATTAGTTTAAAAACATCATTCCTTGTCCTACTACTACACTCCCTGTCAAAAAGTCCTTCCCCATCTTTCCTATAGACCTCCTTTAGGTACTGAAAGACCACAGTAAGGTCTCCCTGTGTGGTGGTTTTACCCTGCTGGGCAGCAACTCCACCACAACCGCTCTTTCACTCCCCTTCATCAAAGGAAAAGGGGGAGAAAATATGATGGAAAGGGCTCGAGGGCTGAGATAAGGAAAGGGAGATCACCTACCAATTACTGTCATGGGCAAAACAGACTCAGCATAGGGAGATTAATATAATTTATTGCCTAACACTAGAGGACTAAAACAGTGAGAAACTACAAGCAAACTAAAAACACCTTCCGTCATCCACCCTCCTCCCCTAGCGGTGCACGGGAACGGGGAATGGAGGCTGCGGTCAGTCCCGAACGCTGCATCTCTGCCACTCCTTCACGGTCACTCTCTGCCCCTGTTCCACGTGGGGTCCCTCCCACGGGATGCCATCCTTCCCAAACTGATCCTACGTGGGCTGCCCACAGGCTGCAGCTCTTCAAAAACTGCTCCCATATGGGTCTGTACCACGGGGCCNCCTTCAGGCCACATCCACCTGCTCCATGGGGGCTCCTCCATGGCTGCAGCGTGGAGATCTGCTCCGTGTGGTGCCCATGGGCTGCAGGGGGACGGCCTGCTCCACCATGGGCCTTTCCACAGGCCGCAGGGGAACTTCTGCTCCAGTGCCTGGAGCCCCTCCTGCCCTCCTTCTGCACTGACCTGGTGTCTGCAGGGCTGTTTCTCTCCCATTTCTCACTCCTCTCTCCCAGCTGCTGTGGCACAGCAGTTTTTTTCCCTTTCTTAAATCTGCTCTCCCAGAGGCCCAAGCAGCGTCGCTCCCTGGCTCGGGTCTGGCCAGCGGTGGGTCCCTTTTGGAGCTGGCTGGAGCTGGCTCTGATCTGACATGGGGCAGCTGCTGGGCTCTGCTCACAGAGGCCACCCCTGCAGCCCCCCTGCTACCAAACCCGTGCCACATAAACCCAATACACCCCATAATAATTGTGTCTGTTTGGTTTAGCTGGGATGCTCACTGATATTATTTCAGTTAGAGGGCATGTTTTAACATTGCTGCTGATGGTAATAAGCAGGCCAGCAGCCGTTGAAAATATTTAATGATTAATAAAATTGTAGTTTTCAGTAGAATAAGGTAACTTTGATTACCCTCTCTTGTTCTTGCTTACAATAGTGATGGCATAACAAAGAAAAAAAAAAATCTTTTCCATGCTAAGTGCAGATATTTTGAAGGCTGAAATTTCTTCCTTTTCTAAAAAGCACAGCCTTCAGTTCTTTCTTTGTTACCATGTTGAGGAAAGACTCCACTTTTCTAGAAAGTAAAACATGGCACTGATGTTCTTGGTTTTCTCTGAATTTATGAAGAAGAATCTTACAAAGATTTTATCAGAGCTCCTTTTTCTTATCTTTGCTTTTTCCTAGGTTGTGAATTAAATAATGATCTCAGCTTCTGGCCCATATAATAATGTCACCTGCTATGTTTATTCTTTCTGTCTGCAATGTGTTTATAGAACATCTGAAATGGGCACAGCAGCCAGAGAACCTTGCTACAGAAATGATATCTGTGTGTTTAAATTTTCTGCTGCTGTATTTAAAATTATTCAGGTGCTGGCACAGAAAAAAAAGAAAACAGTTTACAGAAAGATTCACATATGTGTGAACCAGACTTGATGGGAGCAAGTCTTCCTAAAATGCCTTTAGCTATCAACACTATCACATAATCCATCTTTAGGACAAATAAGAAACTAATGTTAGCAAGATAAACACCAATTTTAGTCAGACTGCATCATAGTTTGCAGTCAAGGCTGTCATGAACATTGCCAGCAATGGATGAAAGGATCTCAGTAGAAATACTTACAATGTGTAAAATTGTTGCGTTAATATCTATTTTTGAGGAGTCAGAAATTTCATAGGCTTCAGAAGAGTACTTACACACACAAAAAAATTCCTTTGCAACTACTCAGTCTACTCATATGAGTAACTGCTCCAATGTGTGTAAAAGATCATGTCATTGCCCTTTGGGACCAGCTTTCATGAAAGGCCTACCAAGTATTCCATTAACATTACCATGTACAGTGTGTGAAAAGCTTTGAATATGAGCTTACTTCAATTGCCTGGGGGTTTTTAGATTTATACATGCTGCATAGTTAGATATTCCCCTCTCCTTCTTACTTCTTCTTATCTTCTGTTCCTTTTTCCTGCCATATGCCACTAATGTAATCAGAGGCCACGAGGGCAACTCACTCCTAGGCTGAGATATTGAAAAGTATAGTAAATGATCAAAGCTCAGGGTCATTGTGAGCACCTGGTTGTCTTTGATCACCATCATTAGTTATGACAAGCAGAAATCCTCTTGTCTTCTCAGAAAAGTGTTCACGCTGGTGGTGTATTTATTTTGGTCTTACACTGAATATAAAAGTAGACTTGTGATTAAAACCTGCAGCATTCTGCTGGAAAGCAAAACTGCCTCAAAGTGAGTACATGGAGTGCATGTACCTTAAAAATGAAAAATATAGTATGATGCTTTTAGCCCACAATGTCCCTGTCAAAAAACCTGTCTAGAACAAGTAAGTGTAGGTGTCTGATAGAAGGATAAAATGTAGGAGCTTTAAACATAAAGAAAATACACAGCTTACAGTCTCTGTTTCAATACTGTTGTCCTGATAGACCATAGTTCTTTCTGTGGGTAGAAACATCCTCTCACATTCCTTTTTATCTCCATTTCAGAGGTGTAAAAAATAATATTCTGTTACAGAATGATTTTTCAGGTAGTGAATTTCTCCCAAATTTTCATTTGTGATACATTGGCTCATTCCCTGCAGACTGACTATTTAATTTCCATCCAAACATATCTTCAAATTCTGGTTATCCCATGTGTTTTCCATGTAAGTGTCTAAAGTAGTTTAGATTCCATGCTTTTTTGTTTTAATGTAGTGTCGTATCAATGATTTCCATAGGTGAATTATTAGTATGTGAGGAAAGAAGAAATCTTTGAGCAGTTTGGTATTTTCTGCCTCTACTCGTTCTGCGTAGGTATCAGAAGGGATGGGGCAGAAGTACTTTGTAGTTTTTGACATTTCACTCATTTATTTGATTTTTCTTTCTTTGATTGTAATTTATTTTCCTCTCTCTAATGCTATACGTTCCAGATTAAATTGTATGCAATTGCATGAAAATAACAAACAGTGTGGAAATCAGGAATACTAGATAATAAAAGAGAAATCACTACAAGCCTAGGTGGTAAATTGTCCATGAACAATAACAAAAAAATGGACTGTTCTGGTCTAGTGATTTTCTATCAGTTGTCCAATATTCTGTGAAGTACTTACATGATTTTAGGAACTCACTAAATAGAGGTTCTGAATCATGCTTTGCAAGAATCTTCGCCTCTCTCCCCCTCCCTCATTTTCTCTCTCTCTCATTGGCTTTACATATTAATATGAATAAATAAATATTATCTATTATAATATTATATATATGAAAGCAGAAAAAATCTAGTCTCCAGACTTAAGCATTTCCAAAGCAGCTACTCTTGGTAGTTGAGAATATTCTCTTTGTACCACAAATTTCCAATATTTTAGATTGCGACTGTTCACCAATGTGTTAGTTTTATTAAGAGCTTATCACACATATGAACAATGATGTGTAACTGTACTTCCTGCTGACAACAGACTTAAATGCATACATGGCTCTTTGCCAGCTCTGAAAGACAGAATTTGAAATTTAGACTCCTAAGCATTCTCTGGTCACCTCCAAATTACATTACACAAAACAAGCTGAAGTAGCAATGTCAGACCAGTGCAAATGATTTGCCCAACCTGCTTTCAAAAAAGCCATTTGGTCTTTGTAGGCTGGTTCTGCTAGGACTATACTGAAAAACGTGATGTTTCCTCTTCAATACTCTATTTCCTTGCAATGTGTAGAAAGACATTGTTTGAGCTTCTTCCTGTAATAACCAGATATCCTTTCTTTTTTATTCTTCCTGTGGTAAGCTACAATCCACTTGATTGAATCCCTCTTGATATCTCATGTTCCCTAATTCCTTCAAGAAACATGTCCAGTTTGGAACCTCAGCAGTTCTATATTTATCTATTAATTGTAATCTAAAAAAAAAAAATAATAAAATAAAAAAATACAGACTTCTTTGTGAAATAACACTTTTTTTTTTTTTTTTGAACTGAATAGACTGCTATGTTAAATACATCCAAGTTTTATATCTTTTGGATTTGCAAGAGATATTTGAATGATGCTATCTATTTTCTATTTAGACATTCATGTATTGCAGCATATATCATGACAGAAAGTATCAGGTAATAAATAGATTCAAATTTAGGACCATTTATAATAACATAGAGATGAATACCCTTTATAGATAAGAGGGCAGTAAGATGGCTACAGATACTTATTTCTGAATAAGTATCAGCTTTCTCTTGGGTAATAAGTATCACTGAAGTCCCCTTTCATCTAGAATATACATCCTTAGAAATGCACTTTTCTGTCATATTGCTCAACTCATCACTTTTCTTGGGTGATCATTGATAACTTTCATTTGTTTCATAGTGCCACCAAAGACAAAGTAAACAGTGCACAAACACATGGTAAGACCACTCAAGGTGAACACAGCCTAAATAGAAAAGAGATTTTAAATATTAATGAGGAAACAAATTTGACTTACTCATAGCCACTCTGCCATGCAGAGGTAGAGCTGAAACATCCAGTTCAGCTGCCCTCCTACATGATTACATTGAGCATTTAGTCCCACCATCCACCTGGTTGAGCTGCATCATAGTCATTGCTGAAGTTGGTCTTGTACTTGGGAACACTGTGGGTGGTCTGAATTTGTTAAAAGTATATTCCCAATACCTGTCTAGATTTTTAAGAGTCATACAGAGTATAAACTAGTGTTCTTTGCTCTCAAAAATGATCCTTAGTTTGCCAAACTGCTCTGAAGAAGAAATGGAAATAAAATGTCTGGATTTTACAAACTGATCTGCTACTACTTTAAGCTACATTTCTTTTTTTTTTGTTCATTCTATGTTGGTTGAGATCTCATTTCGTTGCAACAACATGAACCTAATGCCACAAACATATGGATGTTTAGGGCAGCATGTTATCGACAAATTCTCTAGACTGATGATTTATTATGTACATCAATGGACAACAATTGTTCTGTCTATGAAGCCTGTTTTCTCAACTCTGCTCATCTGGGAGAGACATGCTGTGCACAAATGGATGCGTGGTTTGTTTTATCCATTTGAGCCTTCTACAGAGCTATGTATTTCATTCTGATTTATGTACATTTTAAGCCCTTCACTCTGTTCTTTGACCTGCAGGTATGCCATTCCAAACTGAATCACACTTAAATACATAAGTGGTTCTCAAGGGGAAGGGCAATACTAGGGAGGAAAAAATGCCTCTCCCTTAACCAGGATGCTTATTGAGAGATCAAGGCTGGAAAATGACATGCTAAGCCCTGTCAGTGACGTTTTTTTTAATGCAGATGAACACTGGTGACTCCAGAAGGGCTGAGTATGCAAATACTCTTCAGATGGCTCGCCTGAACTTGCCCCACTGTTGCTTGTAAAGCCAGATCCTCTGAATTCCATAGGATCGGCTCCCAGTTTGTTAGAAATGTAAAGGATCAAAAAGTCTGCAAAAGCTGTATATTGGTGGTATGCTATGTAGTGTTTCTAAATAAGACTGGCATTTATTATCACCCCCAAAATGCAAGTTTCATTAGAGATTCATTGTATGTCTTGAACTCCCAGAAAGCAAAGCACAGTCACTGTCTGGAAAGAATCAGCATAGTATGATAGCATCTGAAATAGATGTACTGTACAGGTGCTCTAGCTAAAAGCAAAATGCTTTATTCATTTTTTACTATGTGTTTATTTTTTTGAAATAGTGATTTTTTTCTTTCTTTCTTTTTTTTTTTTTTTTCTACAGCTATTTCTGTTTTAGTGGAAAAGGGTAAGGTTCTTGAGTGACATGAGATCAGATGCAGAAAGTCCTCAGGGATTCGTCTTGTAAAGTCTTCTGAAATCATATACTGGCAAGTACAAGAGGTATCTCACTGCATAAGCAGGAGTGAAGTTACACTTACTGCAAGCATAATTTAATATATTAAATGTACTCTTTGACAGCTGCCATTATAAATAATTAAATAATATAATTACAGTCTTCTCAGGTTACCCTTTGCTACACTGCTTACAGTACAGCCTCTTAGGTAAGTCCATAACATAGTTTTCTCACATATGGTCTTGTGCAGTCTGACCTCCAAAGCATTCTTCATGTGAAAAGCAGAGATTTGTTATTTATTTATTTATTTATTTTTAATTTTGACCTTGTGCACACTTGCAGAGCTGAAGATAAAAACTTTGGCTTCAGCTAGAACCTACTTACTTTGGAACTGGAATGTGAGAGAAATTCACTGGTGCATTGCAACATCTCCAGCCTCCCACAGGATTCCTCCTGGAACACATCTTGTGACTCCTCCTTCAGTCAACACAGTGAAGAGGAGAGAATGCTGCTGTGTCTTAAAACAAAAAGTAAAGGGATATTTTAAATATTTATATACGGGTGATTACAGGAAATAGTAAAGTCACAGTATATCTTATAACTGCAAAGCAGAAACCTGATTAAAATCTTAAGGTTCAGGATTTCTTTATTCTAATTACAATCCTAGTGGTTCCAAAAACATGGATTTTTTTTTTTTAAGTAATTTTTACATGTATCTTTAATTACAAAAGTGACAAAGGTTTTCAGATCTTGGGGGGACTTTTTTCATCAATGATGTGTTTCCTTCTCTGTCTATAACATCAATAACCTATGAGTGAGAATGAAAACAAGTGACTCATCAAACTAAAAAACATTCAGGTCATAATGCTTTAGCACTACAAGTTTTTAAATTTTGAAAACTTGCTGTTATCTCCATTCTTATTTCTGAAATAGCAGTAGATCACGTGAAAAATATCTTCTGGCTGTTCAAAGCTCTCACCTTGCAATTGAAAGAACTATCCAGCTGAACAGAGGAGACTTGCATTTAGCTACAAGTTCAATCATGAATATCCAATCTGTGATTTACCTCAGGCAATCTCATATGATGGGACTTAATGCTACTTAACTTTGGAAAGTGTGATATTCAAGACTAACATCAGTTCTGCATATCTAAGCTAGTCTTTATGTTGGGATTCACCATGTTCTGAAGCTGCTGAAATGAATTAAACTTTAGTGGAACCTTTCCCCCTCTATAGACAGTACGCAGAACCCATAGCTTGGTCTAGGCAATTGACTTTTAGATTGCTCAAAATAATGAAATGTGTCTAGCACTAAAAAGCCATCTCTGGAACTTCACGGGGAACGAGGATAAAGATCTGATTACAGAACCAGGACCCAGAGATTATCATGACATCTTTCTGCTATTTTTGTGACAAATATTGTACCAAAGTTATGAAGTGGCAGAAACAGAGGTCATTCTGTCAGAATCTTAAAATGTGCAAGCTGAAGGTCCTATTTGTTGTTCTTTTTAGCTGTCCTTTTAGGACTAGCTCACTTTACAGTGCATTTCTCTTTTTATGAGAAGGTGTCAGCTGCAAAAGGTGGTCATAGATAAATACCAGTGCTTGCACTTTAGAGGATATTGGAGACATACATACATATGTACATACATATATATTTATAGAGAGAGACAGATGTTTATATATGAAATGAATATACAGCTGGAAGATATGAGCTACAAAATAGTATAAGGATTTAATTTTTCATGTATGTTGCAATATATAATTTCTATAATTAGCTTATAAACTTTCAATGCAGTTAATGGCTTGAATGAAAACCTTGATTGCTAGAAAGGCAGGAGGCAAGAAACAAGCGATAACTGAATGCTGAATGAGTTGTGGACATTGTTCCTCTGTACCTAAATTTATGTTCAATATCTTGTTCAAACCTATTATGTCTATGTAAAAAATATGTAAAAAACGAATTTTACAATTTTTTCCTCTTTTTAAATTGAATGTGTCTGCACAGCACCAACATAAAGGTTTTCTCATATATTAGAAGTTTGAATTCAAATTGAAACACACCTTAAGAAACTTCATGATAAATAATATAATGATTGTCTTCTTGCAGAGAATAAGCTTCTTCCTTTTCATAATAAATCCATTTTTATCTTAGTAAGTTTAAATAATTCTAAGCAGTTTAATTAAAAAAACTTTTTCTTTTTTGAATATTCTGACTGTATCTGATATTCCATCTTTCCAAATTTTACCTGAAAATTTGAGACGACTGAAGAATTGACCCTGTGAAAGTTGATCAGTACTTTCTGGTTCGCTCTATATTAATGGGATGTTCTGGTTCCTAAGAAAATATTTATAAAGACACAGTGATTTGCATGCATTGATACATCACATTTTTTTGAGAGGCATGCCTAATGTGTATAATTTTTGTATTTAAAGGCATACAATTTTGAAAAAGACTAATTATATCCTGCATTATCTTGTGATGACAGAGTATCAACAATCTATTTTAAGTGACAAGCAATTTGTAGAAGAAGCTTTGCCACTTTTAAATGTCAGTTAAAAATAAAATCAATCTCTTTTAGGTTATGGATTTCAGGGAGGCATGAAGGATTGTTGCTGAAAAACAATGAAAGAGTAACTATGCATTTGAAGCTACGCAAAATCTGAATGTTCAGATACAGTGAGTTCTATTAAAACCTCAGTAAATCCTACTTCAAAATGGCACTGCAGCACCTCCTTTTTGAGATAGTTGACCCTGCAGGTCCATGGAGTATTGGACACTCAATTTTCAATGATGCTCACTATTTTATTCTGTTCTGATTATCTACTCAGAACCTATAATATTGGTAGAGACCTTGACATCTCAGCACATTCTTGTTTTCTACTCAACATTTCCTAAGTTAGAAATTTTCTGTTCCGCTAAACAGTAATTTATCTAACTGTAGATCAACTATTTCTACTTGTCAACCAGATTAGTAGGAAAACCTGCTCAACAACAAATACATGTTTTGTGTGTCACAGTGTTCATTTATCTCAGTCTAAAAAAAAATGTTTTGGAATGATGTAGTTCTATTCATAACAAAAGCATAAGCACCTCATGCTTATGTCTTGGATATCTTGCAGCATTTAAAATGACTGTAGATGATAATATTTGGACAAATGAATTGGTCCCTTAATATTCTTAGGAAACCTAGTGAAATCTTAAAATTCAGAAATAAACTATGATGCAGAAAACTAGATTTAATGAATTAGTTCTAAATCTTTTTGTTTGGTGACTTATCTTTATTTACAAATGTATATAATGGATGTATTAGGCATATGATGCATAATATTTCAAATCCAACTTCTCTCCTCCCTGCTTTAAGTATGTACTTAAAAAGAAACACTGTCTAATGAATAAGAAAGTGCGAACAGAAGTGTAAAGAAAACCTTTAAGTTTCCAGCCATCCAGAAGGTATGGTTCTAATCCTAGATGATCACACCAATATCAGTGTAAATCTGAAGACCTTAAACACTGGATTTTTTCCATCCTGTGTCATTACTGAACTAAAGCTTTCTGAGAGCTTTGTTATATTTCACTGTGATAAAAAGCCTTCATAAATCATTAACACATTAATTTGGGTGTTTTTCAAGATTTGAATATCATGATTTCCAGTTTGCAGGCTTGTTACATAGGCAACATCATGCAGCAAGTCTGTATTAGACTTGTCTCCAATCTATTCACAGACCCCCACTGCAAAGTGTCTAATTCAGGCCCTTGCCATTACTTACAGTCTTTGATGTCTTGACTGTGTTTTCCTAGCACATTCCCCACTTCCAGTTCAAACTCTGGACATTTTAGCATCCCCCCCCCCTCCAAATAATTTTGAATGAATTGCTGAATTTATAGATTCCACCAGTAATTTGCTTTCATTCATTATGTGAACTTACATTCAGTTCCCTAATACTTATATTCAGGTCCCTAATATTCAGTTCTGCCTCTTCTTCCTTCCGTCTTTCTGACTCTTACAAGACTACAGATAAATTCGCAGTGATATTAGTCTTATACTCCTACCTCACAAACATTGTGTTTTTTTCCAAACATTTATTTCTATATAGGAATATTTCCTTAATTAATTTAATGAATTATTTCTTCTCTATATATCCTCATTAGAGGTTTTCTTTTTCCTTCCTCTACTTGCAAGATATCAACCATTCTAGTACTCACTTTAAAGGTAACTTCAGTAATCATCAAGTAGCAAAC
The DNA here is from genome assembly GCA_013399115.1 of Anseranas semipalmata. Classification (NCBI taxonomy): domain Eukaryota; kingdom Metazoa; phylum Chordata; class Aves; order Anseriformes; family Anseranatidae; genus Anseranas; species Anseranas semipalmata. The sequence goes on from VXAA01011786.1 coordinate 125,596, forward strand.
CATGTTGTACCAGGATCTCGTTCCCCTTTGATTTTCCTTTCTGTTGTTTATATTACTCATTTGTCTCAAATCATACAGCAATCTTATCTGGACAAGCAAGGTGTTTACATTGGTGCATTTAGCAACTGGTATGATACAAACCTCCTCTAGACTGAGGTTTCTCTTTGGTGTAAGGAAACAAGCATAGCAAAGAAAAAATAACAAAGAATCCTGAGCAAACTACTTTCAAGCATCCATTAAGAATAAGATATGTCAGAAAACAAAGTGATTGATAATGTAATTAAAAACTGGAGAATAACAGTACCTCTTTCAGTGAAACCAATACTTTTGTCCCACAATCAAGAAAAGCTAAAATATCACCTATTCTGAAACTTCAAATATGATGATAAATAATAGAATATCCAGTGATAAAAAAAAAGGAAGAAGTTAATGTAATGAGAGTTCATAATTTTAACTGCAATAAAGCTGAATGACTTCATTCAGTTCAGGTAGGGTAATGGGCTGAAGAAATATAGATTATACATACAGTGTTTGGCTTTGTAAGCTTTTATTGCTGAAACAAGATTCAAGCTAAAATTATAACCCTAATAAAAGTGAATGTGATTTTACTAATACCTGTTAACTTCACTTGCATATCCAATACATATATTTTTTTTTCTGTTACTTGTTTTCAATCAAGATTGCTCTCTAAGATACCAGTAAGGATTAACTATTCTCTAAAGGTGACTGTTTTTTCCATTGACAAAATATAGAGTGGGGTCTACATGATGAACTTAAAAACTAGACACCTACATTTTAGGTAACTAATGGTAGAGATAAAATCTCTCTCATAAACAACGAGACCATCAGAATCTTGTTTTGATTTATTTTTAATATGTTATGAAAAAAATAATTTATTTTTCTCACAATAAATGGTATGTAGCTATGTGGTATATATTTTAATGTGATATCACAGTAGTTACTTATTTTGCTTCTAAACACATGATAGGAGATACTGTCATCACTATTTTAGGATAGGGAATAATAATTATATATATAAACAGTAAGTACAGGTACTCAGCTGTAGTTTAGGATTACTATTAGGATTACTATTTAGGATTACTATTTTGATCATGTGAACATACCCATATGCAAATATTGGCCAATTGTTTATGCTCACTATTTAAGCATCATTAATATTTTGAAATAATTAGCTGTCGATTTTCATAGTTGTTAAGTGGATTCAGGCACCTACACCCCTCTGTTTCCCCTTATATCTAACTCACTGGTACTTTAGGTAATTATTGTACTTTGAAAGAGTTACACAAATCTTCTTCTGAAATCAGGTTGCTAGGAAGAATTTGAATTCTGAAAGATTTTACTGAATAGCACTAACGAAATTGAAAAGGAAGGAAAAATTTCAAAAATGATTAAATGAAACATTTCTATTGTGAGATAGGTTCATAAAGGGCCAAAGTTTTTATTCCTGTGACTGATAAGAAGACAGCAATGTCACACCCTATACATAGAAATTATAAGGCTTCTCTGTGTTTTACCTGAAACAAAGATTGAAAAACAATGGCTCAAAATCCAGATGGAGTCCAGTCACTATTGGTGTACCTTAGGGCTGAAATCTAGGGCCAATTCTCTTTAACATCTTCATTAATGAATTGGATGTTGGAACAGGGTACACTCTCAGCAAGTTTGCAGATGTTATAAAGCTGGGAGGAATGGCTGATACACCAGAGGGTTGTACTAAGACCTGGGCAGGCTGGACAAATGGTCAGAAAGAAGTCTCAGGAAGCTCAAGAAGGGGAAATGCAAAGTACTGTGCCTGGGGAGGAATAACGCCAGGCACCAATACATGCTGGAGGCCAAAGAGCTGGAAAGAAGCTCTGCAGAGAGGATCCTGGGGTCCTGGTCATCGCAAGTTGAACGTGAGCCAGAAGTACACCCTAGCAGCAGAGAAAACCAGCAGCAGCCTAGACTGGGATTAGGAAGAGTATTGCCAGAAGGTCAAGGGAGGTATCTTCCCCCTGAGCTCAGCCCTGGTGAGACACACCTGCAGTGCTTGGTCCAGTTCTAGGCTCCCCAGTGCAAGAGAGATGGAGATACGCTGGAATGAATCCAACAAATCAGAGCATTTTTCATGTGAGGAAATGCTGAGAGAGCCTGGAAAAGAGAAGGCTCTGCAAGATCTGGTCAATGTGTATAAGGATGTGATAGGAAAAAATGAAGATGGGGAAACCAGACTCTTCTCAGTGGTGTCCACAAAATACAAAATAAAAATTCCAGGAAATTCCATCTGAACATAAGAAAACACTATTTATTTATTTATTTGTTTGTTTGTTTATTTATTTATTTATTTACTGTGAGGGTGGTCAAATACTGGCACAGGTAGCCCAAAGTGGTTGTGGAGTCTCCATGCTTGCAGAAGTTCAAAACATGACTGGACATGGTCCTAGGAATCCTGCCTTAGGTGATGCTTCTTGAGCAGGGGATTTGGACTAGATGACGTCAAGATGTCCCTTCCCACCTCAACCGTCTGTGAAATAAGGCATTATAGCTTTCTGCAAAAATTCTGGTATGGCACAAACATGCCGTTAGCCAGGGCTATTTTATAATCTGTGAGTCATTGATTGTGATTCTATGATTCTGTGATTGCCACATATGGATCTTTAAAAATATATTCCGATCATTCCTTTTACAAAATAATGTCAAATGTTAGAGTATTCCTAAATATGATATCAAAATTTTATTTTGAAAAGACATCCATAACAAATGATAAAATTAAAACCAAGTTCATAAGTTATTTAAATGAGAAAATAAAGAGATCATTCGTAACACTGAAAGAAAAGCAAGTTTGATATAACAAAGTTCTTTTACAGAAATCTGTTTTTTGAACCATCTCAGGCTAAAACTATTTTCTTTAAGGAAACCAAACTTCTGCAACAGACTTTCCTGAATTATTCTCCCGTCTTTGATCTCATATATAGATTTTTTTTTTTTTTCTGGGTGGTGGAGTGAAGAAAAAAAAGATAAAAAGAAACCAACCAACCAACCAACCAAAACATTAAAAAAGTTTATTCCGTTTTGCATAATTTTTCCAGGAAAAAAAAAAAAAAAGAAGAGATTGAAAGGTTTATAAAACCTCTAAGTTGCATAATTCTGGAATTCAATGTTATTAATAAGATTTGTAATACTCAGCCCTTTTCTATTAATGTTAAAAGTATTCTTCCTCATTTTTCTTCCTTATTTTTCCATCCTAGGAAAATATAGAAATAGAAAACAAAATCCTAATTCTTCTTAGATGAGAGAAAAAACACCTGAAGGGGCTAGGATTTCTCCTAAAGTTTATCAGTTTCAGTTTGCTTAGCTCCAGCTTCTCCATGAATTGTGCTTAGAAGTGGGAAGCTTTCAGGCCACTTTCACCCTGGGCATAGATCCACTGGAACTCAGGAAGTTACTGAAGGAATATACTTGGGAAATACTCCAAGAAAGGAGGTAGAAGAACTTTAATATTGAGATTTAACAGGCCTATATATATCTATATATTCGGATGACTTTCTGTACCATTTAAAAATTAAGAAAATTTTCAAGGTCAAAGAGAGGTTAGGCCACCTGAGCTGGAAGTATGCATTGGTAAGCAAGATTTTGCCTAACTACACTGAGAATCTACTGCACTGTAGGTTAGTTTTTATTATTTGTATGTTTGTTTGTTTGTTTGTTTTCTTTGACTATGCTTCCCTTTTGGATGAAGTCTTTTGACTTGTCCAATGAACCTTAGGTTTGAAATGTGATGTAAATGTGTATGTTTGTACATGTACATATGCATGGTTGGTTATTTAGCTCTTCTTTAGTATATGCAGAATTTAAATTTAAATTCAGTATACATTCTTTATACCAGTCTTTACTGTTTCTATATGGTGCTTTATGCTTGCTCAAAAAACTCACTCAAAAAGGCTTAATCTCATTAACCTTAAGTTTCACACTTACCATAGAAAGCTTAATTCATCCATTTCGAAACATCTCTAAGTAAATGAATAGTAATGATAGACAGAGTAGTACTTATTAAAGTCTTTAACTTCTAGGATATTTGTTACAGACATTTTTTTATTAATATTATATTTTAATTAAACAGAGTAGGTACTGGTTTTCCCAGCTCTTCTTAGAGCATTAATTAAAGGAGATTTTTAAGTTAAGCATTCTGAAATGATGAGATTAACTTTGCCTTCGTAATAATGAGATGATGATTATTTTTTTTTATGATCTAAAGAGACAACTCATGTAAACCATTTTTAAAAGCAGTTTGTTCTTTGACAATTTCTAATATTTTTTTTTTAAGCTGAAGAATTTTAGCAACTGGGAAAAATAAACATGCATGGAGAAAAATGTTATTTTTAAGTCTATTATTTTTAAATCTGGGTTTCTATCCAGCCACTTAAAATTATAAGAAGACAAAGGCTCTTGTTTTATGGAATGAGAAGCACAAAGAGTAGAAGCTATGATCATGGGGGAAGATGTACAAATATTGTGGTTTCTTTTAAAAAGCTTGGATGTTTTTCTCTTCTGTTTCCTCTTTGTTTCTATATATTGTTACATTTCTACATTTGGTTGGTTTATAGCAAAGATAAAGATTGTTAGTTCGGGATAAGTGTTTGAAGGCATGAAACTTATTTCTACCATCACTGTTTGCAAAGTCAGCATAGTTCTATTTCAGTTTATTCTAACTGTAGACCAAGGATAATTATAAAAGTCGTTAATAATGATCTAAAAAAAACAGATGTTGAACAATCTATCATGGTCTTAAGTAAATTGCTCCAAATATATATTACATTTATAACCTTTATTGTTAACCGTTGTCAGTTTGCAGTCTAGCTCTGTTTGATTCCTCTTCCATTATTGGGACTTTGCATTAGTATTTGTATTCTATCCATCTACCTTTATAAATTTTCTTCCCAGTATTTCCTTGATGACCACAAAGCTACTTTTAAGTCTTGTCTTTTATGAAATCCATTGTTTAAAATAAGGTGAAAATAAAATATGTTTAAAAAAAAAAAATTAAGACAAAACTTAGGACAGAGTCAGTATGTTAGCCATTGTTCATAACCCATTGTACATAGGACACAATAGGACACATAGATTTTGTACTGTCACGTTTCATTTAAAGAAAACATCCACAAAATTTTAGTGTGCAATACTTATATCTTCTGCATATCACCTCTGTAGCCCACCCTCCCCACAAACTATTAAAATACATAGCATGGAGTGCTTTACTTCTCCTTTCCCAAGAAACCATAATGTCATGCAATTAGAATGTAATTGGCCTAAGGTGAGGGTCTTGCATGCGGGTCTGAATTATGTCATCAAGACTCTGCAGGCAGAGAACACTTAACAAAACTATGGCTGGAAGATATTCCAGGCTTTAATAAGAGGGACAAGGTTTTCAGGAACTCTACCATGTAATTACCTAAAGCAGGAGGTGATATTGTGCATGTTAAATATGGAAATTATGACCTCAGAAGGGGTAGAAAAGTGTTTTCATAGAAGAAAAGAAGGTAGGTAAATCTAAAAATACCAGATACATTTCATGTTGTCACAGCTGTCTTTTAAAATATACATACAGCACAGGTATAACACATTATGCACAGGGCCAGATCAGAACACTTTGTAGACTGATATACCTCTGCTTAATTACATTTTATTTTGGAGTGATGATTGCAACTAAAGGAATGTTGACCTCAAACTTGGCAAGTCACAGCTAATACTGTTGCAAGTTTTTTGACCATATTTGAAGTGAATTGGGTAACAGCTATGGAGGTGTTCACAAGAGTTCAAAAAGTTTAAAACACTTTTTTGGCACTTTGTAGGGAAAAAGGTAAAGAAATATTTAATTTACTCTGTGTCTTTAGTTGAGAACTAGGGCAAAGGGGAAAAGTTTAGATGGTTCTTTTATTTTAAAGCACAATAAGATTTAAAATGGGATGTCTCATTGGCTCTAAAAAATGTTACATAGGGCATTCAAGGAGTGATAAGAGTTATAGACTAAACTGTTGGTATTATTTTATAACCACTTTAGCATCAAACAATTACATCCTCTTTATAGAAGGTTTTTTATGGTCTTGGTTGTGTGAACAGAGAGGTGAAAGCACAGTTAGAAACAGAAATAACAGCTCCTATGTCTGGTATTTGTAAACAAACACCTTGTAAACTGGGGAAAAAAAAAAAAAAATAAGCATGAGAAATCTTGTCCTGGATTTTCTAGGATTTTACTATAATTGGGACAGAAATGAAAAACATTTTGAATTTTGCATTGTGAGTTTCAAACAAAAATATGTCCACGTGCTCCTAATTAACCCTTATATATTTACTCATTCCTTATTTATCTATGCTTTAGCTGTGTTGGGAAGGCTTGCCAATGTAAAGGAGACTAAGCAGATGAACCATTTAGACATTAAAACTACTAAAATGCAAAAGAATGTTTCCTTGCATTATCCAAATCTGTAAACAGACTCTGTAAACAGCTGAAAGCTTTGAGAGAATGTGTTTTCCATAGTGATTGCACTTGCTTTGAAAAATCACAGCAGAAAAGAATGACAGCTTCCTATCTTGAAATTTCAGGGAATGAAGTTTTAAGAATGAGGGAGACTTTGCCTAAGTTTTTCCTTAAATTCTTTATTGATTGCTCTAGGATAATTATACAACGTAGCTCCTCTACCTATGATCTGATATACTGCACGTACTAGAATTTTCTGACAAATCGTCATTTATACTGCTTCTTTTATACTTCCTTAAATAAACTATAAAACTTAAACTTAAAAAAAAAACTTAAACTTATAAAACTATAAACTTAAATAAACTATATAAAACTATAGACTATACTGGAGATAAACTTCTACTCTCAGTTAATAAGAGTTAACTGAAAATACCATTTAGCATTTCATTTTTTTCCGTTTCCAATTTTAAGTCTTTTTTCTCCTATTTCCCTGTTTACACGGAGAGCAAATTTAACTGTTCATGTTAATGTTCTTTTTTACCTTGGGCTCCTTTCCTTAGTCTCATTTTCTGTTTTGATTGCTAAGGAAACAAAAACTTAACTTAAACCCTGCTTCAAATCATTCTTACCAGCATAAAGAGCCAAATATAATGAAAATGAAGTAAACAAGAAAGTGGTACAGGCAAAAGATTCATCTCTTATTTCTAGGAAATGAAAAAATATGGTTGTCTGAACTGTAGAAACCTATACAATTAATGAACATGTGTTGTGGTTTAACCCGGCAGGCAGCTAAGCACCACACAGCCGTTAGCTAACCCCCCCCCACCCCCCCACACACACAGTGGGATGGGGGAGAGAATTGGGAAGCGTGAGTTGAGATAAAGACAGTTTAATAGGACAGAAAAGGAAGGGAAATAATAATAACAATGATGATGATAATAATAATAGAATGTACAAAGCAAGTGATTCACAATGCAATTGCTCACCACCCGCTGACCAATGCCCAGCCCGTCCCCAAGCACCAGCCCCCTTCCACCCCAGCCATCCACCCCATATTAATTGTTCAGCATGACGTCATATGGTATGGGATATCCCTTTGACCAGTTTGGGTCAGCTGTCCTGGTTCTGTCCCCTCCCAGCATTTTGTGCATCCCCAGCCTCTTCACTGGCAGGGCAGCATGAGAAGCTGAAAAGTTCTTGGCTCTGTTTAAGCACTGCTCTGCAACAACTGAAACATCGGTGTGTTATCAGCGTTGTTCTCATCCTAAATCCAAAACACAGCACCATACCAGCTACTAGGAGGAAAATTAACTCTATCCCAGACAACACCAGGACAACGTGTCTCATAATTTGTCAGAAATTTATAAGTTGCAGCAAAAACCATTTCCATTTTGACATAACTAGAATCCACCCACTTTAACTAAAATCTAGCAAAATAAGTGCTATCTAATAAGCTTTGGATTTATTTCTTGAAGGAAAGGTAGAAGGCAGATTTATCTTATTTTCCTCTAGGACATGAAAACCTGTCTTGTCTTAGTGTTACTCGGTAAGGTTTCAAAGTGTTTTTCCTTCAGAGTATCTTTTTTCATTTTGAACCTGTGCATTATAAAAAGAGAAAACAAATGCAAGTTAGAAATAGAAACTGAAAACAAGCTTAAGAAAAGTATAAGGACATATATTACAAGGAGGATGAAGCAGTAGCTCTAAGCATGATGCCTCTGCCAAAACAGACAATGCTGCTCATGAATTTAGAAATGTTATTTGAGACAAAGAGAAAAAATGTGGCTGGAGAAAAAAAAAAAAACAACTTAGTTTGTCCCTGCATTTACAGTATTTTGTCCTCATAATTAAAAAAAAAAAAAAAATTCTAAATAAGGGCTACAAGTGCCATGCAACTTCATAGAAGTGTTTAGAGAGACACAAGAGCTAAATCTAGGTGTATTCTTCACCCTGTTCACCCACAAACCATAACAGAATTTAACATGGGAGCTGCAGATCCTCTTTATGTGAAAATATCTTGAATAAGGAGAGGTTTTGTGGTCACAAGCAATTCATTAAAGGATGTTTACAGTTCTGGAAGGAAACATAACCTATATCAATAAATATAACAAATCAATACCCATTCTTTGGCCCTGAGGGCAAAGACCAGAACATGATTTGTGTCCTCACAGTTCAGCACACTCCCAGACCAATCTGCGACTTTTTAGTACCAAGTTTCATTTCTGAATACCATACATATTATGATAAGAAGTATTGTGAAACTTTAGGTTTCAGAAGTATTTTAAATTACCTATAATCATTAAGCCATTGACTTCTGTGATCATGAAATGAACTCATTGAGGAATATGGCCCAGCAGGTAATCTTCAGATTTTGCATCATCAGCAGGAGAGCACTCACAAAATCTTTTTTGTTGTTGCTCTTGTTATCTGCAATTCCTCTAAAAACAACAGGAGTGCATGATTACCATCTTCTTTTCCAGTGAGTTTGTGCATATGACCTCATACACACATAACTGTGTCCTATCTATGTATTTACATATACAATCGTTATGTAAAAGGTGAATTTAGGGTATGTGATTAATTTTCAGAAAAGAAAATGAGACTATTTTTACTTTTGCAAATTCAACCTCTCAGAATGCATGTTTGTTTCATTAAGGTATAGCTCCATGGGAAGAAAGCTGCAAAAGACTCTTACAAATGCTTTTTGTAACTTAATCTCTCTGACTTAGATGTTCATGGAGTGGGATTTGCAGATTTGCTCTTGGTTAAGCTCACTACATTCTCATTGAAATCAATTCTGTTGCCATCTTTAATTTCAAGGGGAACTGAGAGAGACTAAGCTCAAGGACTCTCAAAACTCCAAATCCTAATGTCAGTGTTCTATTTTTATTCAAGTTCCTGCTCACCTATCTGGATAAAAGTCTTGGCAAACTCCTGCCTTTGGAGGCAGGAAGATTTTGTTATTTGGCTTTTACTGAAGACCCTAAATTTAACGTCTGAAGATAGGTTGAAGACAGTTTAATCACTTTTTAAAACATCTCAGGGTAGAAAGGAGCTACTTTCTTTTAACACATGTATTTAACATTTTTGAAAAACTCTCTGCAGGGTATGACTATTGAAGCAAGGGATCATGAAACAGAGATATCTTAAACAAATGCAATTTTATTTGAAAAAAAAAAAATCAGCAGGAGAGTAAACTACATCCTTCTATACACTTTACAAAAAACTGCTTTAATGCTTAGGCCCAAACCTGGAACTTCTAGCCAAAATAAAACTCATCCTATGGCTACATGAAAGAAATTAGTCTTTTTTTTTTTTT
>VXAA01011786.1:141702-156825 GCA_013399115.1 Anseranas semipalmata
CCCATTCTTAAAACTTTAAACTAAGACAGTCTCAAATAAGGTGTATTGATCTATAGACATTTATAGACATAACTTACAGGCAGTTATCACACAGTTTTGCTAAGCATTTAAACAGATGAGTGGAAATCAGTTGCATTCTTGGGCTCAAATCAACTCTTACATATATGTTCTCTCATTGTGTTTTTGGTCATTGAAAGCAACAGAATTATTAAATAAGGCCCCTTCTGTTACACTGAAAGTATTGAAATCTTATACTGCAGCACTGCTACACTACGTAATTTTCCTTCACAAAGAAACCTAGCCGTATATTCAAATCCCAACCATCTGTCTTTCAAGAAAAGCATATTTGTCTAAGTTTTCGAAGACTGATTGTTAATTTGACATATATGTATTTGAATTAATATCTTCTTTGAAAGAAATAATGACATTATTAAAGGGCTGCAGTGTGATATGGTAAGATTTTTTTTTCATATCTAAAGGAAAACATGTGCAAATAGGTAGATGACATATCTGGGGAGTTGATACAGGTCTTATTTTTTGTTGCATCCATGTTTAATGCTAATTCTATCTCTAGTCTGATATCATTGTTTAAAAATCTACAAAGACATTTTTAAAAGGACATTTATAGTGACTGCCACAAATCTGGCAGTGGTCAACTTCATTTTGTTTGTTTTTTATTTAGTTCACATCCAGTATGGATCAACTTCATATAAGACTCCCTATTTTAATTGCATGTGCTCTATGTGATTTCTGAATTATCCTACTTTTATTAAAGTAAAACCATATAAGATTTGAGATGGTCAGGGTTGAAATAATTATAATTTTCCCCATTACTTTGTACATGTTCTAATTTAATCTTTCAGTTCTACCCTTTTGCACATAATATGACATTTGATCCTTATGAGATAATGACTGATTAAAGAAATCTATCAAGGACCCTGTTGGGTCCTCGAGAACTGACTCCTCAGCTCTTAAGCTGGAGGTTCCCTCATTATGGTGCAAGTGAGAGCAGGCAAGTCTTTTGTTACTCCTAACATAATGGTTAAACTGACATGGACCTGTAAGAGGAGGAAAAGCAACTATGTTGTCTTTTCCAAGGTTTTCCTTTCTTCTCACCTCAGGGGAAATCTTGAATGGGCAACAGCAGCCAGCTTCCAGTTTCTTTTCAGACCTGTCCAACAATTCAAAGGAGCCAAACACAGCTGGAGGAATCTGTTCTGATACATTTAGCTTTCCTGAGTGGAAACAATAATAATAAATAATGATCAACATGGAATATAATGCACCAAAATGATTTATTCACTATAAGAAGAAAATTTTTAGAATCTTTTACAACTCTTGTATTACCAAAGTATTTCTTAACACTCCCTGTCTCCATGTTTTGAAAATACACTGAATACATATCTTTATATCTTAGGGACAGCATTTTCAATCTTTTCCAGGTGGATCTAAGCATGCATGCTTTCTCACTCCTCTAATACGTGACCTTTCCTTTTCCTGATTCCACAGCTTCGTTTTTATAGGCCCCTTACCTTGGAAAACTAAAATCCTGTACTGGGCTGCCTCTGCTGGGCCAAAGCATTATAGCTACAATATACTCCTGTACTTTTCAGTCTTGCACCTTGTAAAAGATGTGAAAAATGAGTTTACATCACTGTCTTTATATCATTTCACAAGCACTGTTTTGCCTTTTCTCATTTCCCCTTCAGACTAGTAAGTCTGAAAATACCCTTGAATTTATCCATACATCTTTCTATTCTGGCCTACTCTTGCTTTTAGGTACAGCGTGGGTCTTTCTGCTGAAAGAATATGCAGTGAGTTGTCATGTGCCTGATCAAAGAAGGTACACATTGACCCAGATGTAAAAGAAGTGGCAATGCATCATCTCAGAGGTGGCTGAGGTTCTGATGCCATTAAATGGAAGAAAACCTTTTGTTTCAGTTTCTCACATCCTTCTCCCAGGAGGAAAGGTTGAGGACCTTCTTCTTTTTTATAGCAAACTGTTATTTTCTGTGTGTGAATTACATAGCAAATATTCAGACAAAGCAAGTAGGTATGTTCATGCACATTGGAAACAGACGGACACAAGACTGCACTGAGAGGATTTAATCCCATGGCTAGAGTTTAACCCCATTGATCATGTCCAGACCAAGCACAGAATCAGACTTGGCCGGGGAGTGCAATGGCTCCTTCCTGGCCTCCTCATGTAGAATTTATTTCTAAAAAAGCAAGGCAGAAGAGAGGAAGATCTGGAAGCAGCCCTGGTGAGCCCTCACCGGGACAATGTTTCAGTATGCAGCTCCACGTGGCACACAGCAGCATTCTTGGTCAACAAATTTAGACAAAGCCACAGAAATTAAAAAAAAAAAACAAAAAAAAAAAAAAAAAAAAAAAAAAAAAAAAAAGGCCACAGAAAGGCCTTCTCCTTCCAGCAGGGCAGGATTTTACCTAGCATCGCTGAATCTACAGAACACAAGTGATGCCCTGCAGCAAGAATATGTGAGCTGGTAGGGCTAACAATAAAAGCAGCAGAATAAAATTGCCTTTGCAAAGGACAAAACAGAGCATCCATATTTCCAGTTTCATGACCACTCACATATGGCTGAGCTGTACTGCTGTGCTTTGTATTTTGACCACACTTTAAAAAATATGCATAAGTTAAACATCCAGGCATTCAAGCCAAAGACAACTCTAGTGTCTCTGCTCACTGCTTGATTTTCAGCATGTTCCTGACACCAACTGCAGACAGCAAAAAGGAGAGTCAGCACTCTGGGGAATGTTTGTTGTGACGTTGCCTTGCTGTTTCAGGTTGTACCCTCAACAAACATCACCCTTAGCAGTTTGCAAGTGCAGTCAGATAATGTTCTTCCTTTGGGTTTTCAGTGTGAATTTTGTTACCTCTTAAAAAATTCACTTTCTGTCTTGTGTCCACATAAACTTCAGGTACAACCTTTTCTCTTCTTTGGCCATGACTTCTAGTTTTCTTACATTGGCAACACATACCCTTTGTGATACAAAACAAAAAAATAATGTTTAATTGCCCCTTCACCTGTGCTCAGAAGCATATATCCTCAACAACTGTTTTGCTCATAATTTGTTGGCAATGTTTGCCCACTTGCTTAGTACCCTATTCTGAAGTCCTGATGCCAGTGGCATACTTCACCTCACCCTGCTGCAATGCAGTTTTATGTATAGCTATCTACCCTACATAAGGCAATGTAAATGACCATGAATACAGTTGTGTGAAGTCATGTTCCTCCTTTCTGGTAGAGAGGATGCAGGGGTGTGATGGTGAGGAAAGCAAGAGGCAGCAAAAGCATACACAGAAATTTCCTGGTCACGATGAACTTGCAATAAATTTAGCAGAAGATAACAAGTAAAGGTCATGACTGGAATGTTTAACCTGCTGTTTGCAACCATAGTTACCATGTTTGAAGATACAATTATGAGGACTGCATGGTATAAAAAGAGAGTCACCTAAATGTATATACTTTTCTAACAATTATGATGAGAGTGCTCTCTCTGGATATTTTTAAATAGCAGCCTAACAATGTGATACAAAGCTGAACAAAGGAACTCTTAAAAAGGTGAATCATTAGTATCTGCTCTGAATCTGTTGTAATAGTGATGATGTGGTATTTTTTTTTGCTACTTAAGCAAAAATGTTTGTGTGTTACTCGATCTGTCATTCAGGTATATACTGAACCATGTGCTAATTAGTATATTCCCTTCTCTAGCTTACCAGCTAACTTGTTTTCTGCCTTTGTTACCACTTACAATGGAACTAGTGGGACATTCTGTAAACAGACACCCCCTGCTGTGGAATTCATCTTCACCCAGAATTCAGGCATCAAGTTTAAAGCAGTCATCAAGCTTTCCTTTAAACTCACTAGAGAAAAATCTCTACGTGCTAATAGTTTAGTTTACAACATATCTGACCAACTATAGGTTTCTATCTTAAGGTGAGATGAGTTACATACTAAACTTAAGTGAGAATGTTGGCTAGATTTCTACTGACTATGCAGAAAGACTTTATCACCTAGCTCTGATTTAGATACCTCTGTTGCAAATAGCTAGCACTAGCTAATAGCTTCACTAGGTGAAGTTTTAGATAACTAATTTCCAGATGGATAAAGCCAGTTGAATAGAATTACATCTACTGCATTATACAGACAGATAGATGAAACTGGTAACAAAGCTTCACATGTTCCTATCTTAATGAATTATCTGATCAATTTTCTGAGCTCTTATTTCTGCTGTTCTTCTGGAAGGCATGCAAAATATATATATATATTGCAATCACGCATAACCAAGACAATGTGCCTTGTGATCCTTACAGAAACATTTACACAGAGCAAGAGTTAATGCCATCCCCAGATGCATGAGTCCATCCACAAAATTATTATTATTAATTTTTTATTTTCAGTGAGTTGTTTAATGAAATGAGACTCCTGAAAAGACCTGTGCATATATATATATATTTTTCCTGCTAGAAACATAATTAGCACTGCAAAGCTCCTAGCTGTGAAGTCTACACAGTATTTTTTCCTTCTGCAGCTTCTATTTCTGGACAAAGAAAGCACACAATAAACAATCCACCCTCAAAATGTTTAAGATAAAATAAAACATAAATTGTTAACTAATATGATAGAGAATTTTCTATTGACCCGTATTACTTTCCTTTCAAAGATCATTACCCAATACAGCAGTCTTTTTATGTAAAGCATTAGTAGTCATTTGGTTGCTAAATGAGTTTAGAGATCTACTTAGACATAATTTAAATACCATTTAAAACTCCATTAAGTATGTTTATTGCCAAAATTTGAATAGTATTCTCTTAGTTCTTCTTCACTGCTTTAAAAAAAGGGAAAAGCACAAATATCTGGCAAAGTTAATTAACCCTCTGGTTGTCTGTCTCCTAAGGCAAAGTTTCAACACCAAAATGGTTCACTGACCATTGACATTCTGAACTCGGGAGTGTCCACTGAAAAGGCTGAAAAAAAAAAAAAAAAAAAGGAATTAAGAAGAACAAGTAGAGTTGGTCATTCTGTGATGTGTTGATGTTTGCAAAGACAAAAAGCATCGAGAAATCACAGGACTTTTAAAGACATCTAAATAAAAGCTGAAGTTTAACAGTTAAAATATCACCATCAAAAGGAAAATAAAGATTCCATGTTGCTCTTAGTCTTATCAATGAGCAGGAGTTTTAGGAGCTTTTACGGTAAAGAGGTGTTCATGATAACACCACAGTTCACAGCTCAGGAAGACAGGGCATGCAAGAACTGTTCAAAAAA
Source organism: Anseranas semipalmata (assembly GCA_013399115.1). Lineage (NCBI taxonomy): Eukaryota > Metazoa > Chordata > Aves > Anseriformes > Anseranatidae > Anseranas > Anseranas semipalmata. The sequence goes on from VXAA01011786.1 coordinate 146,997, forward strand.
GTGTAGGAAACTAGAGAATTATTGGTTTATTTGAGGAGCAGAAACAATTTTTTTTTTTTAACTAAGAAAACCCATAAACACCAACACCAGGGGTCTGTGAAATAAACAAACAAACAAACAAAACCAGTCTATCCTCTCTACTTGCATGAAACTTGATCTGTAACTCAGAAATGATCCAAGCTCTGTGATTTCAGTCTCCTTCAGATAAGCTTTACAAGTCATGACATCTTGAATCATAGAATCATAGAATCATAGAATCATAGAATGGTTTGGGTTGGAAGGGACCTTAAAGACCATCTAATTCCAACCACCATGACATGGGCCTGGACACCTTCCACCAGACCAGGTTGCTCAAAGCTCCATCCAACCTGGCCTTGAACACTTCCAGGAATGGGGCATCCTCAGCTTCACTGGGCAACCTGTGCCAGTGCCTCACCACCCTCAGAGTAAAGAATTTCTTCCTAATATCTAAATCTAATTTTTAATCTATTTTTTTTTTCTTTAGTTTAAAACTATTACTCCTGGTCCTATCACTATACTCCCTGATAGAGTCCCTCTCCTGCTTTCTTGTAGGCCCCCTTTAGGTACTGGAAGGCTGCTCTAAGGTCTCCCCGGAGCCTTCTCTTCTCCAGGCTGAACAACCCCAACTCCCCCAGCCTCACTTCATAGGAGAGGTGCCCTAGCCCTTTGATCATGTGGCCTTCTGCTGGATTCATTCTAGGAGGTCCATGTCCTTCTTGTGCTGGTGGTCTCAGAGCTGAACGCAGTCCTCCAGGTGGGGTCTCATGAGAGCAGAGTAGAGGGGGAGAACCACCTCCCTCAACCTGCTGGCCACGCTTCTTTTGATGCAGGATATGGTTGGCTTTCTGGGCTGCAAGAGCACATTGCTGTCTCATGTTGAGCTTCTCACCAACCAATATGCCCAGGTCCTCCTCAGGGCTGCTCTCAGTCCATCCTCCACTCAGCCTGTATTCATGCTTGGGATTGCCCCGGCCCAGGTGCAGGACCTTGTACTTGACCTTGTTGAACTTGATGAGGTTCGCATGGGCCCACCTCTCAAGCCTGTCCAGGTCCCTCTGGATGGCATCCCTTCCCTCCAGCATGTCGGCCATACCACACAGCTTGGTGTCATTGGCAAACTTGCTGAGGGTGCACTCGATCCCACTGTCTATGTTGACAACAAAGATATTAAACAGCGCCAGTCCCAGTACCGACCCCTGAGGAACACCACTCATCACTGACCTCCACTTGGACATTGAGCTGTTAACTGTGACTCTTTGAATGTGACCATCCAGCCAATTCCTTACCCACCCATTCCTTACAGGTTCAAATACAGGGAAAGAAGCAAAGAATAATAAAACATCTTGCTAAAATACATGAATAAACACCATGTAAAAAGTAAAATGATCGGCAGTGTGTAATCCTTTTGGAGTGGTTACCAATAAAATGTCATTGTTCAGAATAGTATGCTGGAAAATTTCCATCCAAACCAATTTCTCCAGGAAAAAGTGTTGAAGTGTTTTTCCTGCTTTTCAAACAGCTCATTATTTGTCAAGCTTACTACATTTTTATATATTAAAATAATCCAATTATTCTTTAGTCATAGCACTGATAAATATGCTGTTCTACACCCCATATTCTGTTGTCTACACTGATTTTCTGAGAATTCAAGAATTGTATATTTAGTGTTTTTTTATACTCTTAGTTATTTCTACAAGGAAACAGTTTATACATGTTTCACATACAGATGTATTTACCTTAGAAAAGAAATAATTTAAAAGAACTTTCTCTTTTGACCATTTTTAATAACCAACTTCTGTTTCCAAACTTCTATTTTTCTGTCTAGAATAAAAATATATTTCAAATGGTTAAAAACTTTCTTTCTGGAAAGTACTGAGAACTAAGAAGTTCTACTGATCATATCATATCATATCAGATCTTCTCCAAGTTCTCCAGAGCTGTCTAACATTAAGAAAAAGGCATTTTCTAGAAAACTCTCTATTCCCCATGATGTTTGACTGCTCGGTTAACCAGCTATTTATATATATATACACATATGTGTGTGTGTATTGTATGTATATGTGTAGCTAAAGTAATGTGAGGCCCAAATAACTTTTGGTTTTCAGGAAATAACAAAACTTCCTTTTATTTTATTTTTTTCCCTGATCAGTAGTTGTTATAAAGTAGAACTGTTCAAGGTCTATATTGTATAAGTTATGAAGTGTATATTCAGCATATGTTTGTATATACTTATAGGCTATATAAAGAACACACTCTGAAAACAGCAGCAGTTGAAGAATGAGGTGAGAATCTGCTAACCAAGTCCAGCAAAGTCAGATCTTTTACACAATAGCTCCTGTTCGTGTGTAAAAAATAAAAAACTACCCTCTACTCTACCTTATTTGCATAGTTTGTCCTTAATTACACTTTCAATAGACTTGATCTTCCCTTCCCTTTTATAATGAATTCCACAGATAAGTGTTACAAAAGAAAAATACACTTGCAACTAAAAAATAATGGCTAGCATGTATGCCTATAAATGTCTATCACATAGGACTACCTGAAGAATTTTTAAAATAAATGTCTTTCCATGAAAAGAAGCGTGTTGGGTGAATTAATCACTGGGAAACTTTCCTGCTCCATATACCCTCTCTCACCTGGACAATTCCAGCTGTAGCATGAACCTAGCATTCCACCTGGATCAATTCCAAAATCTCCTTACCTCAGCATGAAACATAAATCAGATATTGAATTTAGCAGACCTTTCGGACTCTATTCTGGTCATTTATAGTTATACTATGCTGAATTGTACCATGTGCCCTTTATGTGGCCCATGGGACGAGTTCTTTGCCAAAAATTCTACCTTTCAGACCAATAAAATGTATGGCAGAATAGCAGCCTGAACTGAAAAGAAGGGTTTCATTATTATTTTATTTTATTAAACAGTTTATCACAGCATACTGAGATATTTATTCTTCTTTCTAAGGATACACAGTCCACTTGAGTTAAAATGTTTGTCTAGAGATGTTACATACACCAATATATACAAATGTGATTTCATATGTTTTCCAAGAAATCAGAAGCTCAGGGTAAGCAGTCACAACATGACAGAGAGCACAGACATATACTTGAAGGAACATAGTCAAGATGTATATTATACTTACCAAAAACGGCTCTTTTCACTTTCACACTTTTCACAGATACAGATATTTCCAACTCCCTGTAAAACTGCTTGAAAATTCCTGACCTAGGAGAAAAAAAAAAAAAAAAAAAAGCAGGATATTGTTCTTAGCTGAATTCTGGCCACAACATTTAAAAAATAACATTCATGTAATATTGTGATGTGCTGAGGTATTATGTTAACAAAGGCCAGATGGATTGAATTAATTGATAGAAAAATAGATAGAGCCTGTTTGACCAAGTTATAGTACTGCACTATGAACTGAAAATAAGGAATAAAAGGATGTGGAATTAAAACCAGATCCAAGGGAAGCCAATGAGAAGATTCTCATTAACTTTAAGGAGATTAACTCTACCAGGCACCTATTGAGTACATTATGTTAAATATGAAATACCATATCCGTTATGAGAAAAGATAGAACAGCTGTTCGGCATTTTTGACAATAGAAATAATAGGACACTCTTGAATTATAGCACACTAGGTTGTGGTATGGATGTAATCCCCAAAGTTAACTTCAACATGAGCTAAAGTGAGTCCTTAATAAATCTCTGTCAATGGGAGAATGCTTTAAAATATTGTAACGTAACATAACGTAATGTTACATTAGGTAAATGTAGTCCAAAGGCCAAAGGCCTATTCCACATCATATAGTGCCACGCTTAGCAAATTAGACTTGGTTGGGGGTGGTGGGGTGTCCTCCAAGGCAGCAGTTGTTCTGAAACTGGCTGGACACTGGTCTGCTTGTGGAAGGTAGTGAGAGATTGCCTCTGCATTATTTGTTTTTTTTTTTTTTTTTTTTTTTTTCATCTCTTTCCTTAACTTATTAAATTTTCTCTATCTCAACCCATGAGTTTTCTCACTTTTGCTCTTCTCATTCTTTCCCCCTGTCCCACTGGAGATGGGGAACGAGTGAGCAGCTGTATAGGTGTTTCACTGCCGGCCAGGGTCAACCCATCACAAATGCCTAAGGATGGAATGGGAAGAAAAGTGTCATATTTTCAAAATAGATCATCTCAATATCAGACATTGTGTAATCTGTTTTATCATGACTCATTTGTACAACCCATATGAAGGTACTAACTCTAACATGTATGTTAAACATGTTAATATGTATGGGTGTGCAGAATATTTTAAGACCTATGCAACTGGTGACTTAAATACCTAAGCAAGTACCCCTTGTGTGCTGTGTTTGGTGCCACAGCACCATATCTAGAATGACAATATTAACTTTTACTGTGCTATTAGTGTTTTCTTTTGGGGTAACAACTTCAAAATGAACAGTTTTCCAGGCAAAGAGTTAAATAAATCTTGTATCCAGTCTCTCCTGTTTAAATTAGATCAAATTTAGTCAAGTGGGACACTTCAGAAAGGTGTACTAAAGGGCTTCTAATGTTTATTGCTCCCATTGAAATGAATAGAATTAAAGAATCCTAATGTTTATTGCTCCTTCTGAAATGAACACAATTAAAAGAGACAGCACACCTGATGGTATGCTTATCATGCCATGTTCACCTAGCCCCGACAATACATTACCTAACACTAGAATGACTCATTCTGGACAGACAGAGACACACACTTACTGAAATTAATAATAATAATAATAATAATAATAATAATAATAATAATAATAAAAGCTTTTACTTGCCTTTCCTATACCCAAGCAAACAATTTAACCATATTCCATACATATGCATGTTTTTCAGTTTCAGAATCTAACAAGCACTTTGGTATATTATTGTTCCTAATGAGAATGAATTAAAACCCAGTAGAGACTTGACCCAGAACCTTTTGCTTCCTCTTAACTGTCAGTTTGACTTTCTGTAACACTGTGATCAACTGCATCCTAAGTGGGAGTTGACACTTGCTCAACTTTCTGTAAATGCAGGTAAAATGGAATGTGAACTGCCTGAAACTCAGTGCTGATGCAACCTGGTTCTGCACCATTACACATAATTGGTATCTTCAGCTTTGTATAGCTGCTATTTCATTTCATTAATAGCATGGACTTTGATAAGAATCATGTTGTGGGCCTTATTTTATTGTTGTTTGCATGTTTTTTCTGCCTTTTTTCTCTCTTCAGGTATCACAGATAACTTCTTGCACAATGGAAAGTTAATTTCAGAAAGAAATCCTGTCATTAGTCTTTAACAGCAGGTTAATGGATTGTAAAATCTTAAATTTTCAAGACTGATTTTCTTATAAGAAGAAGTGTTCCTTATATCTTCTGTGTGGTCAGTAAAGATCTCTTCCTTTAAAAGACCTTAATAGTCAGTACACGAGAAGAATTGTATCACAAATCATATCTAACAATGAGATTTTCTTTATTTTCTTCTGATACCAAAACAATATTTTCGAAGAACTGCTGCCTCAGGTAGATTTTGCTATGCTTCTCTGAATCAATAAAACTTTCTGCAATAGACTAGAGGATGTGCCTGCTGTGAGCTTACAAATATTAGATGAAAAGATTCATATACAACACATCATCTATAAGTTGATAGTCTAACCCACTGTCACCTGCTACATGACTTCTTTCATACTTGCCATATTTGCTCTATATTTGCTATTCTTATTTGGACTTTTCATTAAACATTTTGCCTATGTATGATACATGTGTCAATGTAAGTGTCCATATATATATACACACATGAATGCATACATATACATATCTACATACATAGATACATACATACATACATAAGTATTTATGTAAGCATACATATAATGAAAGAGATTGTAAGAAAGAGAATAATAAAGACTATGAACGAGGAAAACCATTCCCCTAATTTTAAAGTCATACAGAATATGGCCATTTATAACAATGCGATACTGAATGCAGAAGATTTCAGTAGCATTTTACAGAATGGCTTTCCCAAAATAAATGATCTACACACTTTGTAGCTCCTCAGCATGATTAATTTAGGAAATGTTAAGACAACAGTTTAGGAAAAAAAGCATGGAAATAGTTGTACAGCTAATTAATATCTATGTGTTCAACTGTTAGTCTTGGGAAACAGCTTAATTGTATTTTTTCTGAAGCTTGACAAAGTATCATCATTCTGTCTCTTCAGCGTTACTTTTTACTGATGTAATATCTAGACAGTCTATTCAAATTAGAATCATTTCTAAACATGCCTGCTATGCATGTCAACATAGCTTTCCAGAACACATTTCACTTGGACTGAATTTCAGATTTTCCTTTTACATAATATCTCTCTACCAAATGTGTCTGAAAGACATCAAATAAGACATGACAAATCTTCAAAACAAAGCACAAACGGTGAGAATTTAAATAGTAAAACCAATATTTGTCAGCTTCCCCACTCCCCAGTCACTGTGGCTGCCTGCACCATAACCAGAAGGTCATCATTTCAGGGATAGAAGAAAAGTGTTCTTTAAAGAGATAATCCCTTTTAAAGGTTTGGGGGCTATGATATCCCACCAACATGTTCCCAGAACCTACTCAATACATCCAGCTCTACTGGGCTGGAAGGGTAAAAGGTGAGGCTCTTGCCCTCACTACCCATCTCATCTATCTGTTCACACACAGTAAGTCCCTACCTGCTTTCCTGTCCCCATACTCTAAATGGCCTGCAGTGTCTAACCAGGAGCCTTATTTGCCGTAAATTCTCAAGCAGGCATTTAGTCTACTTCAAAGTCTGAATGTATGTGTCCAGATTCAAGATTGAAGCCATGCAGCCAGACACAGCGTCACTGTCAGTGGTTATGCTTTAGGGGACATGGATATGCTGTGTTAACACCAGTCAGAGAGGATAACCATAGAATGATAAAGACCAAATAAATGCAGGATCCTTTGCCTTCACTTTCTAATTTTGAATCTGTAAAGTATATCCAGGACTTATGGTCTTCAGGCTCTGCTCTTCAGTCACAAGGTCAGAAACATTTTTAAGAGGTTCTGACTTAAACAGGTGTCTGCAGGAGAAAATTTTATATTAAATGCTAAAAAAAAATGTGAAGCTGTCAGTTTTACTGTGACAGTTGCCAGCTTATCTTTGAACCATAAGCAGTTTCTGCTTTCTCACGGTGTGTAAATAAATTCCAAGAAACTATTTCCAGTTTTTCTCATCCACTATTTCTCATAAAGGGGTGGCACATGATGCAAATTATTTAGCAAAAAATAAGTAAAGGAGAAATATTCATCATCCTATGGAGAAAAATAACTTTAATTCTATTCCGACATTATATACATTCATCACTTTTTGAAGTGCTAATTAGACATACATATATTTATTTTGCAAAACTGTTTCCTAATAATAGTGTTGGATATGTATTTATTAGTGCTATCCTTATTTAGCATTCGTTTTACAGGTATCATTAAGGTATCATAAAATTTGAAAGGCTTGTCATTCTTTAATATACTTGAGTTTGTGAGAGAACATTATCCATCTGATACATTTTATAAACATTAGAGCTCTGCCAAGTTACACATCAGAGATGAGAAAGCCCCTCTAGGCTTGCTTAGGACTCATGAAGTCACTGTCATTCACCTTTATTAGGTGTAGAATGAAAAAGAACCCTGAAAACTGTCAATATTTATACATTTATATTTAGAGATTCTGACATTTCCCATATGAGCGTGAGATTGATTCAAGAGAGTTGAATGAAAGTGTTGACATTTTTCTGCTGGAAAGTTTTCTTCTGATGTTAATTAAGATTTCTTAAACTCATGAACCTTGGGAGCATTAAATACTTAATTTGATATTTTCACTCAAGAAGTATTAGAGATGGCAAGTATGAAGGCTGTGCTTTTATTCTAATTTTTTTTTTTCATCTATTTCTAGAAGGATATACTAAGACAAGAGATTTCTTTAGTAGAATCTCTTTTATCAGCTAATGTTCTCATAGACCTTCAGATCTAGTAAGTTTCTTATTATGATGCTCCCTGAGGGCCTTTAAATATTCTTCTCTAAATGTTCACAAGTACAATTGTCTTCTGGAAATCCTGTTCATAGCGTTTACCCAAACTAATTTTAGGAATCTATGTTAACAGTTGACTCAGAGTCAGGACTAACTCAGGTGTCCTGAACCCTCTCTAGAGGCAGCTCTTTCTCTTCACTGATTATAAACCAGGAAGACTTGCCAGAAGACTACTCATCTATACAGAGCATATACATACTTCCCAGTATGATGAAGATGATATTACTTTAAAGGTGCCATAGAGGTATTAACTCAGATGTCAGATAATGCCATTCTTATATCATAGTCCAAGTGAGGTGGCTACAGCTTGAGTAATCAGTAAATATATGCTTGTGAACAGTCATTAGGGATGACAGACCTTTATAATCAGCAGTATTCACTGATATTTTGCATAATTTATTCTTAAAGATGTAATATGAATATACTAGAGAGCAACTGGAAAGCTAAAGATTTCTGTGAACTGAAACTCAAGTAAGGAAATAAAATAAGATTGTACTCATATTTAACAGCATTTTAGAAAGTTACACCGATGCTAGAATCTTCCAATTAGGAGATTGTTAATTTGATAAACATGAATCACAGAATCACAGAATGGGCGTGATTGGAAGGGACCTCTGAAGATCATCTAGTCCAACCCCCATGCCGAGCAGGACCACCAGAGCACATTGCGCAGGATGGCATCCAGGCGGGTTTTGAATATCTTCAGAGAAGGAGACTCCACAACCTCTCTGGGCAGCCTGTTCCAGTGCTCTATCACCCTCACAGTAAATAAGTGCCCCCTCATATTCAGCCGGAACTTCCTGTGCTTCAGTTTGTGCCTGTTGCCTCTCGTCCTGTCACTGGGCAAAACTGAAAAGAGACCAGCTCCATCCTCTCGACATCCTCCCCTCTGATATTTATATACATTAATGAGGTCTCCCCTCAGTCTTCTCTTTTCCAGGCTAAACAGGCCCAGTTCTTTCAGCCTGTCCTCGTACGACAGGTGCTCCAGTCCACTAATCATCTTAGTAGCCCTCCTCTGAACTTGCTCCAGTAGTTCTATGTCCCTCTTGTATGGGGGAGCCCAGAACTGGACACAATACTCCAGGTGTGGCCTCACCAGGGCTGAGTAGAGGGGGAGGATCGCCTCCCTTGACCTGCTGGCAACACTCTTCCGAATGCTGCCCAGGATACCATTGGCCTTCTTGGCCACAAGGGCACATTGCTGACTCATGGTCATATAGAAAAACAAATATAGAAAAACAAATACTCTAAGTGTAGTGAGAAAATGAATTAGGATTTAATATACAGAAATAAATATGTAATTTCTGTTAACTAGAGCTGGGAGTTAGGGAAATGCAAACTGCAATAGCCAAAGGAGTGCAAAGAACAGCACACGAGGTGAAAATCAGCACACGAGGTGAAAATGAAATAATTTCATATTGGTCTATAAAGGTGAAAGAAGAAGATATATCAATACAACAGAGAACTCCCAGTGTTAGTCTGGAAGTAGTAAGGTGAGAAATGGGGGTAAAAGACAAATAAGAAAAGTTATGGAGAATTGAGGTGCTAAATATGTTGCAAACCAAGACATGGGAGAAAACACAGGGATAACAAACACAAGCTGAAACATCTAGACATTTTGGAGAGCAGAGGCACTGATCTGTTGTTGGAGATGAGAATAATTTGGCAAAGGAAGGAAGGAAGGAAGGAAGGAAGGAAGGAAGGAAGGAA
>VXAA01011786.1:160028-174951 GCA_013399115.1 Anseranas semipalmata
CCGGGGGGAGGAAGTAGAAGAGGGTGGGTGGGGGAAGGTGTTTTGGTTCACTTGTAGTTTCTCACTGTTCTAGTCTGCTAGTGACAAGCAATAAGTTATATTAATCTCTCTATGTTGAGTCTGATTTGCCCATGACGGTAATTGGTGAACGATCTCCCTGTCCTTATCTCAACCTTTAACTGCTTTTACATCATATTTTCTCCCCCTATTCCTTTGAAGAGGAGGAGTGAGAAGGCGGTTGTGGTGGAGTTTAGCTGCTCATCAGGGTAAAACCACCACACATATCTAACAAAATTATTAATATAAAAGACAAAATGTATATATGAATCTGAGAAATTTTCTCTAAAATTGAAAAAAAAAAAAAATCCAGCTCTCTCAGTCTTCGTTTGAAGCCACCCTTTTCAGACTGCTGGTCATTATCACTGTCTCTGGATCTTTTTCTCATGAGCCAATGTCTTCATTGAAATGGTGAGGTTTCAACAATTGCATTGGATTCAGAACAGGCTGCCTCACCTATCTCACGGATTATACTTTTGTTTATGTATCAGAATTGATGTTCAGCATTTTCACTCTGTTTCATGTCTGGCTGTCTGCCCTCTCTTCCAGTTCTTCCCCATCCAGGATCATTTAGTTCATTACTCTTGCCAAGGTAGAATTTGCACCTGCCTTCAATGAAGTGAAACCTGTATGTCACAGTCACTTTGAGTTTGAAATCTGTTCCCCAATCTGCTTACAGCCAGACGGAGCCTGGTGCTCTCTGTAGATGTCATTAGCAAGCTCTTCATTCCATTTTCCAGACTGTTAGTGGAAATACTGTATTATTCAGGACCTACTGGTCCTAAACAGATGCATTTGCTGCATCCTTCTGTTTTAGGAGTCAGTGATAATCACGCTTTTAGTACAAGTTTCTGTGAAGTTTTATGTTTCTGTTGTCTAATCTATGCTTTTACAGTCAGCTTGTAAGATGTCTTGTGAAGCAGTGTCGAAAGTCTTACTGCTGTCAAAATATATATATTTACCTCTTCTCCTCTATACACAAGGCTGCTACCCTCTCCTGCAAAGAAGATGGAAAGACCTGACATGATTTACCCTTACTAAATTGATTTTGTCTGCTACTTGTTATGTTTTCATTTGAGCTTTTGATAATGATTATGATTATGATTATTATTTGTTCCCCTATTTGCTGAAGAAATAACACTAAGCTGCCTAGGTCTTTAACGTCTTGGCACTTCCTTTTCTCCTTTTTAAAGATAGGGGTATGTTTTCCCTTTTCCTTTACTCCAGAATGTCATCCATTGCCCATGAACTCTCAAAGTACCTGCAAGTGAATTTTGAAAGAAAATTCAAGCAAAAAATACGCAAGAAAATTTCAAAAGATGTTATTTTTTCACTTGCTCCCCCCATCATCACTTGTTTTCAGAACTTGTTATAAGTGTGTAGAACTCACCGCTACTCACCCCTTGTCTTCTTGTCTTCTTCTTTTTTTTTTTTTTTTTCCTATTTGGTGCCAACAGTTTATTTCTACCTGAAAACCAAGTTCTAGTTTTTAGCACTATAAACAAAACTTGGAGCATGCATCTGAGCCACTCCTCACTATATCAGAGAGTTGATCACAGTCCGATGGGACAGGAAGAGTGGCAAAGCTGGAATGCATCCTTTGAAATGTACTCATATACAGTCTACGGAGAAATCTCTTCATGCTCCAAAAAATTAAAAAAAAAAATAATTGTTTTAACCTGTAAAAGTGTGATTAATTAATGGCGCTGGCAACACTTCTATCAAGATTATAAAAACTTCTTCATTGTCGTCATGACCTAATTTTATTTCAATAGCTAATACGTTTGCTAAAAGTCATCTGTTTAGGATGAAACTTGGCCATACCCTCAAACTTTAAAAATTGTTGTTTTATTTTTATCAAACTAGTCCCAGTACTCTTAATTCCAGACTAGGGAAGTGTTGTTTATTTACCTGTGTAAAAACATTCTGGCAATTATTTCTGACGATAGCACACTCACTAGAAATGTAGACAGGTGTGTTGTTAGGATCATGGAAATGCCTTGTGCCATTCATCTGCAAATGTATCCCATTCACAAAGTGAAAACTTAGCATTCTCATATGCTTAGTAGAATTTTCTTCAATTTTTGTTTTTCCTTTGGTCTTTTTGAAAGATTCCATCTTCACTGGAACATGCACTGCACTTTAAGGACCAGCCTGTAAATCCTTGTGACTGTTCATGTTCTATTACAATTCCTACTAGTGCTGGTGTGACTTGATAACTTATTAATACCACAAAAATGTTAGGAAAGCCCCTTCTTATCCCAGGGGATAAGCAGATTTTTTCTTGCAGTTTTGTTGAAAAATTGAGTTGGGGCTGGGTATTGAAACAAAACACTTGAAAATGAGCTTTGCTATATCCTCGCTGCTCTTTTGCTAGATACAAGACTTAGAAGAGGAGATACAATAAGTGAGAAATGGACTTGTGTATGATCAAAGCAGAAGAAATAAAATGAAGTGAGAAATATGAGGACACCAGTACTGGTAGTGGGGCACAGGAGCATACTCTGATGAAGCTTGGTTGACTGATATTCAGCTATAGGAAGGGAAAGGAAATTTGGGAGCAAAAAGGAGAAAAGTTTGTAATTTGCTGCCAAAGACGGAACAACAGCTAGGATGCAGATGAGAGAACAAAAATTACAAACTGTGAGAAAAATGAGGACTGAACTGGCCAGAGGATAATCCTAAAGGCTGCAGGAAATTTGTGGAAATAGCAGTGCTTGAGTTGAGGAAATCATCCAGTTCAAACCTTCTGCCTGAACACAATCATCTATTCTAGTAAGTTTCCTGGCAGGCATTTGTCTTAAAACCTCTAGTGATAGCATCTTCACAGTCTCTTTTGGCACTTAAATGTCATATTTCACTATCTCTCCCATTCAAATAGAAATTTCCTCATGTCTTAGCTGAATCTTCCTTGCTGCACTTAAAGTCCATTCCTGCCCTCTTGATCAAAGACATAGAGAACAAATATTTTCTACCCCTTTCTGTTGCTATATTTACAAACTGTTGGGTCTCTCTTCTTTAGGCTAAACCAACCCTTTTGTTCAAACCTTCTACATAAACCATGTGTTCCAAACACTTGATCATTGATAGGATTATAAAAGAATTCAGTTTTGGGGTCTCCAGTCCAATCTCCAGCTCAAAACAGGAACAGCTGTGAGGTCAAAAACAGATTGGTCAGGGCTGTATCCAAGCTGGTGTTAAAATTTCCACAGACAGAGACTACACAGCCTCTTTGTATAGCCTGTTCCATTACTTGAATGTCCTTTGGGTGAAAAAGATTTTCCTCACAGCCAGTCTGAACCCATCTCGTTTCAACTTATACCTATTGTCTCTTTGCCTCCCGCCACACACCACTCTGCTGAGCCTGGCCCTATCTTCTCAATACCTTCCTCATAGGTGGCAAGTGGCTGTCCAGATTTTTACTACTGTTTCTGTTGATACTGATCTTGTTGCTTTCCTCTAGATTTTTTCTACCTTTCCCACTAAGAGGTGCCCAAGAAATGAATATATTGCTCTAGCTGAGGTCCCACTTTTATGACATAGAGCTGCAGATTTAATACACATATTTTATTGCCTAAGTTAATGTACTTCTATCACAGCTGCACTTGTGCTTTTTTCACATCCTCATAGCATTGTTGATTTTTGCTTAACAATCCATTTTAAGTCCTTTACCTTTTCTATAGACTTGTGACTGGCTGATGGTTCCTTACCTTCTCTACTATTTAGTCCTATCTAAAGAAAGAACTTTGCATGTGTTCCTCTTCGATAACATCGCACTCTCAGAAGTGATTCATCTATCATATTGTAGACATCTTTTAGGATGAATAGAACCTCACCCAATAGAAATGCTCCTATTCATTGCCCCTCTTCAATGACCCTCAAAGAAGTCAAGGGAGTTTAACCTGTGTAAACCTGAGTTTACAGTCCAGACATTTGTAGTCAAGTGCCATATTCCCTGAGGGGCTAGCTAGGAAAAAAAAAAAAAGAAAGAAAGAAAAAAGTCATATTTTAACCTCATAGACAAAGCCAAATAGAACTAACATAGTCAAAATATTAATGGGGCCTATTTAGCTTAAACCAAAATTTCCCTTACTAGTGATATGCCTTGCTTCCATAAAAAAAAGCTTCACTTATGTTGAGGCCAGACAGGGAACCAGTATCAAATAGCTTTAACAGTGAGACCCTCACCTTTAGGAATGTGCCATTCGTTTGAGGCTTTTTTGTTATATTTCTAATAAGGCAATCATATCGAGCATTAAAATGTTGAAGGTTAGACAGTGCTTTAAAGAAGAATACTTAGCTGGCAATTCTTAGCCAGCACTGTATAATGCTTTAGGTCTAACTATAACATTGCATGTCACTGAATGCAGTAGTGATAAAATATAATCAGAACCCAGATGAATAAATGAATAATTGCTTTTGCAGAATAAAAGCGGTTTCTGACTCTGCAGACATTGGCTTTGATGAATACAGCTGCCATCTAGGATAAAGCTGATATTGCCATTTAGTGTGTGGTCTTATTAACAGAGCTCTCGCTATAGGTCTTACTATGGCATGTGGGATATATTTGATTAGTTACCAGAATCACTCAGGGTACATTGCTTTTCTTTTCTTTAGGGGTGTGGGCTGGGAACTCTTTTTTTCACAATGACCTACTGATTTTAAATGGCTAATCAACAGAGTACACGCATTGTTCATTAACATTTCATATCTTCGTTGATAAGGGAGATGAATAGCTCCCTGGGTTAGTAATTGCCTATGGAGTTCATTGCCTTCAGATGAAAGGGTCCAATACACTACTGACTGAGCAGATTAGAAGTTCTTTTAAGGATTTTGGATTAGTAGGGATCCTTAAAGGATATGAACCTAAGGTTAGTTCTACAAAGGGCCTTCATGCTAGTCTTCGCAATGTCAGCCTCTGGGTTTCTGGTACTCAAGATGGCATCCAGATTCTGCATTAGATGCTTCTGTTAACTTAGGTGATGCTGAAGAAAGTTTGTTGCCTTTCACTGGGGACCATAAGAACCATCACAGTGAGTAGCACGCTACAAGCTGCTGAAATCTGACTAGTGCATAAGGCTGAAAACAAGTGCATTACTCAGGGCTAAGGAGAACCTTCCTGTGCTGACTCTGCTGGCCATGGTCCAAAACCTCCACTGGAGCTCTTTTCTCAAGTCTTTTAAACCTCCTTTACATTTCACAGAATCACAGAATCACAGAATATGCCGAGTTGGAAGGGACCCATAAGGATCATCGAGTCCAACTCCTGGCGCTGCACAGGTCTACCCAAAATTTTAGACCATGTGACTAAGTGCACAGTCCAAACGCCTCTTAAATTCAGACAGGCTTGGTGCAGTGACTACTTCCCTGGGGAGCCTGTTCCAGCGTGCAACCACCCTCTCAGTGAAGAACCTCTGCCTGATGTCCAACCTAAACCTCCCCTGCCTCAGCTTGACACCATTGCCGCGGGTTCTATCGCTGGTGATTAAGGAGAATAGGTCGGCGCCTGGCCCTCCACTCCCCCTCGCAAGGAAGTTGTAGACTGCGATGAGGTCTCCCCTCAGCCTCCTCTTCTCCAGGCTGAACAGGCCAAGTGACCTCAGCCGCTCCTCATACGTCTTCCCCATTTCTTCTGTTATCAGGAGAAGCAGGGTGTGACTGCTTCTTTTATACAAATGATGAGTGAATAGCATCAGCATATACCCTGAACATGGGACAACTGGGTTTGATTTCTTCTTCTGCCTATGAATTTTCAAATCCTCTTCCCACATCTTCCTGAAAAGTGTTCTAGGGGCAAGATCATTAGTTTCAGATGTCTTACAAAGGCACCAAATTCTATGTGATTCCGTGTACTATGTGTTCTCCTGATAAAGAGCAGAAAGCACTGAAGAACAAAAGCAGCTCCCTAAACCACAGGAGAGGCTAGTGCACAGCTTGCAGAATCGAGACAGCTGGATCCTAGCTGAGCTCTTGCTACCTACCAGAATAGCTGATACAGCCTGCTGATACACTTTGCAAACACAGTAAATATCTGAGTGTTATGGGAGAAGTTTGCAAGCAGATCAGCTACAACAAAAATCACTCATCAAAAAAACGGAGAGTACTGTCTCTTGTTTAGCAAATAAATAGCCAACTATTGTGTGCTGTGCTGTTTATATGTCTGTTTTCCTCTTTTTTTCACTCCCTTCAACATCTTACTGTTTCATTAAGCCAGTTGATTCATCATTTCAGAGTAGAGAAGTACAGCTCGCTGAGCACCCAGACAGTTTAATTTAATTTTCTCAGGTTTTTAGATGGGGGCTCAATTTGATATGACCTCTTGAAATTGAACCCAGCCCTTGCTGTTGCTAATCAAATCCTGGCAGACTGTTACATCAGTGAGAAGAGTTTTAAATTGTAGTAGCACTAGTTTGTAGAAAAGTTTATTTTGTTAGAGCTGATGTGATAATGAACCTACTCTTTATCCATTTCAGAAGAAAGAAAATTTGATCGTGGTTATAAACGGCTTTGTAGCATGGAACAAAAAATGAGTCTATTTATTCCTTTATTTATAGCAAAGTAACTTCAGCACCAGACTGACAGAAGTTGAATCTTTGAGCTTTATATGTTAGGGTTTCTCTTTCACTTCTTAATTTGTTTGTTTATTTTGTTTATTTATTCCTATTTTTCATTTGAAAAAAAAAAAAAAAGGCTTCATTTCCATTTTTTCCCCTTACCCTGGTACTCTTATCCATTTCTGTGGAAGAATCTTCCTCTTCGGTTCTATCATTTGTATATGAAGGTGGTGAGTTATCCTTTGTGACTTTTCCTCATCACTCTGCTGCATCCATCAGGGTGTGCATAATTTGTCTGCAATGAATGTAATGTACATACTGTACATTACTGCAATAAGAGTTCAGTTCTCTAGTAGGGCAAAACTTATGCTGAAGATGGAAACAAGCTGATACACAAAGATCTGCACACTTCAAACAGGGGTCAAATCTTACTTCTAAACGCATATATTTTACCCATGGAATTAATATTTCACCAAGTCAAAGACCCTATATATACTGTGGGTGAAAGTTTAACAGATAAGATTTTTTGAAATATTTTTTGATGATTTTAATAATGTAAAATGTGTAGCTTTGTGAAGTTGATATAACATTCATTAGCCTTCATGTATTAGTCTGGGAAAATAAAAATTTTGCACTGCCTTTCCAATTTTTTTTCTGCTCTTTCATCTTTTCACAACTGGCAAAAATGTACTTTAAGGACTTTGTTTTTTACTCTGAATCTGCTGCCCAAGGCAAGAACCAATTGGTGTGTGGTCAAATCCAGTATAGCAAATCTTATTTTCTTTGAAAATGGCAACTTTGATATGCCCAAGAAACCTATTGTGGGAAATTTTCACTGTGATTCTCAATGAAGTTTAAATTGCTTAGACTAAAAGCAGAAATAGAAAAATGCTTTGCATTGATTTACAGTTCACAGTCTTGAGAATTACAATAGTAGACATTTGTCAAAGGTGACTAGATACAGCATGAGCTCTGTGAAGAAAACATAATACAATAAGCATTTAATATAGACTTTAATTAAGCTCAAACCAGCAGCTCTTTGAACAAAAGAACTTGAGAACTTTTTCTAGAGAATACTTCTGTGTTCCTCTAGAAGATGACCCCATATAAATGATGGTTGAATATTAACATCACAGTTAATGATAAAACTCGATATCATCAGAGTTTTTTTTCTCTCAGAATTCTATTTCTGTTTCCAGAGATTCAGTCACAATTCTCATCGTTTCTATTATTTTATTTATTTTTTGTTTGTTTTTAAATGTTTCATTAAAAAATAAGAAAAAGATGATTTTATATTTAAATGTATTAATGAATGTATCCTAACTCCACATACCTAAGAAAAAAGAATAGTCAGGATAATGTCAACTACTTTGACAACTGTTTCATTGTAAGCCCTCTGTCACTATTCATAATTACTAGTTGTATTAAGTGTATACATACTGTATTTGTATATTTGTTCCACTCAAAATAATTTCTAATACTGTACTAACTTAAAATTAAAAGCAAACAATACAAATATCTTCATTTACTAATGAACTATGGTTACCTCAATTAATTACTATCAGTTATCAAAAACTTGAGTTTATTAACACTTTACTAATGGAAATAGAGAACATGTTAACCTTCAGACATGCTTGGAAGAGGCCATTCCTTAAGACTACTAGACTTAAGTATAAAAATAGTGAGAAACTTCTATAACATTGATCCTTATCTCTGGATAGCAGGAAAACCTTAATGATATCCAAAGGTCTATGCATAAGAGAGAAAGTGAGATGGAAAGGGCAGAGAAGGATGAGATACATAAATTTCCAGCTTCTGTAGCAGCCATTTTTCTCTGAACCTGCATTTACTATGATGTAAGGTGACCGTTGGACATTTGGCCCACTATCCCAGATGTTCCTATTTTGCAAAATGTGTCAAATCAAGGACTGCATTTTTTAATTTATAAGAAACATTTCTCAAGGCAGAAAAAAAGGTTATAGCTTTTAAAACTCTATTTTTTTAATGTTTTTAGTGTAATGTTTTATAAAATGTCGATGAGGGGAAAATTTATGAAAACATTCACAATTACTTTTCCTACGGTTTTACCTGTTTTGATGACCAAAGCCCATCTTTATTACACCTACTAGTGCCAAAGACATTCTGTAGGTCTTTCAGAATTATGCATCTGAAGTCTGTGGTGGAGCAAGAACAGAATTTTCATTTCTGAAAGAAAAAGACATTCATGAATAACTATGCTTTCATTGTTTGTAATATCAAACAGAAAAATAAAGGAAAATCATTTTGGATCAAAACAAATATTTTGCGAAGCCAGAAGAAAAATTTTCATAGTAAGCAATATATTTGTTTATCTAAAATAGAACAATTTGCCAGTTTAGGTTATATTTTTCTTCAACATAGCAAAATATAAAGTAAATTAATTGCATTTTGAGCTAAAAAATTAAAGCATTTCCAGAAAGTATTAAAGTAGTTTTCAGAAAGGGGTTTAACAGCCTCAAGTGAAACAATTTTGCAAGTGACAAAAAATTAATAAATATTTCAACTCCAAAGGAGAAAAAGAAAAAAAAAAAAAAAAAAGAAACATTAACAGTGGCACACCAGAATGAAAGTCTAATTTTTCTTGTTGCTGTTCTAAAAATATTCACACGTCATCTCTTCAATAGACTTGTGCTTTACTCATTTCTGATGGAGTTATTGAAATGATTTTGTTCAGCAGCATGGAAACAGTGATGGGTCTCATCTGAAATTTATGAAATGAGTTGAGATGCCCAGTGATCTGCTGTGGATTATCTCCTGTATTTGCTGAATGCATTATAGTTTGCTACCAATTTAAACATGCAACTTCATTGCAGCTATGTCTCTTAAATGACTCTCTGATTATGAACAGAATGTGAAGGTAGGTCTACACTGGATATGTAGCTTCAGGTTGAGATAACCATAGCCATGTGACTGTTCTCACGACTAACATCCCCAGGTGAGGTTACTGCTCTCCGTGCCTGAGGTCTCAGAAACCTCCACAGACACTGTGTGATCAGATGGCTGGAATAAGCCAGACTGTGGGTCTTGGTACACTTTGGGTGGATTACTGTGTTGATGTTTAGTCTCGCTTGCCTGTGAGAAATCTCTGTTGTGCATTAACAGACTTAAGCTAACCTCATTTTCGCATGGTGGAACTGCAGGGCATGTTCAAAACATCGGGTGCCAGCCCACTGGGAGGTGGCAAGCATTGGAAATTCTTACACTCACAGACGAGCACATGCACAAACATACACACACACGCACACACACATTGAACAGTGACTGACTTTTCACAGTTGAAACTGATAGCTTGTTGTGTCAGCATTTCTCTCCTACCTTGTACTCCTGGTGGTGTCTATGTTTGATTTCCTGCCAGTGAAATAGAGGTTGAGAGGCATCAGCAGGCTCCAGTTCTCACTGTGGGCTGGTTGTGTCTGGTATTTACTGCTACCTATGCTTTTCCTCGCTTCCAGTTGAATGATTAGTGACCTAGTTTATAACATCTTTGCTTTGAGAAGAGCCCATTTTACTTGAGACTAGTGTGGATCATAGGAGAAGCCTCACACCAAGTCTCATCAAAGCAGATGGTAGTTTTCTTTCTCCAGTGACAGGAATGCTTATGACACCTTAGGCCCCAGCTGAACACAACTCAGCTATTTGGTACTAGGAATCCAGGCCTACTGCAACCTTTTAATTCATGCTGAGAATTCATAATATTTCTTAGAAGGAGAACAGAAAAAGAGAGGTTTCTGCTGCAGAAAAATTACTTCTCCTCTTTGCTTCTGCAGCTGTAGAACCTAGTGTGTATTTTGTAAATAAGCAAGTTCTGAAAAGAGGGTATCTGCTACCATTTGTTCTGGTTTAGCCCTAGCAGGCAGCTCAGCCCCACACAATCACTTGCTCACTCTCCCCAGGTGGGATGGGGGAGAGGATCAGAAAGGTAAAAGTGTGAGAACCCATGGGTTGAGATAAAGACAGTTTACTAGGTAAAGCAAAAGCTGTGCACACAAGCAAAACAAGGAATTCATTTGCTTCCAGGAAAGCGGGGCTTATCATGCATAACAGTTTCTTGGGAAGACAACACCCCACCCCATTCCTCTTTCTTTACTGCAGCTCTTATAGTTTATCATAATTTCATATGGTGTGGGACATCCCTCTGGCCAGTTTGGGTCAGCTGTCCTGCTGTGTCGCCTCCCAGCTCCTTGTGCACTCCCAGCTTCCTTGCTGTCAGGGCAGCACGAGAAGCAAAAAAATGTCCTTGGCTCTGTGTAAGCACTGCTCTGCAACAACTAAAGACATCAGTGTGTCATCACCACTATTTTCATCAAAAATACAAAGCACAACATTGTGTGAGCCTCTACGAAGAAAATTAACTCAGTCCCAGCCAAAACCATGACACATTTTATACTCCAGTCAGAAAACTGGTCTCTGACATTACCCCAAAACCCTTCTTGTTATTTGCATGGGTAAAGTGTTACGCAGTTGTTCACTTATTTTTTCTGCATTATAGTCAGGAAATCTGCTCACCTGGCAAACATATTAAAGCCGTCTCTATGACACCACAGTGAGAGATGTAGTTTGTGCAACTTCATTTTTCAATCAATGAGAATTAAGGCTAGAACTTTCAGGCTGCTTAAAATGCATGGAAATTGTGAATACTTTGTTTCTAGGCTGATGCTGCACTTTAATGTCCATGCAACATATATTCAACAAAGTGCTTTAGGTTGCAGATCAAATTATTTGGCTGAGATCAGAGCTCAGTTGCCCTTGAATCATAAGACAAACACAAGACTTTTCTTCACAGCTTTATAAAACAGACTATGTGAATGGCAAATCAGCTGTACCAAGACAATGAGCAACAGAATGTCATAGAAATTTTAAAATCCAAAAGTGAATTGCAGCTCAGACCTTGTGATTTTCAGAAAGGAAGTGCTAAAAAGGAATGGAAAAATAATTTAACTTGCAGTGGTAGAGCGAATTCTTATATTCAGAATTCTTATATTTCTATACAAAATTGCAGTACAATACTCAGCTAATGGAACACCCTAGTCTGTGGTCAGATATATGTACTAAAAGACAGCACTAATAGCTGATCATTAATTAAATATTCTTTTCCAGTCCCAAATCCAATCTTATGATTATATATTTTAACCATCTCCATTTGCTAGAAAAAACAAATGATTGTTTTCAGTTTTCGTTGTTGTTGTTGTTTTGTTTTGTTTTGTTTTTGTGTTTTATATATACATAAACTGATTTTTTAACATAGCACGATCATATTAAATCTCAGCTTGCACTAAAATATATTGCACACATTATTGTGAAACAGGACTTAAATGTTTCTTTAATTGGATTTAAAGAAATTCTTGTTGTCTATAACAGAGAAAACTGTGAAAATAGAAATCATTCAGTGCGTATCAGAAAACAGCTACAGCCAATGATTTATTAATTTAGAAATTACCATTATTTTAACCAAAAACTCCAGTCAGATCGTAAGTTAGTTTGAATTTTCAAAGCTTCACTGAGTGCAAGACTCTATATAAGACTTCCAATAACCGTGACTTCTGTAGGAAACATACATTTTTTGAAATATATAGTAATTTCCATAAAAATTTAACATTCAGAATACCTCAATTTTTTAATGAAAGAACTATTCACAAGCATAGTGTACTGTAAACTTTTTCAGAAATTATTCAGTAAATATTTTTGAATAATAACTTAATTTGGGGAAACTGGGATTCTTTCACAGGTCCAAAATATTTAAAAATCAAAGCATAGTAAATAGAGAATTGCTAATGATTATTGATTCATTCTCAGTTATGACATGCATAGTGAACAAAAATTCTAAAGTTACACAACTTTTTTTTTCTTTTAAATCTTTTTTTCACAATAAAATAGTCAGAAACTTATTGTTAAAAGACAAACATTTATTAACCATTGTAGTGATACATTATACATATATAAATGTCATTTTAAAAACATACAAAGTACTCCTCTTGCAAATTCTGCAAAAGCTCATAAAACTATTTGAAGTCACAAATACAAAAAAAATCTGAAATTACAACTTTTACCAACCTGGCAATGTTTAGATTTATAGTCTGGGAGATGCAGCATGTTTTTACCCCTTAATGCTCCCCTTGATTTTCAGAAAAAAAATAATATGATTCATGCCTTCATTAGAACTGAACTATCGTATGATTTTCTGTATTGAATGGCCCAATATTATCGAAACATTAAAGGTTATATCTAGTGTGAAATGGCATTTTTTCAAATCATTCTTGCCTAACTATTACTAAGATGGTGCCAGTGCCTTGATTTTTTTTCACCAGGCTTCAGTAAGAAGGCTTCACAGCACAATTTGAACTTATAAGATGATTTCTTAGAAGGTAACACAAATTTGTCTTTGACACTGTCTGAAGTGTTTGTGTATGGTACTTTTTTGGGTATAAAAGAAGCCTAGGAAGGAACAGAAAATTGTCTGTATTATTGGTAAAGGCACAGTATGTTTTCCACTTTCTTCAGGGGATTGACAAGACTATTTCAGAAAGGCATAAGATTGGTCTGACCAAATCACCATCTTCATAGCATCCATATTATTCAGACAGTAGTCAATTGCAGATGCCTAGGAAAGAATACATAAACATTACAAATCACGTTATAATAAGCATTCTACAGAATATTCTGCCAGCCTCCAGTAAATTCACTGCTCAGGAATTTCCTCAACTGAAGGTATCACCTTATGAGAACAAAATTTTATTTTCTGAGGACCTGATTTTTGAACACATACAAGGTTTTGGCATCCACATACCCTATGGCAAGAAAAGTTTTTAAAGTTGAAATATACAGTGTGTAAAGAAGTAAGATGTATCATATATTTTGTTTGTTTGTTTTAGATCTAATAACTGTACTTTGTTAGGTAACCCATCACTTCACAGACTATTATGTCCCTTATTGGTAACTGGTTCCCTAGGATGGGGAGTCCTCATCTATTTGATCTTTCCTTATAAGGAAACTAGTCTTTGCATCTGATTTATTTGGTCCCTCTTCATATCTGCCGTATTTCTCAGCGATGGGGGATCAGAACTGTATGTAGCACTCAGGACGTGGGAGAACCATGGTTTTATGAAATTGGACCATATGCTTTCTTCCTTACTCCTTTACCACTAGTTCCTAACATTTAATTTGCTTTTTTGACTGCTGCTGAACATTGAGCTAGCATTTTTACAGAAAGGTCCAATTCCTAAGTTCATAGGGTATGCAGAATTTAGGACTGTTTATTCCCATGTTCATCAGCTTAAACCTGCCTACATCAAATTTTATTTATTGTTTACTGCTTACTCTCTGCTACTGCTACCCTAATGCCAATGATGCTTCTTTGTTGATTCTCATTACTTGCTTCAGTTGTGCATGGTAGAGATACAGTTGCTAAGGAGAATGATAGCCAAAAATGAAGACTGCTCTAAAATATATAGTTGACATCTCAGAAATGTCTGTTTTTATTATGTACATATAGACAATGTGTTCACATGTATGACCTGTTAGTTATTTTACTATTCAATAAGCTTCCCACTTGTATTTCTTTTAAATATCCACAGATGTCACAAGTACACAATAAAGGCATAAGAATTACGTCTCATGTTTCAAATGAATATAACACTGGGAAAGACGTGCTCTTCACAACGCTACCAGTCCTGGACATTTATTCACAGATTTACTAAGAAGTTATATCTGGGTTAATTTTTCCTGCGTGTGACATCTCATTTCTGTGGCTCAGAACTTATGTGTAGAGATTATCAAATGTCAAATGCAAATGTAAAATGGATCCATGCTGTACAAAATAGTCTCTTACTGATATTGAGCTGACTATTCCCTTTAAATGTTAATGAAACTGTTGTAATTACTGAAATACCAAAACAGCTCAAGAGCTGGAGATCACAGCTGTAGCCCATTACTTGTAAATTACTGGCACAGGCATTATCTTGGCAGAAAGAGTTGTACAAGAATTTGTTCATCATACTTCTCTTTTAAGTGATGGAGACCAAGTCTAAAGAGCACAGAGAGAAAACTAAGCAACTTTCTTGCTCTGCAAAAGAGGTTTAAACATTACCCCAGTCAGGCTCCCTTTCTCCACCCTCCCCCCTTATTTATTTATTTATTTATTTATTTTTCTGAGGGACACAGAAGATTATCTCATAAAGATATTTAACACGCAGTTAAATAAAATAATTATTTATTTAATAAAGACCCCCTTGTTACATTTTTATCCGAAATTAATAGTTATGCTTTTTTTTTTTTTT
>VXAA01011786.1:174994-187675 GCA_013399115.1 Anseranas semipalmata
ACTGACTATGTTCAAAAGCAGACAGACAGGACAGGAGGAAAGTAAGAAAAATAATGGGGGGAGCACTGTTACATTTTTTTGTGTGATTTTTTTTCAGCCAGCAAGCCTGTGGCACAGATGCAGTGAAAAGGAAAATAGAGTACTTGAATGGGGTAAGTAACCTCAAGACAAAATGTCTAAGGGCTATGCAAGCATAACTAGGCAGTAAAGAACCAGTGATATCTATACTAAAGAAGGCTGGTGACACCTTGATTCTTTGATCTGTGAACTGTGTGACAGGCTTGCAAACGGATAGTTTATTATCTAGGAGGTGAATAGCAAAGTCCTACAGCGTTTCACAGGGTTAATATGTATAAAATAGCCATTTAGATGTGTGCCAGGAATAGACCGTGGGAGGAGTTTGTTTCAGCATGCAAGGAAGTTGTACGTGCGTCTGTGTCTATATGTATGTCTATGCGTATGTGCTTGTGCGGAGCACTGCGTGGTACCCAGCTGGTCACAACAGCTGCATCTGGGAAGATCTGTACCGAAACCGACCATGGAATTGCCAAATCCTCTTAATTCACCTTCTGATGACATTGAAGGTGGCCCAAGCCCGATCGGAACGTTGTTCTTATTTTCACGGAGGATCGCTATCGTTTCACTCCATTTAAATTCAGGAATAAGCATCTCATGACGCCATGCTCCACTGCATCGGAACTGTATGAGCAAGGCGGTCTTGCACAGAGGGAGAGACAGAGAGGGAGACACTTTCCAGGCTGAGAAGAAAAAGAGACACTATCTGGTTTTGTTGTCTCTGGGTTGATTTTTTTTATTTTTTTATTTTTAAAGAAAACTGCAGCTTGAAGGTATTGGAGTAATATTTCTGTAAGCCTTGTATCAACAGCAATAAATTTATTTGTATCAACAGCAGAGCCAAATAATTCTGCTCTTGTTCTTACAGGGATCTGTTGTTTCGAGGATCACATAGGGAATTCCAAAGAGCAGCAACCTTCATGCTACCTGATGTTATGAGCTTAGTCATCCCAGGCAAATAACTCATCTTTGAAAGAAGCTTACATCTTCACGTAAGCTTATTTAAGTGGGCAGTCTCTCCTCAGGTGCTGATGATTGATTTCTTTTCCTTTGGTCATTTTTAAAAGTATGTTTGGCATGCAGTGTGCTATTGATGTGTGGTATTTTTGTTTACTTACTTTTTCTTTGTTTAATGACTGTCTTTTGTTAGTCACAAGTAAATGTGAAACTGAAAAAATAGTAATTATTGATTCAGCAAAGTATCTTTTTTCAATAAAATAGCTAAATAATTAGCAAAGTCCTTTGAAATCATGTTGGCACCTGATGAGTACATGGACACTACCTGTACTTTCCATCATCCATGTAATCATGGCTGGCTCAAAAAAAAGCCAGTCATGGTAAGCTACGGAAATAACAATGGGAAAAAAAAAGTAGGTCAGAT
This sequence comes from Anseranas semipalmata, assembly GCA_013399115.1. Lineage (NCBI taxonomy): Eukaryota > Metazoa > Chordata > Aves > Anseriformes > Anseranatidae > Anseranas > Anseranas semipalmata. The sequence continues at coordinate 176,451 of VXAA01011786.1, forward strand.
AAATGAACGCTAGCATGATAAATCATTAGGGACTTGGGTTGTTGTTGTTATTGTTGTTTTCCAAGATATTTTTCTTGAAGTAAAAAAGAAAGAGTTAATTGAAGTGAATAGTTAAAATTGAATCCACCATTATTTTATAAAGAAAAATACACTTAAAATGCAAATCAAGGGGAAAAAATCTTATATTTCAGCTGCATGAAAATAAAACTGTAAACTGCTCAAACTTACATTAGTGAAAATAATCATGATTAAAAATCTGCAATGAGAAAAAGTAGAACCAAGGCTTTGCTTGCCTCATATGGTAATTGAGTAATAAGATACATTTTACTGCAGCAAGTCAGTTTCCTCATTCCACTTTAGAAGTACAATATAGCTCTGGCAAAACAGAATCTTTATGGTCCTACGGATTGACACCACAAAGCCGTAGTCGTCTTTTGAAATCTATAGAACTGTGATAAATCTTCATGGCTCTGTATTCTAAAAGAAGAAAGGATTAAAGAAAGATTTTCAAAAGTGGTATATTACCTCTTCTGCACTATTTGAAGATGAAAGGACTGCATTATGGTGGGCTAGCAGTTATCAGTTTTTCTTTGGATTAATAATTATATAGAATTTATAGGAACAGGAAAATAGTGTTATAGTATAAAGATTTAAACAATGAAAAACTGTTTAAACCACTGGGCTTAAAGACTGTATTATAGGTATGTGTAAACTATATGTATAGAAAATCTTCCTTTAAGATATATATTTTAATTGTATCCTACATCATCACCAGAGAGAACCACAGAAAAACAACCATCCTAATAGAACCATATTTGTTTCTTGATAAATAATGTCAAATCAGTTATAAAAGATAGTTCCTATCATTCAGAAATGCAGATCACAGTTTGTCTGGCTGAGTTGCCATTCTCTGAGTAGGTGTCTATGATTAGTACTGCTCTGTTTACAGATCCAAGAGTCTTCATGTAGATTCTTACTTGGGAAATTTTGGAATAAATAGTCTCTGGGAAGAACAGAAGAAACTAAAACACAACTAGTGACAGAAGCTTCTTGATACAAAAAAGTGAGTGAGTTTATATAGAGTCCAAAAGCTGTGTTAGAAGGACTGGTTGAAGAAAATCTGTGTTGTTTCTGTGATAAAATTGAACAGGTCCAGCTTCTCACTTGCTTGTTGTCTTGCTGTTTAGGTTAACTGGGAAATATTTTGTACATGCAGGGGACAGAAACTACATGACTTCTGTAGGTGTGAGTGTTAATTCCCAACACATCACCTGGCAATGAGTTCTCCCACTCACTTGACTTCCAAGGTTCAATTCAGCCCATATTCTTAGACAAGTAGGCTGAACACAATTTTCTGTCTCCAGGTTTATTCCACGTTAAAATTCACCACGAGGAAATAGGTTAATCATCATTATAAATATCTGTAACTATATTTTCATATTTTACTCCTGTTTAGTTTTGCAAAAGGATGCGCTTAATATGTTCTCAGCAGTGAAATTTGATGAAGTGCTTTCACAGAATCACAGAATGGTTAAGGTTGGAAGGGACCTCTGNTTTAGAGTCAGACTGGGCTTTTTAGTCCAACTCTCCTTATTTAACACAAACAGTGGATGCCAGGAGCTATCAACCCACCTTATTTATCAGTGTATCAGAGACTAAAATTTCAAGCAGAAACAACCACTTACTTAGAGTAACACAAAATCTTTTCTCACAGTAGAATACGATGGTCCTATTACCAAGGGAATCTTTATAACTTCAGAAATAGGCTAAAGTTAATCCAAGTTTAAGTATGACAAGACTTGATAAAGCCACATCAAAGTCTTTTTCAAAATCCCTTTTAAAAAGTCATTGAAAAATAATATGAATTTTTATGAGGCTATATTGCTCCCACAAAAAATAAACTAACAAGTATGAAGTAGAATTTAATTACCAAATGCAAATATCTATGGAGGTATAATGATTACAATGCATTGATTATAATATGTTTAGTTTAACAGTCTATTGCTAATGTCTCATTCAAAGAAACTTGAAAATCAAAGTATGTGGCAGTAAAAATACAAAATACAAAAATGCAGTTGTCAAAAACATTCAGCTATAACAATTTTAACATGTTTTTAATAGCTGTATAAATTTGCTGTCTCTTTCAGATCTAGAATTGCAAACAGAGGGTCATGTAACTTATCATCCTCTCACATAAGCCTACTTCACTATTTTTTTTTTTCCTAAGCTGATGACATCGGTCTCAGGTAAAAAAAAATAAATAAAAAATTAGTGGGAATTCAAAGGATTCCAAATAGGCATAAAGAAAATGTCTGAAGAGACTTCAAGGTCTTTGTCATGTCATGGAAATGAACAGACTTTCCTTGATCTAAAAGTAAAGCCAAAACTGTCCTTAACACTCTGGTTATTTACTATGCTTGTGAACTGTCCACGCATAGGACAATGTAGAAATTTTTGTCCAGATAGTCAATTTGTTCCAGTCCACATCTTTGTTTTAACTGAAGAAATCTATTCTTAGCTCAAACAGCAACTCTTCCAGATGAAAACATATGTAACATTTTAGTAAAACAGATTTATGTCAGGTAGGCCATGAACCTTTATTGTATTCCTGTGGTAAATAACATAAACAAGCAGAAAAGCTGTTGACCACTTGTAATGAACTGACTCTCCTATTTCAGTCTGAAGACAGCTTAAATGAAGTAAAAAGAGGAAAGCTTGCATAAAGCTGCAGAAGCCACAACAAATTGATTTTTTCCACTGCTTTTGTTACCTCATGGAATTTCCACAATGTGAGAGCCAAACGTAGTTAGAAGTGAGTTTTTTTTTCCCCTTCTATTTTAAGGAGAAATTATACACTTACTACAAAATACCTTTCAAATATCCAAAATCTAAACAATTAACTGGGTAAACATATTACTAAAGTGACAAAGTGATTATTTTTCTATTTATATTTGTAATTGATTTGTTTGCAGTACCATTTTGCCATCTTCCAACTCACTGAGTAGGCAGTCTATATAGAGTTCTCTTGACCAAATTATATTTATCAAAGGCTTATCTGTTTCATACCTGAAAGTATTGCACAAAGCCTTATAATTAAGTGTATGATTTGTGATGCTAGGCCAGAAAAATGTTTTTAAATCCCTGAGATCTGCAGACTTGTGTGTCATACTTTCTTCAGTAGTATGGGCAATATCTCCAATCTAACTTTCCTTCTTGGACTTTCTTAGATTATTTAGAGCTATTGCAAGTGTCTAGATGCTGCTTTGCTATGTGCAGTGCAGTCATATTCTTAAGTCATATTCTATTGCTAATTGCAATATTTATATGTTCTACATATAAATATACATATACACCTACATGTATAAGCACACCTGTGGTAGCTTTTCCCTAGCTGGCTCAGATATCAAGAGAAATGTCTCAGCATTTCAGTAGTGACTGTATTTGTTCTCCTGAGCCACTGAGTATTTAAATGACTGATCCACCATTTTTTTACCAACTACTTATATTTGACTTAGAATGGCTGAAGGCATGTAGATTTTGAACATATATGCTGTAGTCTCACTTGCAATTTTAGTATGGCTTTAATCTAAGTTAAATAATTATTAGAAATATGCATCTCCAACTGTCAGTTCATCCCATCCTGAAATATAGGAGACAAAGAAGGAAACACCATCTGCAAGTCTATTTTTTTTTTCTCCAGTGAATGTAAAGAGAAGACGATTAGCATAGATGATTAGCTTGGACCAGCTGTCTTACTTTCAATTGGACAAAGTTAGATAAGGTGAATTTCATCCTGAAGGATTAGAAGTTCCTTTCTTTTCTGAGCTGAATATTGAAGGTGGTAAGGCCAGACAGAAAAATTCTGATTTCCACTGGACAGATGGGGATAGTCATGCTTTTATCACCAGTGCCCCAGCTACTCATCACGTTAAGCAGAGCCATGACTTGAGTTCATACATCCAACCACGCCACAAAAAAGTTTGTTTTCACCTGGATCAGTTCCTTCTTCTGGCCATACACTCCTTTGTGCTTCTACAAAGAGAATGATTGAGCACCCTTAGGAGGACAGGAGGAAGAGGGGAATTGCTTCTGTTTACAACTGCATGGACATATGCTAGAACAAGGTGACTCTAAAACTGTGGTCTCAAAAATGCTCATTCCTTTTTGTCTGGCTTGTGTTCTAATGATGAGTATGCTGTATGCTGTGAATCCCAGCCGAGGAGCCTAGCTCTCCTCCAGTTAATACCAAGGAAACTTTAGGGCCTTAAATCAGGATTGTGAATTCCAAGTCCAGACAAGACACCTGACATTCAGGCACTGAAGTACTGAGCATCACAATTCCATGACACCTTTTCTCAGCCTGAGCCCTGGGGCATCTATATCTTTCCTCCTGAGTTGTTGCTGATTGAATCCAGCCTTGGCATGTTTGTGTTTCTGACCTTCTTGAACCAGGATACCAAGTCACCATTGCTCCTACTTTTACACTGTTTAAATGAAGAACCAGACATTGATTTCCTTTTGGCAGCAAAGTCCTGAGGAACAGCCTTTTGGACCCAAAGAAGTTCCTATGGGCACTCCCACAGCTGGATATGAACATTCCCCACCTGCCTGTCCATATCAGCTCTTTGGACTGCAATTTCACCTTCTAAGGAGGTATAGCTAGGCATCCAGGCAGAAAGACACCCTGGGTACAGAAAGGCACCAAGGTAGTACAAAGAAATGTCTTTGTCCCATACTTCCCCTTCCCCAAGCATAACTACACATGATCCAGAAACAGAACAAGAATTTGGTAGAACAGGGGATTCTATTGTAGACATGTCTTTTTTTTTTTTTTTTTTCTTTCGATCTTATTTTATATCCCATTCCTCACAAGTAAGTCTTCCTGGATTTGGGAGGCATATTCTCTCTGCTTTTTCTTTGGAGTGAGATTATGTTCTGAAAAAATGAGAATTCTGGAACTTCACTGGTGTGAGACTTTATTAACACATCGTTGTTTTAAACAGATCAGCTAATATTTTATTACCAAAAATATTGCTTTGTCTTAATAATTCACATATGGCAACCACACCCAGACATAAAAATTATTTTTCACTATTTACAAAAGCTATTGAAAACAAAAAACAAAAACAACAACAACAACAATTTGTAATTAGATTAGTGTAGCAGTTTAACAAACTAAGCATATGTTGAATGAGTGAGCAGAAATATTTAATCTGGAATGGTTTACAGGGAGACTCAAATTCAATCTTTCCTTCCAGTGTATTGTTTCATAGTCTTAATTTTTAAACTTGCATAAGTCAAAATAACAAAAATTAGTCTTTTAAAGGGATAAAAACAACAACAACAACAACAAAAACACAATGTCTGCATTCCTTTTCTGAATATTCTTATATATGCTTGCAGGTGTCTTATATGTGTGCATGTTTATGCATGTGCTATGTGCACATGTGGCAATGAATATAAATGTTGTTGATGGTGGGAGTTTACAAGGAACGTGACTCATATACACAAAATATTGATTATGTATATGTTTGCTAGCACCCATTTGTATGAGCTGCAATGCATGAATCAAAGCACTTTAATCTACAAAGATATTCCACATAACATGGCTTGGTTGCCATAGCATTTATCATGCAGACTCTAGCCCCAGTTCATTGCTGAATTAAGCAATACATCTCTAAGCAGCTAGAGCGCAAATTCTATAATATGTACTGTGGCAGAGAAGCCATATCAATATAGCAGCCATTCCCACCCCACCTACTAAGGAACTTTTTTTTTGAATGGACTCAGTCATGTCTGGGATTCAGAAAGTGACAGATCTTCTAGCCCTCATGTATACACATTTCTGATTTTCTGGCTCCCTTTTGCTTAATTTAGAACTTACTTGAAATTGCTTTTTCTATAGCTGTCCCACCTTCCTAGCAGCTATTACATGGTCACACTTTTCCTCATTCTCTTACATAATGTGTTTTCTCTTCAAGTTAGAACAGCACTGTATTTTTTTTAGGGCTATCAATGTTATAGGCTAGTTGGTTTTCCTCTGTCATTTCTGTAATCAGAAAGACCTGGCAAGTGGGATCCCAGCCTTGCTTGTGGGAAGTCTATGTTCAATCTGCCTTTTTTGCCTCAGATTTCTTGTATGGCCTTTGATATAACCATTAAGAGAATCTAAGGATCAGTGCAAGGCACTCACCTTCTGTATTGATGGATGGAGCAAATGAGGCATGCGTTACTTTATTAGCCAAAGAAGTAATTTGCTCAGAGGTACTCCCTTTACATACCTTGCAGCACTACTTTTGAGAACAGCTTTAAAATCTACTCTTTCCTAGAGTTTAGGAAAAGGCACATAAAAAAGCACACCTATACAAGACAATGAAGCACAATCCAGAAACAGTCAGGGTGGCACCAGCACAATCTCTACCTCTTCATGATGTATCCCTACATGCACATTTTAAGAGAAAACTGGAAATGTTACAAAGTTTTGGACTGGAATTCAATTCTGAAAAAGTTTGAGCCATGTTCTGCCTCATGTAAGAAACCTGGAAATGAACTTTATTGAGGAATGACTATATCTAGGCTGAAATGAGAGTTGGGCATGCTGTAGGTCTTATCTATTTGTACTGATCAAAGCAGAAACATCCGGTGTCTCAAGCAGGAGGTGGTTCTTGGGCTGCAGGAGTGGTCCTGCCTTTCAGCTCCTTAATTCTGCCAGCCTCCCACTTTTGGCATCTGAATCATTTCTCAGACAGCTTTAATTTTTAATATTTGCGTCTGTCAGTACTAACTGAAGTGTCAAAAGACCTGTGCCAGAGTTTACATTACGACACAGATGATACAATTTTATTTTAAACATGGAATTTATCTTAAAAGTTGTTTCTTTGTATGAGACAAGTAACTCACCTGATGAAAGATGTGATTGGGAAGGAGAGGAAGGAACAAAAAGAGCCTGCAAAACACTGTAAAAGGATGCTCTTTGGAACATATTAAAGGTTCCAATACTTGAAGCATTAAGGGTTCATTACACAGATTAAAGGACTGTTATTATCTAGCAGCAACACTTGTGCTTTGCCAGAGGTTTAGAAGACTTTGTGCCTGAACGGCATGGAAGAAGATTTATGAGAGGAGAATAGCATCTTCTGATTATACCAGATGAGACAGCAACAGACATCAATTTGGAACATTAATTCTGACAGGCACGGTGGCTGAACGATACTTGGAGCTGTTGCATTAAACTAGGTTGTGTTCCCAGATGTAACCTTGTGTGACCTCAGCTAATGTATTCCAAAAAAAAAAAAAAAAAAGAAAAGCAAGAAATTTTGCTTTCTTCTCTTCTGTAACAGGAATGTCGTGGGCAAGCACAGAGTAACGGTTTTGAAGTGGAAAAGAGGAAGAATAGACACAACTTTGGACTTTACTAGCTCAGTCCGTTCTCCTCTAAGCTATAGGTTTCATGAGGAAACATGCTCAATCTCCTATTAGTACCAGTAAATTGGTACTGAAGAAGAAGAGGTCAAATTCATGTGTGCTGCAGAACATGTCATGCAGGAACATTGAGAGGCAGGGATATGAATCAATTCTGCCTGCTCTCTACCTTTTATTAAATAGTTGGAGGCAGAAAATTGACAAAAAGAACAACTGAAGAGTCTGATTTCTAGGTTGCAGAAGTATATAATAAGTCAACAGGGGTGTTGGAAGTCAGAAAAGAAACGGGAATCATGGAGCAGTAATACTAAAGATCTCATTTCATTTATAACTTAGGATTTCATCTACATAAAAAGAAAAGGTTATTCTAATTACCCATGATTTCATCAAAATTACCCCCAATTCTACATAAATTCTGCTATTAGAATGTGAAACTGTTTATCTGTCTGCATAATTTGCTAACAAACTTGTCTGCCTTATTTGAAAAAACAATCATTTGTCAAAACTTATTCTTAATTCTGTATTGTTTTTTGTTTATCCTAGCTACTGTCTATAAATCAGAGCATACTGATGTATGTGAGAGCCAGCTAATGCTGATATTACCCAATAACCTTAAATGTAAAAAGGAGCAGGACATGAAAGAAATATACTTAATTGCATCAGCTCATATCATCAGGCCAAACAGTGCAGGTTCAGACATCCCTTTGTATACAGAAGGGAAGAAAATGCTAGGTAAGTGAGAAAAGCATGATAGAAATAAGATCTAAAATAATATTGATGGTCAGCTTTTTAATAAAGTTCTCTATTTCACAATGTAGATTAATTTCTATTCCTTCATGGTGGTTCATTATAAACTTGTATCATTCCTCCTTCTAAACTCATCTTATCATTAAAGAGCAGCATTTCAGTAGTCCAAAGAGAACACCTTAAAATAGTAATGCAAATGTGGTGAGAAGAACAAAGCAGCAGAACTGAAATATTTAGTGTCAATCATCTGCATTCCAGCTGCATAGTGTATAAAACATTGCAAACATTTGCTTGGAAACATTTGTGTGCAATAACATAAACAATAAAAATAAAATTATTGTTTAAATAAGCCCACTTGCTGAATTTTTTAAAAACAAGTGGAAAAAATTTGAGGCGTGTGTTTTTATAAGAGTCAGTTCATCTAAGATTCTGTAAGAATGAGAAAAACATTTCTGCATTCACTCTAATCTAAGAGAAAAAAAATAGTTATGACTTCTGCTGCTCCTCTCAAATCACATGGAATTAGAAATAAAGTCTTCTTCTTACACACAAAGTCAAAATTGAAAGCATACAAGAACAGGTCACTTAGGTTCACTAGGAAAGAGTGTAAACTGTGTCGATATGCATGCTAGTGTTGTTCTGACTTTTGCATACTTCATACTGGCTTTGTTTGGACTGCCATGGATGAATCCCAAGCTCATTTTGCCAATCCATAATAAATAAATCTATAGTATTTGTAGGATTGAAGCTTTCCATCTATCAATGTTTAAATATATATATATAAAATTTATTTTCCATCTATAAAATCGTGCAAGCTTGAGTAAGATTTATTATTTAATTCCTGATAACTGATGCTCAGACAAGTTTTATGACTTTCTTCAACAACGTTTGTAGTCAAAAGTCTTATATGTAAGATCCCAAATACTATTTATCTCTTTATTTTAAACATAGATTAGGCCTACCTACTGTCTCAAAATTGTCCTTGTTTTTCTCAAAAAAAAAAAAAAAAAAAGTTCAGATCTATGAGATCTATGTAAATTCAATGTCTTGCAAGCACACTTCTAATGTTATCATCAGCCTTTAACTAAGACCGAACAGTTTTAATGTTTGTTCTAAAACACATCTGTACTCTTTTTGTACTTTTTTTCTTGCAATAGTGGATGTTATTATACTATAGCCATGCAAACAAGCATATTTTGGCTTAGAGTCTTTAATAGTAATCTGTCTTTGTTAAATTGTGTTAAATTATGTAATAATTACTTCTTAATTTAAAAGGTTCAAAAGCAATAAAAATCCACATACAGTGAGCCATGAATTCCTACTTGCATTTTACTGTGCGGACTTTTTCTGAAGTCACCCTTCTATGTATATTGGGGTGTGGAGTGGGGGACGATACTGGTGTAGACTGCCTCTCAGACTAAGACCAAATCATCATTGCTTCTATATGAATGTATTGATAAGGAAATAAGCAATGGAAGTTTTAGCCACATGAGGAGCTAATGATGGTTTGGTAGCCAGGTGGCAGCTGTGGAAAGCAACCAACAGTGATATTTTATGTTCATAGAAGACATATGCAAAGGAGTCAGAATGTGTTGGCAGAAGGGATTAATAATTTATTCCACATATATCAACACAGCAGCTAGAATCCATCAAAAGGAATAGGCAAAGTAACTAATTATATGCCCACCAGTGTGAATCACAGGGGTCTTTCCTTAGATGGGTGTGGGGTCTGGAAGAACTCCTCTCAATCAGAGAAGTTTTACTTATTTTTCTCAAGTCTAATGTCAAAAATTAAACCTATCAATATTTAAATACCTAGTTATTTCAATATATGCTAAAATCTTGTCAGAGTTTCCCATTGAGGGCCTAATCCATGTCTCCCATGACAAAGAAGGGAGGGATTGAGATGTAGTAATATGATATTTCCGTTCATGACATAGCAATCTGTTTTCCTTGGGATGCAGGGGTTAAGAGTGATGGAGTTCAAACTGTATGGCAGGGTTAATACATACAGGGGAAACTGGCTTTGGATTTTTGATCATGTACATTGTGTGCGATGATGTTTTTTACAATATTTCTGCATAACATTTTCAATCATTTTGCATTCACTGTGTATTTTTAATAAGACAAAATGAAATGCTTAAATGATAATTTTTGCAAATTCTTTTTCTATACAGCACATTTTTAACAATAGATTTCTGTATGCATACAGTTGTAATGAATTATAACATTTTTATTTTAAATGAAAACTTGAGCTTGAACTTAGGGATACTGTCTTCTTTATTTCCTTCTCCTGAGGGTGTAAAGGCTCACTTTGAAAATATGTAAGAAAAATGTTATATCAGACATTTAGCACAACCAATCTGAAGACCATCTCCCTGACATAAATATTTCATATGCAAATCATCTTTTATTTCTACAGGCTATACATAATGAGTAAAATCAATTGCAGCGATCCAAACCAACGCTTGAGTTTCTCCCATCTCATAATATTCAAAGGAATATTTATTGATGTTTTGATTTACTAAATCATAGGACCTGATTCAACTGATTCTAACAAAGTCATCGGACTGTAAAACAAACAGTATGTTACAGAACTTTTCCTCACACAAGGAAACCTACCTGTTTTATTGACTTTATGAAACTATTACTTATAGTCAAGTGTCTTTTCTTACAACTTATACCTAAAAGGATACCTGAAATATCCTATATTGTTCTTCTATTGAGCCTCTACTCTTGGCTTGGCATGAATGAAATAAAGCTCTTTTAGAGTTGTATATGTGTGTGGGAAGCCTTGCAATCCTTCCAGAATCAGATGGCCCCAGACACTATTAATTTCCCTTTACTGCCCATGGTTCTGAAGCAGTATCTCTAGTGCCTCCTTGTCTTTCTTCTGTAGTTTAGTTTACTATTTAGGTTTTAGTTTATCATGCTCTTCTTTTCTTTCCCTTCCTTTCTTTCTTTCCTTCTTTCTTTCTTTCTTTCTTTCTTTCTTTCTTTCTTTCTTTCTTTCTTTCTTTCTTTCTTTCTTTCTTTCTTTCTTTCTTTCTTTCTTT
>VXAA01011786.1:187753-201941 GCA_013399115.1 Anseranas semipalmata
CTTCCTTCCTCCCTTCCTTCCCTCCTTCTTTCCTCTTTCTTTCTTTGTGCCAACCCATTCCAACTCTGCCTCTCTCCCTCCGTCCTTCTCTTTTTTTGATTTAGACTGTTTATTCAAAACAGGTTATTTAATTTATTTAATTTTTAGTACTGGTGAGACCTATTAGAGTGGGTCCAGAGGAGTGCCATGAAGATGATCAGAGGGCTGGAGCACCTCTCCTATGAAGAGAGGCTGAGAAAGTTGGGACTGTTTAGCATAGAGAAGAGAAGGCTCCTGGGAGGCCTTATAGCAGTCTTCCAGTACCTAAAGGGGCCTACAGGAAAAATGGGGAGGGACTCTTTATCAGGGAGTGTAGTGATAGGGCAAGGGGTAAGGGCTTTAAACTAAAAGAAGGTAGGTTGAGATTAGACATTAGGAAGAACTTCTTTACTCTGAGGGTGGTGAGGCACTAGCACAGGTTGCCCAGAGAAGCTGTGGATGCGCCATTCTTCGAAGTGTTGAAGGCCAGGTTGGATGAGACTTTGAGCAACCTGATCTAGTGGAAGGTGTCCCTGCCCATGGCAGGGGAGCTGGAATTAGATGATCTTTAAGACCCTTCCAACTTAAACCGTTCTTTGATTCTATTCTATGATTCTAAAATGACTGAAAACAATTTGCTTAATCTGCTGAAATTTGTTTTGCTGTTTTAAATGGGGAAGAAACACTTTCCTAACCCACAACAGACACAGATTTCTGAAAGTTATTCAATGCACAGCCTCTTCTCAGAACAGGTCTGTAAGAAAAAGGGAAGCTGGAGACAAGCTGCATCCTCTTAAAATGTCAGTGTGGACCTTACCAGAGCAGCCAAGTGGCTGTAGAAACTGACACTTCATTGAACTTAGTGCTCTGCTTTCCCCTAAACTAATCAACCAATTTAAGTTCTGTCTGAACTCTAAGAAACTAGATTGCAATCATTGTGTTATATCAAAGTATGTATATGGTCTGCATGTTCAGAAGGAAGAAGCCTTCCACCAAAACAAAGAATCAAAGAAATTCTCTAAGACATCTGTAGTCAATCTGAAATTTATGTCAATACCCACTTTATAACTGTAAATCTTTATTCAGTCTGATACCAATTCTGAACTAAGCTTTTCTACATTTAATATCCCTGTCTTGTATAGCTTTGCATTTATTACTATGACAGTGAAGAAACCTGCCATTATCCATGAGACAATTAGTATAAACAGCAGCAATTAATCCATCATTTCTAACCTAACCCTCAGCAACTCTTGGCACCAATTAAATTATCAGTGGAACCAATATTTGAATCATTGGCCATAGTATGAATGACAGATAAGGATAAAGCATTTAGGAGAAACAGGAGAGAAAAACATTCTCTACTGGTACTGTGGAGTGCAACATGTGCTTCCAGTCCTATGAGAGGGGAAGAGCAACACAGCCACAGAAATTCATTATCTACACATCCAACCATGGAAGAAGCCATAAGCAAATCTGATCCTTATTGCAACACTTTGACACCTGTCATAGATTTTCCTACACTGAGAGTGCTTAATTGTTTTATTCATTGTATCAAAGAGAAATTCACTTTTTTAGGCTCTTTAGAGTAATGGAATAGTTTTACTTGATTCCTCTCTCTCTTCAACAAGAGCAGATTGAGAATCTGAGGAATAATGTATTACAGTCATCCATCTATAGATCTTTAGTATCATACAGGGAAGGACCCAGCCTGCTACTTTCTGATGTACCTTTTTACCTTTCCTTTATCTCTATTAGGAGTGTATTCCAACATCTCTATGGATAATAAGTAAGTATGCCAGAAAACAAGCTTCTTCAACAAATATCAGAGCAAAAAGTGTGCTCTGGTGGTTTTCACAGTTCAAACTCAATGTGGGAAAGGGAGCGAGATATGCTTAGGGAATGTGAGCTCTTGCCTGACAAGGATTTCAAATCAACACTTTTTCTACACACTCCCATCAAAGACTCTGAATTGAAATTTTTCTTGAGCATAGCAATGATTCTGTGTTTCCATACAAGACACTTTAATAATTATTTGTTTGATATATGTTCCTCTATACACTGGGGAATACATCTTCTTCCTTTGGAGATTAGACCTGGTGTGAACATTTCTGCTTATCTTCACGATCCCCAGGCTTTTCAGAATGTTGAGATGAAATTCAGCAAATAACATCGTGACAATCTGACTCTGATACTCTTTCTTACTGGTTAGACTTGATGAAGCTATTTTAAGGAAAATAGTCATACTTGTGGATTTTACTCATCTACTGCTTCAGAACAATGGCCAAGGGGCTTTCATGGAGAAAAGAAAAAAAAAAATCTTTTAAGCAGTTCTAGGAAAAACAAACGAACAGACAAACGAACAGACAAACAAAACAAAACAAAAAGTAACAAAAAGAAACCACCTTCATTGGTAAGGAGTTAACAGGCCTTTGAGGTACCTTGTATTACCTTTTACCTCTGCAATCAAAAACTCTAGCAGTTATTGACTACAGTACTCAGTGGTAGTGAGTCCAGAATACATCTGATTGTGATTTCATTGAATCATATTCTGATTCAAGCTGTCTGGGATTCCTTTTCCCTGTTGTGATGAAATTTCTAAAAAGGATTCTCACTGTTTTCCACCATTCAGGCAACATCTCTTTTCAGGGGGAGTTATTTCAGTAGTGCTACAGTTGGCCCACATAAACCTTCTTTCACTGTGATAGCAGTGTTCTTGATGGCTGTTATATAAGCCTAAAAAATAACAGAAACCTTTCATTTTCTTAAAAATCTGCTGTTTTAACCCTGAATTTCTTCTGTATCGACCTTTCATGTTGACCTGTTTCTGAATCCTCTCTTTCTGCAACCTGGTACTCAGGACAGACATAGTCCTGACAAAATGTCATAGTCCTTTTACTAAAGACAGCAGAAGTAAACAGAAAAATACTTTGACCCGGTAAGTAATTTGAACCACAGAGGACAACACATAGCTTTTGGTATGTGACTGTTTTTAGTGGCACTACACATCCCCATCAACAGAGTAGCATATAAACAGCAGTGTGATTATATTTCCACTACTGTAATAACATTCTAACACACCTGCAAAAGTTTTCCTTTTTAATGACAATCAGAAATCCATTGGTGAGTTGAAAGTCCCCTTTTTTTCCTAAAGTTTGGACTAAATCTTTACAAATCAGTCATAAATGGTCTAGACTCTAGTTGCATTATGACTTTTGAATTGAAATTCACCTGATATAATGATACTTTTTGGGGGGGTGAGCACTATAGGATAATGGTTTCAGTTTGGGAAAAAATCTTAGATACTTTTCATGGTAAATATTTTGGGTAGTTTTTATATTTAGCATAGCTGCCCCATTGCGGGCAGCTGAAGGGAAACTAAGCCTAATGAATATTTATTTGCACTGGGAATTGAGAAACTTCAAACCTTTTTGAACTTCAAACTTTACAATTTTTTTATTATTAATATATTTTTTTGTACATCTTGTTATAAGCAGTTATCATTACTTGGTACAAATATTTAACTATCTGCAAATCTTCTGACTCTGACTTCTTCTTTCCAAACTTTGAGTACAGCTATAGAATGGCAGACTGGTATTCAAGCTTGGTTTCTGATCCAAAACCATTGACATGAATGGTCTTTGGATCAGACCCTTAGATATCTTGTTTTCAATATCCTTTTTCCAATGATATGTACTGCATAATTAACCATAGTCTTAAAACTTACTCCTGTGTCCTCTGCTCATTATTCCTTTCCAATTTAACATATTTCTATGCACGACTACATTTTTGTCTCTTGCTCTTTATCCAGTTTTCTATCTAGCACCCTGTTTTATCTATGACTCTCTACCTAGTTAGTAATCTCTGACGTGGAACCTTGCCAAACACTTCTTGAAAATCCAGTTGTGTTATACCTGCTAGATTTCATTTATCTGTCATGTCAGTGCTATCTTCAAAGAATTCTAACATGTTATTTAACCATGACCTTACTTGACTGAAATTATTCTGGCCACCTTTAATGAACTATCCTTTAGTAGATGTTCTCCTACTGACCTCTGTCAAGATGCTTTCCCTACAGTTTGTGTTAAACTACATGGCCTACACTTTCTTCATTTATCTGTTAAGATCCATTTTTCTAATAATGGAGTTATATTTGTCACTTCTCAGTCCTCAGAAATCTCTTTTGTATCTAGTGAACTTTTAAAACATGCCATTTAAAGGGTCACCAAGCCCTTAGTTTGTTCTTCCAGAAAAAAAAAATATATATATATATATATATGTGTGTGTGTGTGTGTGTGTGCATGTGATTGCATTTTGCAAATATAAATCTGTGGATAGTTTTGGTTCTTGTTGGCTCTGTTACTACAGAAGCATTTATAAAAATGCTATGCTAATAACTACACAAACAAAGGCATACAGTAGGACAAACAGTTTACAACTTATCTGAATAAGCCAGGCAGCTTTGGGAGGAGGGGAAAAGGACATCCAAATCACAAGTTACATATGTCACAGGTGAGCAACAGATTAGGGAATTCTTCCATGCCTGCCAACAAATTCTTAAGAGGTATAACTTCCTTATTTATTTATTTATTTATTTTTATTTCTTTTTATCATTATCTCTACCCGCTTTGGCCCCTCCCAGCATAACTAATCTTTGCTTAAATAGCTTTTTGCCATTTTAATACATAAAACAAAAAATCTGTAAGTATGTACATATTCTGACATTTCTTTATCTCCAATATGTTCACTGGCATTGTATTAAGAGTTTACATTGTGTTTATATTTTAACTAGCTTGGTTGCAGTGGATAGTCATAAATTCTATTTTCATTTGACATTATTTCCTTTATAAAAGGAAAATTGGACTGGAGATATTTTCACCTGTTTTATGAAATATTTTTGAGATTTCATTTTTCTAATATACTGATGCTTAGTCTCAATCTTTATTCCAGTGAATATTTGGCCACTAAATATTTCCCCAGCAAGGGAAAGACATGAAGTCATAGGGGAAAAAAAATTACACCTCTCCATGTCTCAGTGATTCAACTGTACTTTGAGATAAAGGCAGTATGGTTTTAATCAGTGGGCTGTTCTAACAGGAGTTTTGCTTTCTGATTTTTATGATAAATTCCATGCTGGAGCTGACAAACATTTGGCCTCTAAAATGTTTTCCTGAAAATAGTATGCAACCTTTCTTCCTGTGTTTTTTTTTTTGCAAAACATTATGAAATGGTCTGAGGCACAGAAAAGTTCTTTGTGGTTGAAGAAAGGAAGAAAATTCAGGAAAGAATTGCGTTCCCTCCTTATATAAGTCAGAGTGGCAGAAATTGGAAGTCTTATAGACCTTTCCACCTTTAGATAAGGTGGAGAGAGTGTGGTCTATGAAGCTTATGGCAAAACCTGATAGAGCAGGTGTAATTCTGTCCAGTGGAAATCTGTGACCTAGCAGTGTCAGAGCTGATTCAGAGACTCTACTAAACCAGTTCTGAACCTGAAACTGCTGCAGTAGTATGAGAAAGCAATAAGTAGTATTGGACCTGGTAGCTAGTTTCACTGTTTTTAATAAACAAAAAACATTGGTAAATTCTGGCACCCATTACAGCCAAAGACAATAACTAAAAAGGATTAGGGAAAGCCATAGATGAATGCAATATGAAACCAGGAGGTGAGGCTGTGAAGAGGAGCAAGAGTTAAAGAAAAACTATAACAACTATAGAAAAGTAGTATAGAGTATCCAGCAAAGAGGACCTCTTTGATGAGAGTATTTAGCAAGATTGCATGCAATGAGGCAACAGAATACTTATAACTCAACTCTGGGAAAATGTATATGATTATACATCTGTTAAAAAGACAGATGCTCAACAAACTATTATATCCTAAAGGAGGAGAAGGCTTTGATTAGTAAGACAGATAAATAGTTCTCTCCATGAAACAGGAAAAATTAATAAAGTGTTTGGGCAGTCTACCTGAACATAGGCTGGGTACACATGTGAACTGTGCCGCACTCAAAATGAGGCACTCCATGGCTCCATCACACCTCGGCTCACACTCAGTGCGTGAGCATTGCAGAGACACCAATACTCATACACAGGAAGGACTATGTAATGGAAATGCTTTAGTAAGCTCACAAATAGCTAGAACATAGTGCAACTGCAATGCAACAAAGAGTTGATTTGACTTTTTTATAACAAACAGCACAGTATCTGAAATGGTCAGAGTCATTCAAACTCATATGGTTATCTCCTCAGATCAATTCTTTTAATGCAGTGGAAGCCAAGGTCCCTGAGGAAATCACCGTGTAGTAACTGTTAGCAACTGTTCACTATTTAACGGAAATCCTTGTCTGGAAATAATCAACCGTAGAAGAGAGAACAGAGGAACTTGGCTCGTGACAAGTAGTCTTAAAAGTAATTGGTTGCCTGGTATTATTAGCGAGGAAAGATAATTTGACTACCTGTCCTCTTAGAGAGAAATCTCACAAAGACCATGTGAAGTAGATACTTCAGTGTTTCAGTGAACAATTTTTGACAGTCAGAATATTTCAGTTCAGCACTTTGCTTTTTTCATATTACTTTAAAGTTATAGTAAGTTATTTGATTAACTACAGACATAGCTGTCTCTCTGCTGCTGATGGATGTATTTTGTATGCTCTGACATCAAGCTTTTCATGTATAAATAAGTAGACTTTTAATGTCATTTACACCATCTGTATTGTCACTGTGTATCTTTTCTTCACTTTCTTAGAGTGCAATAATTCAGTGGTTAACATTACAGAGATTCAGGTGAACACTGCAGGTAGTGCAAGGTTTTAAAGGTATTTAACTTGTGGGGTTTTTTTGTTCATTTGTTTTGTTTTGTTTTGTTTTCTGCTCTGCACATGTTGCATCCAGCCTTTACTATGTAAGTGGGGAGCTGTTCCCATGCAGAGAAATGGAAATTGTTACAAAGATAATGCCATCTTATCATTTACAGAAATCTCCAGCCATGCCAAATATTTAAATACGAGCAAATCTTCTGATTCTGACTTGTTGAGACTTGAGAACAGGGAAAAAATAATACTACTAATAATAATTTGCTTAATGCTTCTCTACAGTTGCAAGATTGCTATGGTTTTGTTTCATTGTCAGGTGAATTCTTGAGCTTCTATATGGCAGATTTAGATGTTCTCAACACTAATTTTTGAGCAGGCACAGTTATCAAACTATTTTTCATGAGGTGAGTAATATGGATCACACAAAAGTAGAACAGGACAAGATAAAAGAAGAGATCTCATAGTCTATCCCACAAAGAAAATATACCTACAAAATCATCCTGTTCTCTGTCCAAATATAATGTCACTGTCATCACCATCATCTAGGTATTCAACCCAAGTCAGCCTTACAGGATTCCTTTAAGTCCTTCTAAGCGTTTCTGGTCAAGTCAACTTTCATGGTAATAAAATCTTTTTCAAACGCAGCACTTTAAGCAGTTACACCATTTATTCCATAATAAGTTGTTTCTTGGAAAACACTATTTACAAGCTGAGTTCCTTTGCTCTGGGCTGACTGCCACCACATTTTGGCTTGCTTTATAGGACTCCGCATTTAAGTACAGTTATAAATTGGTATAAATCTCTTGTAAGATTCTCCTACTGCTCTCCACCCAGAAATACGCTATTTACTCTCTTCAGCTTGCAACACCACTCAAATACTCATAGAATGTGTCGTTCATTCAACAGAGATAATTGGTTTCAGTTACTTAAACTGAGCAACTATTTCCCTTCAAAGAGGATATTATATTTGCTTAATTGCATTTAAGTGCTAAACACTGTAAAGGATAATGTTTCCTGAGAATAGTTTTTTTGGGGGTCTTTGCTAGTAGAAGACTAGCTGCCTGTTACAAGGGTCAATAGAAAACTACAAACAGTTTCAGTAACAGATGAGAATTCACAGATCAGTAAGCACAGACACATTTTTTCCCAAACGACTCGCAGTGATTCTTTCCCATACAATTCATATCCTTATCACATGCACTAAGTAAGCATGAAAGGTAAATTGTTGACTTTCAGTTATGTTATGAAACAATCAAGACTGAGCCAAGCTAAGCGATAAAGTCTGCAGATTTATGCAGAAAACCTACTGAGACATCAACCACACTAGCCTTTTTTTTTTCTTCATGTCTTAATTAAAGAGCCCTTTCCACTAGTATGTTCCAGCAAGACATCCACGGTGCAGATGCTGTGGTTTCATTACAGTCAGAACAGAGACATGCTACACAACTTTGCCTTTAATTTTTGGCTAAACAAACAGGCAAACAAACAGTAGATGAAACTAATGGTGAGCTTAATTATAGCTATCCATCAAGCCCTAAATTTTCTTCCTTTCAAAATAGCAGGCACTGTCTTTAAATCCAAAAGAACTGATGGCATGATACCAAGTTTAAAATTCTCCCACTGTCAAAGGCTGTTTTACTAATTATCCAGATTCCAAGGCAATCATACAACCGTAATCATTCACCTCACGCCTGGAAACATAAGTCTTGTTCTTTTGATGAATATTTATAAGACAGTGTAAAGCAGTCTACTTTCTTTTCCCTTCAGGCAAGACAATTTGGAGTTCATCAATATGTATTACCAAGGACTTTTATAAAAGGCACTTCAAAGGAAATTCATCAGGCATTCCTTTTGTCTTGATTTCTGTTAGACTGATACTTCCTTTTGACAAGTATCAATAAATTATCCTCTGATGCCTAGAAACTTGACGTCTTATTCAGAAACTTCCTCACACAGCAAGTCTGGTCCTTAAATTTCCAATGAAATTTTTAGCATCTAGCTTCGAAGTTAAGGATAAAAGAGGTCTGAGGAAGCAAATGACGAACAAAATAATCAGTGTATTTATATAGTGGTTCTATGACATATTTTGCTTTCACAGATGACATGAATTTTCCAGTTAAAAATTTCCATGACCTACATTCCATGTTACTTTTTCCATTTGACTTTTGACCATATTTGGAATTCCTTAAAAGAAAAAATGAAACTCTTAGTTCCTAATGCTCAGAATGAACAATAAGCAAATTAAAACCAGATTAATGCAGACACATAGTGTTGAATGACAGAATGTTCCTGTCACAGTAGGTTATTGCTTTTCCTCCTTTGGATGCTGGCACAAGGACTCAAGTTTCTGGGAAAGGAGGGTGGGATTTTAAGATGGAATAGAAAAAAAGAATACTTCTCTGACTAATAAGCAATAAAAATACTTTAATGTTGCATATTGTTTCTTTTCTTCTTTTAAAATTTAATATCATTTTTGCAATTATTTATTTATTTTACCAAATATCCATGCATAAGCAAACTATCATGGAACACACAAAAATATATATTCTAGTAGGTGATAATAAAGTAAAACTAGCCTGTGCAGTAATGGGGAAGATAATGGGAAAATTATAGTAAAAATTTTTAAATAAGAAATGGAATTATTGTAAAAATACTTTGTTGACATGTATGTGTGAATTGCAATTTTATTTTTAAAAGGAAGGCAGGAATTTCCACAAGTAAAAGCAAACTCTCTTGAGTATACCAGAGGTGCAAAAGACATTTTATAGCATAATGAGCTCACATACCATGATCAGGCTTTTCTCAGATCATTGGCAGTACAAGCCACAGCATTCAGGGCTTGCCATATTGCTCTTTACTAAAGCATATGTAGAAAGTGCACTCTTCTGTCATGCCTAGTGCTGTGCTTGTGTCATTAATGAAATCATTTTGAAATAGAATTTCTTGTCAGGACACAATCCAGTACTAAGGCTCTGATTTGTGTGTTCACTGAGGGAGGTGAAGGGCAGTGGTCTTTGTTCTTCTCCTAAAACATATATTGTGATGAGGACTTCAAAAGAGTGTGTCTTTTTTGAAAATTTCTGAACCTGGGGAAAATTAGTTCCCCTCTATGGCTGTTGATCAGAAAAATGCAGTAGAATTAATTTGAATACTGATAAAGATTAATTCATCTTTTAGACTGAACTTACCTGGATCAAGATGCAAAATGTTCAAGAGAACTCTCCCCCCAAAAATAGGCCTGAAAAACAACCAATTGTCCCTTACAATCTGAATTGTATAGATAGCTAAAGACTGGAGGAAGTAGCTGCACAGAGCAGCAAGTATATGGAAATGCCCTGAAAAGGAACTGACAGACTTTTCATCATTGGATTTGAGTTCTGCTTAAAACTTCCTCTTTATCTTCTGAAGGCACAGAGGGGCCTTGTAAAACTACAGTAGGTAATAAAAACCTTAAGTAGTTGAATAAGAAAAAAATATCAGGATGTATTTTCTGTCATGAGTAATATTATATAAAGTAGAACTAACTTTTGTGGATCTAGAAAGTCAAGTAATTTGATAGAAGGTAATAGAAATTCTGATAGCTGATACTTATCAAATGCATAGAACTTAAACTGAAAAAGTAGCATGCCATGGCAGATGATGAACAAGGTTTACTATCCTGAATTGGCAAGCTGCTGTGCCTTGATCTCAGCTAAATCAGATTGTTTACCAACTGAAACACGGGACAATTAATTTTCTCAATATTTCTCTGAATAAAAAGCCCCTCTATTTTCTTCATAAATACATTTGTTGTACCACATGAAGTGCTTAATGTTTAGATTTGAAAAGCTGGACATCTAATTAGAATAACTCACTGTCTAAAGTACTGTGCTTAATGTGTTACTCTCAATAAATATTTAATATGCTACCTCAGGTATTCCTGTCCTAGGATTTTGATATCTATTTCCTAATTACAGCAGAGCAGTTGTAATACTGAAGCTCATGCCATGGTCAGTAGAATTTCTAAGGAGCAGTTCAGTGTGCATTTTAAAATATTAATGCAAGGTTAAACTGCCAAGACTTGTGAAAATTCAGGATGAAAATAGGTAACTTGCCTCATGCTACTTCTGTTAAATAGGTGCATACTAATAGATGGATGAAACTTCCCTAGGATTCAGTTTATGACAGACAACATTTCTTTCAAGCCTTGATTACAAGAAATACCAAAACCAAGCAATACAACTGTGGGAGTGACATATGACCGTCAACCCCAGGGATATTATCTTCCCGAACTTCTGATGCTCCTGGCTTCCTGTTCTCTATTCAGTGTCAAGTTTTAAGGTCAGCAACAAGCAGCATCCCTCAAGTGACCCTTACATGAAAACACACATGAAGTTCTTCATCTTGGAGCTCTTTTTGTCTGTTCTGCCTACTCTTTGTTTGTCATCATGTTTTTTACAATTTGACATATTTGGCTTCAGATGTCAATGCAGAAGATTTCCATTTCCTCCTGGTTCTTTTTCTAGCAGGTAGGACATGCTTCAGTGCTTCATTCCAAGAGCTGAATCCCTCCATCCTGAAGAAAAATTTAAATCTAGCTTGTCTAGGTCAGATGCTTCTTCTTAATGAAATATTTTTGGTTGTGAACTCTTTTTTTTTTTTTCTTCAGTGATACTGCTCTGAACCATGGGTAGGTACCTGATGGGATATGGATTGAGCATCATGTTCACTTACTATTTTCCTTCAGTGACCTTAGATGTTTGCTGTGTAAGTGGACTGCATCTTCTAGGTTTTGATTCTGCCCTCTTCATCCCCCACATATGGAGCTGGAGTGCCTACCTGAGCCCTTGCAGGTGAACACAAAAACCTTGGGTGCAGTGATGCTCAACAGGGTTATCTTTGCATCCTTTTGTGAATTTGAGGCAAGTGTTTTATAAGGACGCCTGCAACAGAATGAAAAGAATTGAGAAGAAGGCAGCATATATACTGTGACTAAATTAATCACAAATTAAATGTGAAAGATTCTCCTATTTATTAAATTTATAAAAGTTTTGTCCTGATATTTAGGACTTTAAGACAGAGTTTACTCCAGCTGTTATTAATATCTTCCTGACAAAAAAAAAAAAAAAAAAAGAACAAGTTGAACAAGACCCAGCCACCATCACAGTTCTAAAATCACTTGCACATGAAAGTCAGTAAAGCATACAATGATAGTGCATATGGCCTTACATTTATTGATGTTCACACTTGAAATTACACATTTAAAAAAATATAAGGACAAGAGGGATGCTGGGTTGAATGCCCTTTTGAAACCTGTATCAGGTTGTTGTCTTAAGATCTACAAAAACAGCAACAGTAAATACATGTCATGAGTTTCAGTTTTAGTGATAAATAATATTCCTTCATTAGTCATGTTCAGTTGCCCAAGTTGAACAGAGAAGAAACCAAAATTAAAATACCAGAATTCAGAAAATAATTAGGGTAGAATTCAGACTTTCTGTTTCAAAAAGGCTGTATTTGCTCTTCCTTTTTACATCAACAGCTTGCACATCTGGAGAAGAAAAAGCAGGAAGAAACAAAAGTGGGTGACTGATTTCATGCCACTTTTCCTTCCATTTGGAATAGGGAAAAGCTCATTAGATCCAAACTACCTGATGAAGGTGACTTATGCTGAATAATGGGACACCTTTGTATCAGCTTTTGAATGCTGAACAGTTGCTTTTCTTACATGTGAAGAGAAGAAAGAGCTTTACTGAACTATTTTGTTTTCAAAACGAGACATTGGTTTTGTTAAGTGAGGTAAACTGATGGTGCCCAGCCCAGTGCCAGGGACCTGAGGTCTTTACCCATGCTGGGGGATGTGGCTGCAGCTTTCTCTTTTGTAGGTTCAACCAGTAGCAAAGCTTAGCAAGTATAAAGACACACAGACACACACAGACAGAGTCAGGACACTGGCATGACCGGTCACATAGGCTGCCCCACCAAGAGCTGTTTCCAGCAGCACTTACACACAGGACTCGCGTTTTAAAACACAGACACAGACAGCTGAGACCCCTTCCTCCTCTCCGGCTGGTAGAGACAGACACTCGCTAGTGCAGGCACACACAGCACTCTCTAGGTTCACAAGCACACACATATTCACGGATCCCTTCAGTACTGTCATGGCCCCTCTGTCCGTTCAGTACCCCTGCCCAGATCCCAAGCCCTCTTACCTGTTTTACAGGTCACCTACTTGCCAGCTAGTCCAGCTTGAAGCTCACTGCACACACACACCACTCACACACTTGTCCCTCATATGGCATACTCCATTTGGAAGTCCCACTGGGCGTATCAGCATGGACACCCTGCCGACCTGATACCCTGGCCTGGACCCAAGGCTCCTGCTACTCACTGGCTAGTCTAGCTTAATGTTTGCAAATACACACGCACACCCCACGCACACCAGGTTGGGGAAGATACAGACACTTGCCCCCCCCAGCAGCCAGAACCAGGCATACAGGCCCTGGCATACCAGCCTGGGCAACCCTCTTCTCCCTCAGGTTCACAGTCTTGTCAACTGCAAAATCCAGGTTCATCTTTCTGGAAGCAGCACCTATATGTTGATAGCCCATCAACCAGTGTGACTGGGAGGCTTATTTATTGTCATTGTCTCCATTCTCACTTTGTCAGGTCCATCTTTCAGCATTTTACTTATTTTTCTCTCTTCTTTATTTTTTATGACCCTGATCCAGAGTCTCTCACTCAGACAGCCTTGCTTGAGTCAACATTCCCACATTCTGTCTCTTTCCTTATCAGTTAGTACAACTAATCAGGTTTGGTTCCCCTCACTTCCTTCCTTTCTTATCCCTTTAAGCTTTGGAAAAGGCCCTTGACTAGAAAGGAGCAGATGCTCTCCTACATACTGTTACAGTTTTCAGATTGTCTAGGTTTTTTTATCTCTGTCAAGATAAGGAAAAGAAGGCATGTGAACTTGTGGGTGTAGGGGTGTAACCATTTATTACAGGGAGTGAAAGAGGCCACAATTTTATTTCAGAAATCATGCCTTGAAAGCCTTGCAGAGTTGTTTCTGCAATGTGTATTAAAATCCGATTCCATCAAATTATAAAAGTTTGGTCAAGAGTGTTCCATCAGCTCTCTAAAACATTGCAAGTGATGTCTGTCCTCTCACAGGACTTTCACAGACACCAGTAACTTAATGAACTCATACTTCAAAATAGATACTACTAATGGAAAGCTATTCTTTTCCATTTTGCAACATAGAGATTGTTGTGTTCTCCTTCATGCAGTGATTTTCTCTAACTGGGGGCCTTTTTCTTGTTTACAAAGGATTAAGAATTTCAGATTTGACCATTTGATTCCAAGCAATGTCTGAGATGATTCAAAAT
>VXAA01011786.1:212643-242639 GCA_013399115.1 Anseranas semipalmata
GGAGCGTGTTGTTCCTTAAGTGAGAAACAAAAGCTTTTCTATTTTTATGCAAGTGGTGGATATAATCATTTTTGTTCTGTTTCCCTTTTTTCCAGTGTAAAAAAGAAACCTACCTTTCCTTTTGGAAGTTACAATTCTTTCTTATCTTCAAATCACTCATGTTGTCACAAGAACTGTCTGTCTTCACCTAACATCTTCATCATCTATTTGTTCACTTATAATATTTGATAGAAATTTTGATTTAAAAGTGGTAACCAAAGATTTAGCTTTTTTGCCTCCAAAGACATTATATCCTTATGATCTCCATTTTGGAAAGAATTTCTGTCCAGTCAGAATTTGAATGCCATTTTCTATATATAAATATGGACCTCTGCTTCCCCAGCACTAACAGTTGTTCACACAATATCAAAATTTAAAGTGAGAATGAAGAAATGAAAGTCTGTCAAAACAATCTTGTTTTCATGGGAAATGGAGTTCTTCAAACATTGTGAAAAAATATGGCTGTTTTTTGTGGAGACTATATCCCTTCTCCATGCTCGGAAGCATGGTGCCTTTTAAATGAAAAGTCTCCCATGTGAGGAAACAAATATCTCTTTTCCCTTCCTCCTTCACATCCCAGGAAACATCTGGCCTTTTTTTTTTTTTTGATGAAATGTTCTGAAGAATGCTAACCCTGAGGTACAGCTCACCAGGAAAATTAGTACCCCAGCTCTTAAAGTTCATTAAAGTAACAGGTTATTGAAAACAGGATAGCCTAGAGAAGGACAAATCCCACAGTGAGGAGAGTCATTAATAATGGAATATTATCTGTATTTGAATCTCTTGAAAAAATCAGAGTAACATTATTTATTAAGCAAATTTTGGTACATAGAAGAAAAAAAAGATTGGTACCATAGAAAAATTTCTTTTTTTTTTTTTTTTACTACTTGTCTTAAAGTCAATTTCAGTCAAATTAATGTGTTTAAACCTTAATCTGTATTTAATGACACTCGTGACACCAACTGCCTTTGATGAACCCTGTCCTTGCTGTTGTGCCAGCACAGCCTTTCCCATCTGAAGAAGTAAAGGAGAAAGTATGGAGTATGGAAGGAATTTTGTCTTAATTATGAATGAAAACTCCACTGAATTAAGATTATCCCAAGTAAATCTTTCCTTTATCCTTGTCCATCTCTCTTCTCTCCTTTTAATTTGATATTTTTATTTCTGACTATTGCCTGGAAGCTTTGCTGTTAGTATAAGTAATTTCAGATAAACCCCCTTCTGTTGCCTGGTTAATGCATTTATTTCTATCATGATTTGAAGTAGCTGTTCCTTCCTGACAAAAAAAAAAAAAAAGAGGAGAAAATCAGCTTTTCTTTTTTCTTTTTCCTCTAATGCATTGTACCAAGAGAAAAACAATTGATTCAGTTAATATAACTAATTTATCGTTAAAAAAATGTACTCAGATAAAACATCCATTTTGTGCCTTTAGACAGTGATGCTTCATTGACATGGAAACTCTTGTTTACAACAGTCTGATGATGTTGTTTACAGGTATTACATAATGTTATTGACAAGAATAGTGTTGTTTATATAAGCAGAATCACTGTGTGCAAAATAGTCTCATATCTACGTGTGCTTGCTCATGCAGTATGAACCTACTTACTGCAGGCTACTATATTTGATCCATAGCTATCAGCATTCAACTGGCAATTTGATTTTAAAAATATAGCCCGAAAATAGCTTCATTTCACATATATTACTTTCTGACTGCTGCTGTGATTGCTCAGCCAGAGTCCAGCTGTGGAAATGTTAAAACTATTCATCGGGCATGAATATTCATCAGACTGGTATTCTTCCTACACATCATCGAGATGGCAGACACAACTGCTAGGTGAGAGGTGTGAATAAACCCTCCAACTTTCTTAACAAGTAAAATCCTCCACGCAAACACACTCACACACATCAGGAAGCCCAGTGAATAGTGCCTGTGCAGCTGAAAGGCAACACCTTCTGCATCCTCCTGATGCAGCTACATTCAATGTACTATTTGCCATATCAATGGATTGATCTGAATGAAAATAATAGTCCTAAATAATTACAAAATCATGAATCAAGCTTCCCAACTCCTGAGCTCAAATTTATAATCATGAAGTTTTTTAAAGGAATTATTTATACTTGATTTTACAGACTGAAGTCTTTAGGGACTAAATGACAAATTAAAACATGCTGGTTTTAAAAAGAGGCTGAGACTGATGAGTAATCACAGGATCTGGAGCTTCAAAAAAAAAAAAAAAAAAGCCAATAAAACACAAAGACTTGTAAAACTGGAGTTAAAATGGTGAAACTGTTATGCCGTAAATGTTCATTGACTCCAGCAGGAATGGGATTTGGGTCCAACCACAAAGAAAAGTATATAATCTCAAAAGCCAATTCTGTAACCCTTTCTAATGTCATGCCACATATCCTGGTGACTTCAAAAGATGGCATAGGGTGAAAACTGTGTATCTTGCATCCTGAATAACAAACTGATGAGTTTTACTGCTTCCAGCAGTGCGGTTCCTGACACTGCATCACGCATGACATTCCTCAAGGATGAGGTCTAGCGCTAGATCCACAGCTGGTATAAACCAGTACAAATGTATTGATTTCAGTTGAGTTACAGCATTTGACACCAACTAAAGATAAGGTCTATTAACTTCCTATTGTCTCTAAAGCATCTGCTCATAGCTTTTCCCTGATGCATATTCAGATGGTAATGGAGTTAATATAAAAAATCATTAGACTACAATAGAAATATTTTAAAGGCTGTCTGGCAATATTCAACAACAATAAAATCCAGTAGCAAAAGTGTTGTGCATAGCCTGTATGCCACTTATGTCCTTCTGTACAAGCCTTGTACAAGACTTTTCTTTAGTATATAATTTAGCTCTTATTGAGCATTTTCCTAGTGTTACCTGGAACAAATGCAACAAAAATACTGCTCTGACATCAATGTCCTTAGTATAATTAAGGTTACATGATGAAGAAAGAGACTATAACATGAGCTTTTAAGCAGAGCTTCCATCACCTTGCTAGTGTACAATGAACTAAGTGATCCACAATTTATCTGACCTGTTTTGGACATATAAGTATGCATGTACATGTATATACATGTGTACGTATGTAAATATTAATTTATATGATCAAGTAATGTAGGATGAATCCCAAGTCTTGTGCAATGAATCCCCCTCCCATGCCCTCAAGGTAGCCAGAGACTATAGCTTAGAAAGTGTGAGATGAATGTGCCTTTCAGGAAGCTGGAGATTCACTAGTACGTTTAAGAGATGACATTTAGACAACCCCAGCCTCCGTTCCCTCTGGTAAATCTACTCCAGTCTGGAAGAAAAAAAAAAAAAAGAGAGAGAGAGAGATAGAGAGAAAGGTGCAGCCTTCAGCTTGAATCTCTCACATCTGAATATCTCACATCATAAGAGACAATTTTATTTGTCAGAGTATACTGACTTCCAAAATGTTTTTTTTTTTTTCTATCAGTTCCTCTTGCTCTGCTGTGTATCAAGTATCTGGTAGTAAAACAGTATGCTATTGATCCTCTAGCTTGTTTGCTAGGACATGTGATGAAACTGGGACCCGTGCACTCAGATGCTGTCTGTAGGGGAAGGACGTGAACCTTTCAAACTGGTGAGCTATGGGCTAAGCTACTTGCAGGACTATTGGTTTCTTGAGAACTGAGCCCTGGCTTAATTTGACTCAAACACATAAACAATTTGGAGATGACTGAAACTGTATTTCTGGCTAACATGGGCAAGAAAACATCAAATAATGATACATATCTATCAAACTAAAAACTGCACACTAAAATAACAGCACTATATTTTAGCAAGCACTGGGTAAGATTTTTGAAACTACCAAAGTCCCACTTCCAAAAGAATTTTACTAACAGAGAATCATTAATCCTACTGAAAGCCAAAGGGACTTAGGCTAGATTGATTTCAGTGGGAGTTAGTCACTTTGAAAATCTCATTAGGGTACCTGTCTACATCCTTACACTCCCAACTTAAATGCTTTTAACACTTGGCTGCTAAGTGTCTTTTCAAAATGAAGGCTTAGGCTCTGAAACTACATAGACTTAGATTGTTTAAGATATTTATTATTTTCCAGTGATTCCATTGGAAATGAGGTACCTCTATGCCTTTCAAAACTCTAACTACTATCAAAGTTAAACTTGAGAAGTACAGTTAGGTGACAAAAAGGATTTGTGACATCTGAGATTAGATGGCATGTTTCCCTATTATTTTTCTCACTTTGCAATAAAAGCAGTATTCTATTTAAAATTAAGCTGTTCTTTCCTGTGTTTGTGTGCCAAAGAGATACACTGAGCTAATGCAGGAAGGACAGAAAGAAATGTTCTAATCAGGAGAAATGCATGAAGACTCAGAATAGTGAGCTTTGCCATCTCATCTGACATGTATAACGGCTCAGAAGCACGTTGCAAATCCAACATGCAGTGACTATAATGGCTCAGACTCAGCATGCAGTGCCACTATATGACATACTGAGAAGCTCAGAGCAATAGGCTGTGCCATCACATGCCAGGGGTTCACACACAGACATTTCTCTCAGTTTCTGTGGGGGGTGGGGGAGAGAAAAGGGTGAGGAGGAAAGAAGATTGGGCCAGGGTACAATGTTCAGGCATCATTCCAGGTCAGGGTGCACATCTTGCATGTGACCTGACCACTCAAGAGCTGCGTTAAATTATGGAGAGTTTGGGATTGCTTGTTTATTCTGTTTCTGGGAGGATTTATTTTTAATGTAGGAGTTCTGTGAAACACTTTGTGGTCCCCTCAGTTTCTTTTGGAAAATAATAGCTAGATTGAATGGAGCACTTTAGAAGATATTTCATTTCTTGACTTTTAAAATCAATATTTTTCACATTGTCATGAATATTTTTTGTAGACGCCTTGGCAGCTATTTTTGTTCATTGTAATTGTGGCTATAGGTGAAGATGGAGTACCTTTCTCTCATTATTAAGAGTTTAGTAGCCCTGAGCTAAGGGTTGCAATTCTTCATGTCACCACTGTGGTGGCAAATAAGATTTTCCATTTAGTTTCAAGTAACCTCATTTGTCAAGGAGACTGTATTTCAAGTTTATATAGATTTAAGGCAAACAAAACTGGACAGTTAAATGCTTCTTTTGTCATAAATTATATTAATCCATTAGCAAAGACTTAAACTAATGGAATAATAACATTGCTGATATGCTGTCCTCTTTCAGAGTTTGTGTAAAGGCTCATGAAATTAATATAATAGCTAAATCATCTTTTCACTAATGACAGTTTCAGCAAACTGCCAGCACACTCTCATACATTGAGATGAGTTTCATCTAAAGTTACGAATGTATTTTTCTCCATGGAATTTTTCCCCTTCCTTTTTACTTTATGTTTTTAATTTGTGTGCGTGTGTGCATGCTTATGCTTATTGCAGGCACACAACAATCAGGAGCGTGGATCATACGAAAAGCACAGATGCTTAAAAAAATTAATAGAAAGGTTCTGTTAAAAAGAGGGATCTGTTCTCAAGGTTTTCTTGTGGGTTGCTTTTTCTTTTTTCTTTTTTTTTATTTTATTTTTCCCATGGTTTTTTTTCAGTGGTGGCTGAGATAGAAAAGGTCACATTAGCTGATAAGAAATGCTAACTCCCCCTCAATCTTCATATGACATGCCTTCTGTGCTTGGTGACTAGCCCTCACTTCAATGGATAGCATGCACTAAGTGGCACTGACTGAAGCTTCTAATCAATGCAAGTGTATAAATCTGACTTAGGCACCTTTGTACACACTAGCTTACCCAATACCATTTTTCAGCTGTTTTAGATTATCCTGACTGAAACCCATAATTTCTGGTCTTCAGCTGCAGGTTTATGATCTGATGCAATTTAAAATTCAGTGAAAACATGAAATTGCAAATGACTCACCAAATTAAATTAACATAAGCACATATCACACAGGGTACTGTACTTTCTTGCTCCTTCTCTCAAATCCATTTCTGTTCCTTCAGGGTTCTTGAGAAGCATTTGAAAATTTGGGGTAGGACAGTGCTTTTCAAATCACGATGCAAACAGTGATTTCCAGAAGCTATTGTGGGGATTAGGATTTCTGAACACCCACAACTTTCATTAGGCATGCTAGAAAGGAACATGAGATTATACAAGTATCTTTATTCTACTGTGCTTCTGTTGAGTGCAAAAAGTGAAAAAAAACTCCACATTTTTATAGCAGAGATTGTCGTTCTGAATAAAAGTGAGTCATGTCACAACATGGAAAAGGCTACAGTAAGAATCATTTCTTCTGTCATATCACAGTGGGGAAGACTGTGACCTTTGGTGCTATTCTGGGCCTTTTCTATCTGTGCTTTTTAGACCAATTTTCAACAATTTTAAATTTATTCTTCCTTTTGCTAATCGAATTACTTCCAGTCTTTCTCTATGCTCATTGATTCAAATTCAAGAAGAACCTAAACCATAATGAAACATTTTAGATTATGTATATCTTGTTTATTCCTCATTATCGTGATGACAAAAAAAAAAAAAAATAGAATCCAACTTTAGGAGTTAATGTTGGCATGTTACATTTTGTTTAAGTTCACATTTAAGTTCACAAAGACTATCTGTTGCTTAGGTTTCATATGATAGACTGATTATTTTCATACTTTCATTTTTATTTCTTCTCAGGAACTGATATATTAGTGACTTTTGAAAACCTACTTTGTCACTTACTCAGCATTTACAAAATGATTTCTATCACTGTTAATGTAGATTTCTATAATGGAAAGGTATTTGATTTTGGTCATTATTAATAAAAATACTATTTTCTTGGCAACAGTAACCTGAAAAATGAGTCTTAGATGAACAAAACATTTTGTTTTCAGGGTTAGATTGACTTCTGATTCCTAAAATATATCTACCCTTATGCCATTTCTGTTTGATCTGACAGGGGCAACATTTCTTTTCTCATTGTATAACAAATAAAATGACAAGAACAAAGCAATATTTTCATTTCCCTTTAGCAATCCATTTTTAAAATATTTTTAAAACATGAACATGTTCCCTAACTATTTTCTTGTAGCAAAAATTGCTGTTATTTTATAGTTTCAGTAAAATATCTCCATTTTCCACTATTCCATTTATAACTTTCTATCAGATTATTTACTAACTCAAATACTTTAGAGCCAAGAATAATCTCTTAAAGACATTGCATATTTTACCTAAACTCATTTTGTTATTACAAAAATGTATGAATAAATGTGTTTCAATCACAACAAAATAAGGTGAACATTGTTTCATCAATAGCTGTTTCTCATTGATACATATTACACTTACTATCTCAATTTGGTTACTAAGGTTACAAAGATATTCACAGTGGCCACCTGTACATCACGTGAAATTCCACAGACTTAATTGGTTTCGTATGTGCTGAAAAGCTATTATTACTATTTTTATCAATAATAGAAATAGCTCGACTGTGCTTTAGAAAGCATGTTTCTATAGACAAAAAGAACACATACTCAATTTCCATAACTTTTAACCAAAGGAGGAATTAATCTTCAAAAACTTCAAAATCTCCTGGAGGATCAAAAGTTTTCAGGCTTGCTCCCTACTAACCAACTGAATACCAGTTTTCCTGGCATTCGCTGGATACATTACCCTTCCCTGTGCCCCCCGATGCCAGCCTACAGAGGAGAGCACACAGCGGTAGGGAGGCAGACCTTGCCAGCCCCAGGGCTTTTCGCAGTGGAGCACTGAGCTGCTACCTGTCATGTTGCCCATAAAAGCTTCATTCGCCACGGATAGGGAATGCATTGTTTTTACTACTGGACAAGAATAAACGAATGTTTACCTGAAAGCATGGATTTCAAAGAGGAAGCAAATTTACAGTAGGTAAGATAACTAAATATATTCTTAAGCAATAAGGGTATTCTGTACCAGCTTTAGCAAGTTGGTTAATTTCTCCTTCTCTTTTCTTCCCAATGAAAACTTGCCTTCTCTTATTAAGATGCAATTTCATTACTGAAGAGGCTGGCTCCACATCTGACAATGCTCCCAACTCTTTCTTGTCTCCAGGCATCACACTCCTGCTCTCTCATTTTTGCTGGCACGAACATTTGTACAGCCATACTATAAATAAGATCGCAAGTGTTCTTTAGCAGTCTTCATTGGCAATCAAACAAGATATTTTCTGACAGAAAAGCAGATCTTGTCTGCTGATAAGACAGGAGAGGGACCCTTATATGTTATATGATTTTTAAAGCACATTCATCGATTCAACAAAATCCTTCAGCACAATCATATGCTTATAAATGCTGAGTTCACATTCTTACTTAGCAAAAAAAAAAAAAAAAAAAAAAAAGCTAAGTATTTTCCCTTTTATTTCAGTTTACATGACACATACACCTGAAATTAGATGAGATTGAAGTCCACTTAAAATATGTCATCTTCTGAAGTTTCCTTCTGACGCAACATCACCATGAAATATATCTTCTGATTCAAGAATTTAACTATGATTCTATTTCACTCTTTGAATCTGCTCCAGAATACTAAACCACCATTAACTACAAATCTTTTGAACATTTAGCTGTTCATAGAAGACAGAAGAAAATTATATTGTTATAGTTTTTTTAAAAATCACTTTGTCACCACAGAATTCTGCATATTCTAATAGCCTAGATTTTGTGAGCTATATTGGAGTTACAATAGCTCTGGGAGTTTTCTTCATGAATTCTCAATGGTTGGTTCCATTAAGAAAAGATTGGTTTGCTTGACTGGAAATGAACCAACAATGTGTTTTATGCATATTCTTGGTTGGAAATATGTTATTATTATAATGTGTCATTTGTATTTTCACTATTTTGAAAGAGTAGATCAGTTATCTAGTCTGCATACTGAATAATTCAAAGAAGTGTTCTTTATTAAATATTTAATCTATTCAAAATTATACAGTCACAATATACATCAGTTAAATGCATACATTTATGGAAGCCCACTTTTATTAAACGAAATTAAATATTGAATCAAATTTAATAATTAAACTAAATTACTTAGTGGATCAATTTAAAACATAAGAACTTCAATTTATGCCATCATACATGAATAACAGAGGAATAAATATTGAATGGGTTAAAAGTAACCATATTTATCTGCTGTGAGAATTCTTTTAAACTTAAGAACTAAGAGATGTGTGCATGTGAATACGGACAGAGGTATATTTCTTTCTTCTGTTGATCTTCTTAAACATAAATTTCTTTAAAATGTGTCTTAACACCACCTAAAGCTGTTTGGTCTAGTGTTGTAGTGAGAAAAGAAAGAAGACAAACAGCAGCTTGGCAACTGTGATATTCACTGATATTTTCAGTTCGATTACATTGTGTGGAATGCTGAAAGAATTTTATTCATTAGGAGCGCATATGCTGAGAAAATTTCCAGAAAACAAAATTTCTTCAATTATTTATTATAGTTTATCATAATTTAAGGGTTTTCTTATTAATCCTCTTTTTATTCTCTGTTTTTTGTTGTTGTTGTTGTTGTTGTTTGTTTCGATAGACAGATTATGTCTTTTATTCGCTGGTAAATGAGTTTGAATAGATACCAGTTTGCACAGAGTACATTTAGATTAAGAAATGAAGAAATGCTTCCTTAATCTCAAAGCAGGCCCCATCTGCATCTCAGCTGCATACTGGGGTGGTATGATGCTCTTCAACTCAGAGTCCATCAGAAGAAAAACAGAGGGAGCAATTCACTAGCGGCTCCCTCTAAGGGATGTTCAGTCTGGTGGATGAGGGCCCAGGAGATAAAAAACAGCATACTCTGGGAAGTGAAAAAGCAACTGTGCACAGCAACCTTTTAGAAAGTATGTAACATGACTTCTTTTAACTTCTTCATTTTCTGAACAAAACACATTGGAAGCATACATTTGCAGGCTTCAGCAAATATTTGCATTAAATATCTGAATTCCATAAGTGAAACCAAATCAGCAGAATTGAATGTTGTGTTACCCTCAATGTATCTTTATCTTTTCCTCTTCTTAAGCGGTACAAACTGGAAGGAACAGGTAACAATCATCGTTATTTTTTGTAGATAAAATTACAGTACGGTGAATTCTGTACCAATGTTATTCACTTTGGATTTTGAAAATAAACATCAGCTTTCTCTAAACATTATATTTGTGATGCAACAGAACAAGAAACTCCAGCATTTTTTGGGAGTGGCATGCTGTTTTCTTCACACTTTGACACTCTGACAATACAAATGAGCGACTTGTTCACCTGAGTCACAGTCTAGTGAGATTTTGAACAGTTTTTGTATGGTGTGAGTACCTGCAGCTTACATAAACTCTGTGACTGAGCTCTTGAAGTGTACAAGCTAAGAAAAGGCAGGATTTCTTTTTCCTTGAGCATGTAGATTGCAAGTATTCAAAGAGCTTCATATTTTCATTTTAAAATTAAGAAAAAAAAAATTAAATATTGTGTAACAGCAGCACTGTATTTTGACAAATTCTTCAGATCTGAAAATTAGAACAAGTCCATATACTAGGAAGAGCCATAAGATACAGAAGTGGCCCTTCAAATGCCAGTTCTTCACGTCCTTTCTTTCTGCATTCAGCAACAGCGATACTTTGCTTTCAAAAAGAAGAAAATTTGATGTGCTATTACATCACATCTGTTTTGTGCAGAGATAAGATGATGCTAGGACTCTGCCTCGTCTCAAACCCTTCCTTGCTTTGGGAACCTCTCCTCCTGCTACAGAGATAGAATGCTATGGAAGGATTCAGGCATCTCATCCTGCATGGTTTGGTCTCAGAAGTTTCTCAGGAATGTAAGGAGATTCAGACTCCTTTTTCTTTCTCCATGTGGGGTCATATTGTGTGAGTTACAATCCAATCCCTGTAGAACTGACAGAACAGAATATGCAGCTCAATTTGGAGGAATTAAAATTGATAAAATACCTGAATCTGAACAAGAAGGGATATATCTATATTTTATGTATGTATTGTTTTAATCTAAGCAAATATAGGTAAGTGTGTGCAGTATTTTAACAGTTTGAGTGAGAGAGTGAGAAATGGAAATATGATAATATGAAATTATATTTCAATATATTTTTCTTTCACAGCAATAGGAAAACAAAAAAAGGGGAAATAATAAAATGAACAAAAATCAGCTTCCTTCCACACCCCAGTATTGCCCAGTATTGCCTGGCTTAAGGAGAATTGTCTACTCCAGTGAGAGGTTGTGGTGTAAAAGTACTTGAAAGTGGGATCCTGCAGACCTGTGCTAGCTGCTGAACACACAGTACTGCATCATTGTGAGTGCAGATGCTAAGCTTTATTAGAACAAGTCCTTTTTATTTCCTCTGTGACATTCTTTTCTCTTTCCACTAAAGCCAGCACTTTCTCACTTCCTTTGTCTAGATGACTGTACAGCTTGGGTGTTCAAGCCAACCAGGGAATTACAGCATTTAATTTTGAAAAAGCAATTGGGAGGATGATTATCAAAGGTTATCTTGGAAAGGAAGCATTATGAAATATATTTCTGCCAACTCCTAGGCTTGTTTGCAGGTGCACAGGGACATGGATAGCTCCCTCATGTGGACCTCAGTGCTGTTCTGGGCCGTTGCCTGTCTCCAAGACTTCTTCAGCGCGCGTGACGCCTGAGAAGAGGCTGGCTGGAAGAGAAGGTAACAAGAACATCTCAGTCTTTTGTCTCTGCATCTGCCACATTGCTGAGGAAAGAAGTATATTTCATTTAGTTGAAGAGAGATGAGCTAACCTAGCAACATATATTCTTTCTATCTTTTGGATGGCTATGATTACATGACTCATTTTGGAATAAATATTTTAATGCAGACAGCAATCAGATACTGGTGCACTTTACTTGGGCTGGTATTGATTTCTTCACTTCTTCAGGTTTAAACCAAGTCTAGAAGTCAGACTCAGTGTCTGATTAAGGCACCTACCTGCAGATTAAGACAAGTGCTAACTGCAATGCAAGGTGTCTAAGCTCAGAGTATAGTTGGAGGAGATAAAGAGTCAGTGCAGAAAGTAGAGCAATTCAGCTTACCCTAAAGTGAAATTAAGTGCTTCCCTGATGATGGGACTTAACCACCTAAACATAGGTTTCTAGTGTCATTTCAGGTGCCTTGAGTTCCCCCATACTACATAATCCCTAGTTTCCAGCTTCCACTTGAAAAGAGTTTGGGCTCATATGTTATATTGTGCATTAGTCTTTGGGTCACGTCCACCAACCTGTGCAGATGTACTATGTAAAACTGGACATCTGAAATAGTACTAGATATTTGTGTTTAAACTGTTGATGTCTGATCAGCTGAATCAGTCTGTAAGCTTCAAATAAAGGAGGTGCTAAATTTCTCTAGGTTATTGTGAGAATTTTAGGGCTATAACCTTAATTTATCTGCATGAACAGTGGTATTCAGGATCATCTCTGAAACCTAGAGCAACTAAAACACATGTAAAGTCTGGCAGATGTGTCAAATGCCTGTGGAAGATCTGCTCTTTTCAGACCAGGTAGAAATTCTCAAATGTCTAAATGTGTAATAGATGCCTGCATGTAGATTACTGAATCCTCAACTCAGAGGTCTTAGGGTGCAATCTACTGACTGGCTTCATTAAATACGTTCAAAGGACTTTCAGACTGAAGACAGAATTGCCTAACCTTCAAAGTTTAGTTTATGCCCTATGTCACAGCCTATGTCCTAATTTCTGCATGACTTTAAGCAACATTTTGTCATTTATAACATCCAAATGTCTCTCCATTACAAAGAAATTATGTTGATCTGACTTGAAAAAGTATCAGTCACTACCAGCCCTTTTCACTAGACAAAATCAGTTCCTTTGGTGAGGTCCCAGAAATGAGACATTTGTGATTGTGTGCTTCCTGCTTCAACTGAAGAATAGTGTTAAGTATGTTGGTTTCCTTTGCTGTTTTACTGTAAGGAGATGATGTAATCTTCAGACAAGTGAAGAAAAAGGTTTTGAAAAATCATCACTATCCTCATAACCAGCTGCTGATTGTTCATCTATCAGAAAATATCTTAGTTATTTCACAGGTTAAGTAGACAAAATCTTCCTTAAATAACATTGTAAGGTGACCAACTTACATTAATAAATTTAAACCTATTCAATGATATTTTTCCTATAATTACCTTCCTTTTTGTTTGAGCTTATGAAAGGACAGATTAAATGCATCTTTCAGAGTACAAATTGCAAATTGTAGCTATGCTGCTATATACCAAGAGGATGCTCATCATGCTTACAGTTTCAAAAACTGAAAACCTACCACATTTGAGCTGACAATTTAAATTTCACATTCCAGCCAAGT
Organism: Anseranas semipalmata; assembly: GCA_013399115.1. Classification (NCBI taxonomy): domain Eukaryota; kingdom Metazoa; phylum Chordata; class Aves; order Anseriformes; family Anseranatidae; genus Anseranas; species Anseranas semipalmata. Next base: position 226,008 of record VXAA01011786.1, read on the forward strand.
GAGAGATTTTTTTGCTGTATTAAAAGCTCACAAACTCGAGTATCATACCTGTGATCCACACAGGCACCATCATCAGATTTGGCTTTAGTAAATTTTTTTGACATGTATGACCATTTTAACAAATTGGATGATGACATATAGTGCATATATTTGAATCTACATGATGTTTATTATTTCACTAGCAGGTGATTTGAAAGGCTAGTTCATAAAACTAGGCAAATTAGAGAGGACAAAGCAACCCAAGTGTCTCTCAAAAAGTTTGCTTCTCAGATAAGAAGCAAAGAAAAGTTGTGAAATACATCTATGGGATAGACATCCCAAGCAGCTCTTGGGAAATACCTCTAAAGAAAATCTAACGTCATGGTAGTATACTTTTTTTTTTTTCCCCAAAACAGCTAAAACAGCTACTGGGGAGGAGTCTGTGAAAAGAGGGACAGACAGGAGTGTTGTTTTGGGGTGTCTGTGTTCATCCCCACCCAACATGGCATAAGAAGATATGAGTACATATGGAGATTCCTCTCTCCCTGGGAGATGTGATGCCATGGATGAGTGTCAGAGAGGGCTCATGGTGCTGCGCCCAGCTCCCAGAAAGGCCAGACATGCACTGTGGACCCCCAGCAGCTGCGATGTGGTAGTGTCATCCAAAACACCCTCCTTTTGATTCTTTATCCACTTTTAAAATGGAGGAGAAAACTCCATAGTCAGTACGGTCAAACTCAAATTCGATCCTTTCAAGGATCAGACAGGCTCCCAGGTTCTCCTTGTTTTCTCCGGATAATTATTCATTGTGTTGCACTGCTTTTCATTTTTCTGCCCTCTCACAGAAATAACCAGATGCTTTATCTGGAGAGAGGTGTAATGCTGATTTTATTTTCGTAAGATTGGATGTTGTTCTCTCTTCCTCTGCTGCACTGCTATATATAGAGGGAAGGAGGAAAAGGAGAGTTAAACTAGTTCTCAGTCTGGAGGAGGGGCCATACCCTGATGCCATAGCAAGGAAATAGTCTGAGAACAAGTAATCCTGGTATATAAATACACTCTCTAACTCGATGCAATTGACAGAGATGTCTCCAGGTTGCTAACGGAAAGATGAAGCAAGGTATAAGGGTCAAGCTTAGTCCCATCTTTAAACTGGTATGCTGATATGTCTTAGTCACACATTATCAGACTGGGCCTCTCATAAATGCAGGAATACCTTTCAAAAAAAAATCAAACAGAAACTGAACTGCCACATTACACTTGATGCAATATTGAGTATTATACAATATTTAGTATTTAAAACATTTATCCAGGGAGCTGAAGACATTGATTATGTCCTCTTCTCAGCTTCAGACATTCAGATGCACAGCTTTTTGTCATGAAAAACTGAAACACACTTCACAGACAGAGAATGATCTGCAAATTCTATTTTAGTTTAGTGTGAAATATTCAAGTTTCATTATTCAGAATCTTAAATTACATAAAGGAATAAAACAACATCTCTCTGGAGACTCTTCATGTAGAGAACAATGCAGAGACCTGTGTGTTCTGTGGACAAAAAGACAGCCTCAGACACCTCCATTTGTAAATATTATTTCATTAATGCCTTTGTCTCTGAGACAGAAATTCATCTTGTTTAACTTCAGCCTTCTAAAAATTGTCTGGTTTGTGCAGTCAATCAGAGGAGTTGGCATCTCCAAAGAGTGATTAACCTACTTAATGGTTCTGTAGTTGCCAACTTCTTTTTCCAAGAACAGTTTAACGAAAATTTGCTTCAAAGAAGTAAGCTCAAAGATGTCTTACCATTCCAGCTTCCCTCATTGGTTTTGTAGCTTGACTTTCCCTTCAATGCTTCCCATTTATGAAGGAAGCAGACAGGACTGTACTCTTAACTTACCATGCAGTATGTACTGTCCAAATCTTATACCACAAGTGCTGCGAACAGCTGCATGGAAATTCAGGTTGGTTAGACCCAATCACTATCTAGTTTTGGCTTACATAATGGTGTTTCTAACATTTCCAGATGTATACTCTGGAAGGAGCAGTGAAGGAGTAGTGTTCATTTTGTGGTGACATTGTTTAGTTATCTAAAGCAAAAAGCAATTTATTTTATTTTCTAAGAATGACTTGCACTAGAAGAGCTTCTGCTACATAAGATCTGCTACTGAACCTCAACTGGCAATTTAAACATAACTAGAAACAGCCAGAAATTACTCTACAAGTCTCAAATGTGAATATGGAACTATTTTCCTTCTATACGATCACTTCTGCTTCTTATCCAGGCTGACTATTCATATTCTGACCTTTAGCTATGTGTTTTAGTTTTGCTTTTAATAGAGAACTGATGAATCTACCTGTTGCTGGATTTGTTGCCCATCAATCCTGAGCTGTAAATTTTATTGCTTACCTGCTAAAAATTCAAATAATAAGATGTGTCACATATTTCTTTGTAACTAAGGCATATTTATTCCAGGTATCCTTTAAAAGCCCAATTGAAAACAATTACAGTATATAGCATATCTATAGTTTGCAATGTAGAAGGAAAACAGCCTCTCAAATATACATAGCATAATAAAAAATACAAATTAATAGACATATAAAAATAATAAAAAGCAATACTGAAATATTAATATGGTGCTAAATAACAGCTAATAGTAAGTAAAATCAAAAGCGACTGCAGTAAGGGAAATCACATTTTTAAAGGTCAAAGTTTTATATGAGATAACACACAGCCATATTATTCAGTCTTTCCTCATCTGAGGACTCATTAACTCCAGCTAGGAGTGCATTCTAATCAAGGCTAAACAAAGCTGCACTAATATTTGAGAATGATCACAGTTATCACAGACAAATCCTATAAACTTTGGTCCGGTCATAAGGCAAGAGGATGGACTTCATGACAATTTAAAGCCCTTATTAGAACTATTTTTCTACAATTCTCTGAATTCGGATATTTGAAAGACTAGTCTTTCTTCCAATTAACTGGAAATACAGTGATTTCCAGTATTCTGATATGGAACTACTGTGAGGCAGTACTTTCTCTAACAGAGTCAAGTGTCTGCACTCATTCTCTTCGCAATGCATAGTGGGTTTGCGTAAATGATGTGATGAGCTGTGGCAACATAAAGATTCAGACTTATATACAGCTAGAAATAGGGAGTGTACCACAATCTTTTGTCATTTATCCGTTTCATACATCCTCATCACATTTATATGAACTGGAACTGAGGTATTAAAGACGAAGTTTTCTTTATTTTTTTTTTTTTTCCTCTAAGCTTTTTCAGTTTAGCTGCCTCTTATAAAGAGAGTGAATTTTGAGTACAACTTTGAGAATAAAGCTAACAAAACGTGCAATTATATATCCCAAAATCACCTTTGATGGCAAATTTAAAGAATATGAATCTTCCTGTAATAAGTTTGCCTGAATAATTTAGCTGCTTTGATCTGGTATTTTGATATTCACTTTTAGTGGTAGAGATCACCAGTGAGACATTAAAGATTATTATGTGGATTATTTTGCCATGAGATTCTCCTGGAATAAAGCAAATTTAAGAGGAATACGGCTGGTTTAGAATTCAGTTGAGGTGCTTTAGAAATACGTCCCCTGCCAAGCACCAATGCCTTAGACATTGAAGGTCCCGAAACACATCAGGATCCCCTTTGTAAACACATTGTTAGCATATGCAGCATACTTGTGAATTCACAACCAGTTGTCAAGCTGTGTTTGATCTCAGCACATAGACTAACAATGAATGCGATGCATTAGAAAAGAGGAAGAATATCTACCCTATCTCTAGCTGGTGAAGCTGCATCAGGACACCAGGTAATGACATGGACATGGGCATGACTGGAAGATCAGGAAGCAGAGCCATGCATAGAAATGATTGTTCTGATTTACCAAAATGTTCCCTTTGCCTCAAGTATCAAGTTCAATGCCTTGCAGGAGGTGAGATGGGGGGAAGAGAGCAAATCTAACCTGCCAGAACCTCACCTTTTAAACTTAATATGCCTATGTTAAGTAACTAAATTAGTTGTCCATAGCTCCTAGATATTTGAGTCACCGTGGATCTGTCCCATAGAAACTTGTGCTAACAAACATAAAATCTCAGACAGAAACTGTATCTTTACATTCACACCCATTAGTCTTAACTCACTTCTGTTGCCCTCAGTTTCTTAGTCTATAGGATGTCACCACCCATCCCTGCACTTCTTTAGGACCCCTTTTTGCCGGGTGATGAATTAAGCTTCTTGACCAGAGGGTTTTAGTCTCATGCTGTTGCTCAAAATAAAGATTGTAGATGAGGTACAGTTTATCTCAGAGACAGAAAGAAACCATGGTTCAATTTCATTGAGGGGGGTTATGACAATGGAAATATCCACAGAGAAGGTGAAAGTGTGTGGCTTTCAGCTCTCCCAATTCATGCCACTAGTCATTTCTGCTGGATTGGTTAAACAGGTCATAAAACAAAGTGTCTGACTGTGACAGGCAGGCAATACAAAAGTATTGCATACTTAGATACTTATATTTGCTATGAACTTTTTGTTTCTTGATCTTTAATAAATACACAATGTTTTAGTTAGCTAAACAATGAATGTCTTTATTTATTTGCAAGAGAATAATGCAGGAAACACCTTAAATTTCTTTTCTCCCTAATTGTCTCAAAAATCCCCATAATAGCTTTTGCATTTGAATCAAGTTTCTTAACAGACATATGGTCAAAACAGAGAAATCGTTCTAGTCAGTAAAGCCCTAAGCTAAGCCCCAAATCATTTGATCATTTGTAAATCATTGTCACTTGAATGTTTTCTCAATATGGCTTAATTATCATTCAACACAGTGTTAAGCTTCTGGGAAAAGACCTCCATTAAAAGGTACTTCCTGGGAAAAGAAGGAAATTGAGAGCTCTCAGCCAGCATTGCACTTTGTTATTCATGTATAATTCTTCTGCATCACTGAACATCTGCTAATAAATTTGATTCAAGTTTCCATGATAGCTTTTACCCTCATAATTCAATCCCTGCATGAGTTATATATCTGATGAGAATTGATATTATTATTGCTAAGAATTCTTATCTTATTAATAATTTAGCCTGTAAATTCATCAGGTAAGTTAAAGATGTTTATAAAGAACCCCCTCCCCAATTTTAAAATAATAATAATAATAATAATAATATTCATTTAGAAGAGAATTTCTGTAGCTTCCCTGGAAGCTAACTGACAGATGGTCACCTTGGCAGTATGCTGCAGTAGTGCAACCAAACACTTATTAAGAGTTTCTGATGCAGAAGGTGATCAAGAGCATCAGAAGCTATTACTTCTAACTCAGGGTTTTGTCAATCTTCTTTTCCTTTGTGCCTTCATATTTATAGATAAGCTTAAATCCAGATCAAATATAAAACTTCCTCTGAACAACTACAGATCTGTGATATTGATTTGGTGTATGACTTTGTTCCATGTGATACAGTTATTTTCCATGTGGTTAGACCACAGAATTGAGGGTCCAGGTTTCTTAAGACCATTCAGAGATCGCTCACTAAATCACTGTCTGGCCTTTATGAAGTCACTGAGATCAAGCTTAACAGGAACACTTACCAATGTTTCTACTTAAGCCAAGCATTTATTTGTGCCAAGCTTGAAAAACCCATAGTAGGTGAATCCTCTTAATATGCCTAGCCTTAATCTCCCTGTGCATCTCTTCAACTACCTTTATGAATTCAATAAGACTCCCTTATTTCGTACAGTGATGTGACATATCACTTTTGAATCTATCAGAAATGCTGGATGGAAAGATCTAAGTATAAAGTCAGATTTCCAGGTTTATACATGACTGTTGCTAAAGCAGATGTTGTGAACTAACAGCAAATGCAAAATTTCTCCCCAAATATTCATAGTACAGAACATCAACATGTGTAGGAAAGGACTTTGGTGACTGAATTTCACTTACCTAAAATTGCATCAGGAATGATTAGGTACTATGGGGCTAGCTGAAGTGGTCATATACAGCCCAGAGACTCACCCAGAAGGGAAATTTCCAGCCAAGAAAAGAAGAGACATTTTCATTCCTTTTGCACCTTCACTCCCCTTGCCCAAGGGAAATAAAACCATGCAAGAATGGCAAACAGACTTTTTATTTCATTCTGATCAATTTACTTTATGGATTCTAGAGCCTTAATTGTAAGATGCTTTTCAACAGCCTTGAACATGTTACATGAAATATTCATGTAATATTACAGTGGCTACAGTGCTTATTCTGTCATAAAGAAGCAAAGGTTAATTATTGGCCTGTACCATTGGCAGAAATTTTATGTTATTTGAAGTAACGCTGAAAAAGTAATGCACAAATTGTGGTACGATTTAGCATATTTCAGTTTTTATTATGTTTTTCTTTCTATTTCTTTCCAATTGCTCATGTTTTCTTTTGCAAATAGCTTCTGTTCTTTTTTTAGATTATTTTCAAAAACTGTCATTTCTGAAACAGGAAAGAAAAAAGTAAATTGAATTGGTGATGATTCTATCCCCTGTTGTCCCTGAGGCTGGCCATTTAGATGTTCTGTCCAGTATGCATCTCTACATACGCAATATATTTTTCTTTTCTTGGTAAAGTGTTGCAATAGTTATTATATTATATCCCTTCATGATATTACATTCCTACAGCAATATTAAGTTCATTTGATGGCATAACTTGGCCCTTAAATTCTTCTACTCTTCCAAAATTACTACTAGGAAAAAGTTTTGCAGTTATTAAAGATTTTGTTCACTGATGCTGATTTTCCTTTTATTTCTGTATTTGAGGTCAAAGAACATTCTACTTTAATAATAACTAGACAGATCAGAAATTAGGATAGCAGAATCTACTCATGTAGTTCTGAATCTATTTGTACTTCACAGAGTCAACAGCAGCACCACTGATCCTAGAGTCAGCTTTCTAACATAGATGATAGGCCCCATATGACCTTTTGTATTGTGTGAATATTGTTACAGATATGAGAAAAAAAAATCTGGATATAGTCTTTTTATGAACTTTCTTCATTTGTAGTTTATTTTACTTTTTTGACCATATTGTGCCTTTCTGGTGCATAAATAGTTCCCACTGGTTTGATAACCTATAAATTAAGCATTAACTTAATTAACCAACTCCCATTCAATGCTGGCTCCATTAGTCTTTACAATGAGAGGATGTCTACAGAGCTTACTCATCCAAAATATTTTTCAAGAGCTGAGGCAATTCAGAAGTTTTCACAGTTGGACTTCATTGAATTATAATGTATCTAGAGAGACAGATCTCTAGTGGCCTTGATTTCCTACTGCTTTACTCCTATAGGCGATTACATTTATGCAAAGTGCAAGCATTACTTAATCAGAATGATAACATTCTATATCCAGGTATCCATGGACTCAGGTATATATTTAGCTGTGCAAAGTAAGGAGTATTCCTTCTTATTTCCTTGGTACAGTTACCAAAGTATCGAGTAAGAAGATCCGTTTTCTTAACAGTAGCTTTATAACAATCTTAAACTGAGCAATGCACTGAGTTTATTGCAAAAGGAAATTCTGCCACATCATACCAAACAGAGGACAGGCTGAGGTTCTACAAATACTTACATACATATGGATGATTTTCACATCAGAAAGTTTTCCTCCAAGAACTCTGTGATGATGTTCACAGCCAGCATCTGGCCATTTTGTACTATCTGAGTGGCATAGGGCATTGAATTACTGGAAACTGTGATATAATTTGTCCTGTCTTGTGAAAAGAATTAAGCAGAGCTAAATACAACATTAGTTTAAATGTTTTCTAGAATGAACATTTCCTCAAATATAGTCAGTGCTTCATTTAAAATTGTCAGAAAGTGATAATGGAGGACTTATGAAGGGAACAGTCCTTTTTATTTACACATTTGGCATTCTGGAAATCAGTTATTTGTAACTACAAGTGATTATGATAAAAATGCAATTTAGGAAATTTTCTAGCAGTAATGATAATGAAGCAATGAAATAGATTGTCTGGGGACATTGTGGATTCTCCACCACTGGAGGTCTTTAAGAATAGGTTAGACAAACATCTGCCTGGAATAACAGCACAGAAACATCTTTAGCAGGGAAATATAATCATAATATAGTGTCTTTTCTTAAGGTCACAGTCTGTCCCAACACAGTGACCATCAATGGCCCTAAGCAAAAGTAGAGATTGTAGTTCCACCATACAAAATGGAACCAGCTGCATGGACTCTCTACAGGTCATTGGCAATATCTCCATATGCAACATTTTTTTTTTTTCTCTAACATGTGGGATGGTTAAGCAATGGCAGTAGCTCCATGGGTATGCACTTCACATAGTGTGAAGGAGTTTTTGCAACTTATCAAAAGTCCTTGGTCTGTATGGCAGAAATCTGGGTGGACTTGTTACTGCCATTCTGAAGTAACAAAGGAAGATGCTTCTGCTTTTACTTCTCTGCCTCCTCTGCTGCAGAGCAGCCCAACTTGCAGTCCTGTCAATCAGGCTGAAGATTGCTTCCACGTTTCAGTGCCATAAGTCACTGCTTTCATAAAATATGCAAGAGCAAATTTACAACAGCAGTATTCCAGCAAAATATTCATATGAATATTTATACTGAAACTAACTTTGTCAGAAACATGAGCAAAGTATACGTTGTTCACAATTACCTATGTCTTTTCTGCTCACTTGTTTGTGTACTCTCCAATTTGACAAATCACTGTGGCTTCCTGACTGTCTCCACCTCCAGACTCACCCCAGAAGAGTCAACTGGTGCAGTGTGGTGCAGCAGGAGCAGTGGGGATGTCCCACAGCAGCATGAAATGCAAAAACCTATTTAGCTCTTTACTACGGCTGTGCTGTAGGCAGAAAGAGATGGCATTAATAGCACAATAGCACAATAGCGAAGAGAGGTTGTGAGTGCTTTCTGAAAGGCTGAGCATGCGTGTGCAGGAAGGGCCACATCCCTCTGCAGCTCCAGACCACAGCCATAAGTTTGCTTTGGAAGAGAAGCAAACTTTTCTTGGTGTTTTTGTTGTTGTTGTTGTTTGTTTGTTTGTTTGTTTTGTCATTTACTTTTTTCTTTTTTATTTTTGTTTTTTTTTTTTTTGTTTGACTCTGGGTGTGGATGAGTCCCTCTCTACTGGCAGCAGAAGATGCCTAAGAGGAGCACATTCTCACTGAGCCAGAGGTACTCTGTTGCTTCACAGAGTTTAGACTGTATTATCATCACTGCTTCACATTCTTCTCTTATACCACCACCCCCTTCCTCAGCCATCTTGTATTCATGTAGGCTGATGGGGAACCAGGTTAATAAAATAAGGCAAGTTAAAATTAACTTTTTTCACTTAGAAATGGACAGTTTTAACTTATCATTATCTGCCCACCAAAGATAGTAACAAATATTTACTCTATCACACATGAAAATACCTGTAAGGAGACACAGAAAATGAGGGGGAAAAGAACCAAAATACCTTTAAAGTATAACATCATTTGCCTCCCTAAATCCATTCCAAAACTTCCAGTTAATGTCCCTTAAGCCCCATATTTCTGCTTTCTGTATTTTTTTTAATCACTAATGAAATTGCCTTGGTTAAATGCCTGCAATTCAGATTCATTGCACCAGACCAACAAGCCTAATTCTTCTCATCAGCCAGTGAACCTCAATTTCACTGAAATTTCACTGAATTCACTGCAGCATTAAAAATGATATGAGAGCAGAATTAAGCCGTGTCCTAAACTACTGATTTATTTACTCTATATGAGCTATAAGGCATATATTATTTATAGGTACAGACATGCAAAATATCATCTCTTTCTGTTTATTTTTGGGAAAACCGGGATCATGTTGTTATTTGCTTGTTCAAATATAATCTGTGCTTGCATTCAACAAATAATACAAGTGAGATCATTTAGGATTTTTTTTCTTAAAGCTTATTTAACATGAAGAGGCTAATTCTATTGCACCAGCGCTTTGCAAGCATTTTCGTTAATCTTATCTGATACCTTTGATTTAATTGAGAAAAGTCACTCTAGAATAATGTCATTTTTCTTGCATGCTTAAAAAAAAAAAAAAAAAGAAAGAAAAAAAAGTAATGTAATTAATACTATGCAAAGCAAAGGGGAAAAAAAAGACCAACAACAAAAGCAAAAACAGCAAAAAGCTCTTGAATGCCTAGGCAGAACAAAGGCATGTGAATGTCTACAGTGAAAAACTGCTGCAGTCGACATGTAAGTAGGTGACCTGTAGATGATTTAATTTTAAAAAATTACATTATAGTGGTTTGAGCAGGGAGGAATACAGAAGGGAGGGAAGGAAGGAAGGAGGGATTATTCATAAAGGAATAATTTTACACCAGTTTTATCCCTATCATTTTTAGGATTTCTGGTTAAAAATGGGTCACAGATTTATCAGAAGACCATTGAAGAGGATGTAAAACATCTGTTGAAATCTATTTCAGTATCATCAATGCTACAAATATATTTAAAAAAAAAAATCACATTTACTTTTAAGTGTTTGCTCCAAATTATAGAACAAAACAGAAAAAAAACTCAGAGGAACCAGTGAGGTTCATTCTATTGCCTATGCTGTTCACAGGCAGTGGATCAAGCCTCTAAACTTGAGCCACTGTAGCTCTCTCTTTGAGTTTACTCATCAGCAAAGTTATGTCTTTAGAATCAAAGTTAATGCCAACAGTGACTGCTGCTGTGCTGTCACCTGTACACGATGGTAAGCTCTTCTTGGAGAGAGAAGAAAGAACTCCTGCTTAGATCAGATTAAAGACATGAATGCAAAAGAATTGGTATGAACAGCTTCAAGATACACAAGCTTTTATGTGCCTTTGTAAACTACAGGATATTTGAATGACATTAGATAGCTGAATAGACAGCCAGAACATAGACATACTGACTTTTTGTGCAAATGTGTAAGAAAAAGCTTTTCCCATCAAAACAGAACCACAAGAAAAGATACAGAGTAGTTTGTTTGTCATCTGTATATAAGATTTTTCCTCCCATAGTCAATATGGAAGATTGGTATGAAAAAAAATATATATATGATCGTTCTGTGAGCACAAAGTAAAGATGTCAACATGATTCCTCTCAGTTAGAAAATATCCTTTCGTTAAATTAATTGACTAAGGCCAAAAGTCCAGGCAGCTAAACCCCACCGAAATCAAAGGTACGGTTGTCATCAAGAAACTGCAGGAAAAGAACAAAGTGAAACAAATTGTCTAACCTAAAGTAAGTCTTGAATGATGTAAAATCAGGAAGCAGTCCCAATAATCTTATGTGTTTTCTTTTTGGAATTAGTCTCTCTCGAGCCGTGGCAGGTTATTGCTATAAATGGTAATTATGCACAAGGATAGGTGGAAAGAATACTCTAGCTAAGTTTAAAAGAAGAATCATTGCACTTTTCAAATACAAAACTTGGCTTTCATTTGAATTCCATTTCTGAGAATATAACGTTATATTTTAAAAACTTTTTCTTGATTAGCAGTCTCCAACAGTAAACGTACTCAGCTGATCTGGATAGAACAAGATTTGAGATTCCAGAGTGTGAAAATCTTTCCCATCTCTTCTTATTTATTTGTATTAAGACATCTTTATCTCTCTTAAATACAAGGTGTTAGTCGTTGCTATACCTGAGCAGGCCATGGAAGAGTTAAGGAAATGGTATGGTTTCTACAATGTGCACATGCTAGTCCTTGGCAGCCTTAACACCCTTTCATGCCCTAAGACATATTATACAGCAGATATCCAGCAAAAAGGCAGACATATGCCCCGAGAGATAAATATAGTCTTGGGTATTTTGCTAAATTGGTTGTTGACAGCAGCAATGGAGACCCAGAAAAAAAAAATGGTCAGATCAAATGATCATTTTCAGAAACATTTCAGTGTGCAGTGATGACTGGTTCTCTGACTGGATTCTGCCTGATTGAATACACAGGGTCAGCTAGTCACCATATGTTCTACTAATAAAAATTGTGCAATCACTCAGGCAGATTAAAAAGCAAAGGGAAACGGGAGCTTTCAGCGAGAGAGAGGAATCATTAACAAATTCTTCTAAAAAAAAAAAAAGAAAAGATTTCCTTATTTACTTGCACTAATTATTTACTTCTCCACGGCTTTTAGGTATATTTCTTTCCTTAGGAAGAAATTCTTCCTCAGGTTGTTTTTCTCAAATGCTAGTAGTGTTTGGGGATTTTTCTACCATTACAAGCTATTATTTCCATTAGCCTTCTTCTATTAGCTGTATTCTACTAAGAATGGCAGTTCTGAGAAATCTTAACAGGCAAGATGGACAAAGAGCAAACTGTATTTAATTATTTGTCTTTACACAATATTGCAAACTTCAGTAAAACACTGGATTTTTGCTGTTGTCTAAATTGTTAGGGACCACAGTGATTCAGCTGTTCTCTCGTGCTCTGAAGCATGGTAACCACAAAGTAACATTAATAGCAGAATGAGTGCCACCATTTTTAGTATTTCTCCCATCCCAACAAGACTAACCTTGTTGCCATGCAATATAAAGTTTGCTTCCAGTCATCTTGTTCTTGTTACTGGTGAATAGTTTCTTATTATACAAGTAGCCCATTGAAATTACCTGTCTCCATACATCCAGTGTGAACAAAGAAGTCATAAATAGGTATTTATTACTCTTGATAACACTACAGTAAGTCTTTTGTTTGTATTTTGGTGATAAGGATTGCATTTTCAGAAGCTGACTTATCACTTAAGTGATATTACTTAACTTGAAACTTCCACAACACGAACTCCTACTGTCCCTAGACTGCTTAGATAAGGGGAAATAGATGTTCTAGGTCACAATATCTCTGGAGTATTTTAGACAACTACTTTAGGATGAAATGAACTGCACCTCAGAAGCACTTTCTTCTCTTCATTGGGTGGAAGAGGAGGCTAAGGAGACTAACTCAGGTACCAACCTCTGCTGTCAAGAGGAGGTTGTGTGGATCCCACCACTACTTTCTCAAAAGACAGGTGCATAGTCTAAAATAGTGTCTCAACCCAAGGCAATTCATCCACTGCTTCATGACAGGTTGAGAGCAAAATAATTTGCTTTCTGGAGATGCTAGGCTCTTTTTATTCATTTTCAGCTCAAGTAACTTCACCTTTCTAATAAATAAATAAATAAAATAAAATAAAATAAAATAAAATAAAATAAAATAAACAAATATCCACACAATATACTACACACAAGTTTTCTAGGTTACTTTATAGTTCTGGAGATAAATAGGGACTTCCAAAGGTGATTCAGCACACTATAGCCATCTTAGTATTTCATAGAGGTAACATACGTCAGCTTTGAGAGGTGACACTCTCTTTCTTCAAAGACCATAGATGAGCAACCAAAATGTGTAAGCTCAAACTAGATGCCAAATTTTATATGACTGAAGTTAGGTCAGTGACCAAGGTGTACAGGTTCCACAAAAATAAATCTCTATTTAATTTGATTCAAGGAGGAAGTTACTGTTTAGAGCACCCCATTTCTTGTCCATTACTCAGGCTGATTATTAACCATTTCCCATTTTACACTACCTACAGATTTGATCAAGGCTTCTATCTTTCCCTCATAGGGAAATTAGAAGAATGTCATGCTTTTTAGATTGTAGGTGCTATAGAATGAGGACTGTCCTTCTCCTATGTACATAAATATATGCATGTTTAAACACTGCAAATCCTTTCCAGTGTTGTTACACTGACCATCATAATAATCGTAACAGCATCAAAAACATGTGCACACTATATCCTTCCCATGAAAATGAGACAGCACATGCTTTCTAGTGTATTCTCAGAGCAGCAATTAGCCCACTCAAGGGCATTATTAGGAACATGAAAACAGTAATCCATCATTCCAACTAGTGTATATTTACCACTCACTGTAAATAGCTGTGCCTTGGAGTAGAGGTTAGACAGTTTCCTCTTTTGATTTCTGCTATCATCCTGTCATGCTACTCTTTCTGATCAGACAGCTCATAGCGAATTTCCATTGTCAGTTTACTCCTTTTCTAATTTCAAGCTTTAATTTCCTAGCCCACCCACATTTCTTCAGAAGTATCACACAGGCTGCTTTGAAAACTTCCTTTCACAGAAAGTCAGCTCTTGCCTGTTCTGTTCTTTCTGGATATATTATAATAAAGCTATGTTCTAAATATGTGGCTGATCATTTATGGACTCTCTTTCCTACCCCGTTGTTTAAGCATATGATATGTATATTGCTCCTATATCTATGGAACCTTCTATTTCCTCTTTATTGACTCATTTGAGGTTTTACAGGTGTTCAAGCCTGAACTGTTACTGATATAATCACATTTTAGAAGACTTAGACCAATAAATGCCCTAGTGCATTTAGGTGCATTTTAGGCAGTGTCTGCATTAGCAAACAGCATGGCCCAGTACATTCTGCACTGATGTGTAGAGTGAGACAGTTGGTTTTAAAGATTTGACATCCATATCGCACATGTTTCAGAGCAGGGAGATTACTTCAGACTAGCTTTTAAGTGGCTAGTATGGGCTGAATGCTCATTTGTGGCTGCAGCGAATTAACTTGATCCACTCCTTTATCACATCTTCCAGTTTAGCTTCATATGAAAGGAAACCAATTTGTGCACTCTGAGATCACTCAACAATAAGTGGAGCTGACTGGGAGAACTTCCTAATCTCAACTAAAATACCAGCAAAGAACACTTTACTGTGTCATAGCATTTTATTTGTTTTAATGAATCTTGCCCCTGGAGGGACAAAAGGCCTTGCAGAGGGATCTAGATAGATTGGAGTATTGGGGGATCAGCAATGGCATAAAGTTCAACAAAGGGAAGTGCTGGGTTCTGCACCTGGGATGGAGTAATGCTGGAAACAGGTGCAGACCAGGAGACAAGTGCCTAGAGAGTAGCTCAGCAGAAAGGGATCTGGGGGTGCTGGTTGACAACAGGCTCAACCTGAGCCAGTAGCATGCCCTGGCAGCCAAGAGGGCAAACCACATTTTGGGGTGCATTAAACACAGCACAGCCAGTCAGTCAAAAGAGGTGATTCTCCTGATATATTTAGCGTTGGTGCGGCCTCACCTTGAATATTGTGTGCAGTTCTGGACTCCACAATATAAAAAGGATGTTAAGGTCCTTGAAAGCATCCAGAGGAGGGCAACAAAGTTGGTAAAAGGGCTAGAAGGCATATCCTATGAGGAGAGGCTGAAGACACTTGGGTTGTCTAGTCTGGAGAAGAGAAGGCTAAGAGGTGACCTCATTGCTCTCTATAACTTCCTGAGGAGCGGAAGCAGAGGGGGAGGTTCTGGTCTCTTCTCCCCGGTAACCAATGACAGAATGCACAGGAAGGGCACAAAGCTGCACTAGGGGAGGTTCAGACTAGATATAAGGAAATTTTTCTTAGCTGTGAGGGTAGTCAAACACTGGAACAGGCTTCCAAGAGAGGTGGTTGATGCCTTATGCCTGTCAGTGTTCAAGAGGCATTTGGACAATGTCCTCATTAACATGCTTTAACTTTTGGTTAGCCCTGAACAAGTCAGTCAGTTGACTAGATGATCTTTGAAGGCCCCTTCCAGCTGAACTGTTCTGTTCTGTTCTGTTCTGTTCTATTCTATTCTATTCTATTCTATTCTATTCTATTCTAATAGTGGAAGTGAAAGCTAGTTTAAGGGTACTGCATATGCTACATCAAAACAATCACAGAAATGTCTGAAAGAGAAATAACCTTCTTCAAAATAATCTTTAGTGTTGGGTGGTCAGGCAAATTGCTGTAAAGCAAGTCGGGCTGTCAAAAGTCAGCCTGAAGCAGAATCTTCCTAGCCATTTGGATCTTATTACATCTCACACATCTAAGTTTTTGAAAAAGAAACAGTAAAAATCAAGATGATATCAGATTAGTATTTGGAATCAGCAGTGATTCTAATGGTCTAGAACAGCACAATCAGAGAAATGATCAATGGCTATATTTATTTTTACAAGGTTTACATCTACATGGCTTAACCGATAGAGTTCTGAGCATATTTAGTAACATTTCAGGCCCTCATTCAGCAAAAATTCACTTATGCATATCACTCTATACTTTTGAATATTCCCACAAGACAGCTTCAAATGATACACATCACAACTATTAAATAGAAACAAATTTTCCCCCTGCATTTTCCAGTATGCTTTCTTCAAGTTAACTCAATAGATGGTTTCTTGGAAAATACACCATAGTCAAAACAAAGGAAAGTCAGATAGAAACTGAATTGAGGGTTCCTAATATAGATAACTTCCAACATTCATCACAAAGCAAATAAGTAATTGACTACATTAAAAAGTAGATTGCAATTGTAAGCCGTATGCAGAAAATCAGAGGACTTCAGGGACTGTAAAGAAAGAGAATAAGATAGAGCCCTTTATATGGTTCTCCACCACTTACAGAACCTCCACCACTGACAGAATAATGAACTAGTAGTTAAATAGGATATGCCTGGTAGAAGATAAAATAAGAACCAATGCAAAATTTTGAATATCATGATCACAACAAACTAAATGTAAATAATAAAGTGGGCTTAATTTCCAAAAAGTGTTTCCGAGATCTTCTGTTTGCATTTCATACACTTCAACACCAAAGTGAATACTGAGAACACTTTACTGAATAAAAAAAAAAAAAA
>VXAA01011786.1:242664-264095 GCA_013399115.1 Anseranas semipalmata
AGTTAAATATCAACCCTACACCCTTTCTTTCTGTTTGCATGAGGTTTATGAACTGTGCTTCTATATGAGTGGATGATTCGCAATAATCCTGTGACAAGTTTAATCAGAACAATCATCAGTAATGGTGTGTTGTGAATAATGCAGCTACAGATTGATTTAGTGCAAACCCACTTGTACTTTTCCACATGCTTCATTAGAAAGAGCCAATGCTTTGTACTACAGAGTGCCTTGATTTTTTACAAAGTAGTTCCATCCAGGACAATACAATTCAATGCCCACTACCTCCATCAATAACATCTAAACGATTTACATCAGTACAAGAATGAAAAATCCTCTCATGCCACAAAGCAATGTTAACTGCAGTCTTAAAAGAAATATCCATTTATTACAATTGCTGAGAGAGAGCTTGCCACACACTGAGTATTTTAGTAAGGTCAGAGCATGGTAGTTTGAGTAAAAAAAAAAAAAAAAAGATGTTTATGTGTGTGTATACATGTATATATATGTGTGTATATATACACGTTAGGTATGCAAATAGCTACATTTCAACTTGAGTGGGATTAGTACTGCACAATAGTCACTGAAAACAGAACAAATCAACTTGTGTAACAGTTAGGAAGCATCATAAAACATGTTCTTAAGGAGAGGATTTCAGATATGGATGTTTCGGGGATTTTTGTATGTGGAATTGTTGGCTTTCTTTTATGATATATACCAATAAAACAAAATTATTGAGTTAAAAATATGCCAACAGGGAAGGAAAACCATGTAAGCTAGAGCTAAATTACAAGAAAACTAGGAGGAAGAGAGTCATACTCCTTAAATGTCTGAACAATTTGTTTAAGCAGTCAGCTAAGGCCGAAAGGTTCTAATGCTTGAAAATATAGTAACACAATAAAAAAAGTAGTGTCCTTCAATGTTACAGAACAGTTCTTCACTTGGAAATGTAACATTTTGGTGAGGACTTTGCTCAGAATGACATCCACAGGCCCATGAAGCTGGTCTTTAACCTCTCTAATAGTTAACAAGTATTTTCTAGATTTACAGAAACAAGAAATCATCTACACCTTTATCACCAATATTTAGCTAACAATGATCACCGCCTAACACACATGTCCATAGGCATCAGTGCCCTTAGGCACTTTCATTTTGATGAACAGACATTTAAAGAACCAAATTAACATGTATTGCATTGAGCTACTAAGTTATTTTGCAGCCTATCAGGATCTACAGACTAGATAACATTTATTTGGCCAAAGTACCCTGTCTGGTAGCCATGCTTAATGCAAGTATAGTTTACCTCCCGACAAAATAAATTGAAGAGATGTCTAAATTCTGAATGCTGCAAAACCAAACTCTGCAATGCATAAGGTCTTCTCCAGCATTGTTGCAGAAGATCTACCAAATATGTCTGTACATAAAAAGAAATCCTCTTTATTTATTTACACTATGGCAGCAAAGGCCTTTGGGGTCTGTAAGGTAAAATTTACTCCTAGAGATGTCAAGGGTTAATCTTGAGGCTGAAGATAAGGTCAGAATTTTCACAAAATCACAGAATGATTGAAGTTGGAAAGGACCTCTGGATGTCATCTGGTCCAATCCCCTTTCTCCAGCAGAGCCACCTAGAGCTCCACCTAGAACCCAGGACAAGATCACTTTTGAATATCTCCAAAGATGGAAACTCCACAACTTCTCTAGGGAAACCTGCACCAGCGTTTGTTCACCTTCATAGTAAAAAAGGTTTTCCTGATATTTAAATAGAGCCTCCTGCGTTTCATTTTTTGTTCATTGTTTCTTGTCCTGTCCCTGGACACCACTGAAAAGCGTATGGCTCCAACTTTACACCCTCCCTTCAGGTATTTATAGACATTGATAAGATCCCCCACTGAGCCTCTTCTTCTCCAGGCTGAACAGTCCAGTCCCTCAGCCTTTCCTCACAAAAGAAATGTTCCTGTCCTTTGTGGCCCTTTGCTGGACTTTATCCAGTCTGTTCATGTCTCTCTTGTACCATGGAGCCCAGAACTGGACCCTGTACTCCAGGTGTGGCCTCATCAGTGATAAGGAGAGGAGAAGGATCACCTCCCTCAACATGCTGGCAATGCTTTGCCTAATGCAGCCCAGAATATCATTATCCTTCTTTGTGGTAAGGGCACATTGGTGGCTCATGTTCAACGTGGTGTCCACCAGGACCCCCTGCAAAGCTAGAAAAAAATATTTGGCTAATAAGGTGCAATAGACTAGGTAAACTCCAAGGAGTTTTTACTAAGGCTAGGGATAAGACATAGAAAAGTAGATAGATAAGAACAAAATAGAATAATAAGTATTTGGGGACAATGGTTAAATATAGTTAGGACTGAAAACCTGTTATTTATTATTATTATTATTATTATAGGCTAGACTTGACAGGGTCAACCTTGCAAGGTTCAATCAGGGTTTTGAGTTCAGTTAGACTTTAGAGCTCAGACCAGAAAAAGCCACTAAATTAATACTACTGTTAAAGTCCATGGTTTGCACATGTTGCTGAGTTAAAGTTCTGTCCTATAATTTTAGTTTAGGGAAAAATCTAGAAGAGGTCACTAGTTTATCACTAGGTTTGCACTTATCTGATCTAGGGGGAAAAAAAAAAAAGCTGATAGAGATTGATGAGATGGGCCCAATATTTGGACCTGGTGGCACTTCTCAGTTAAACTCAAGACTCAGCATGTTACCAGTATAGGTTTTGACCTCAGCTGTTCAGAGACTTTGGATGAGGTTTAGTTACTAAAATGGGGTAGGGACCAGAAAGGCTGACAAGCTACCTGTAAGGCTAGGTCAGATAAGACATGCTAAGCCAGGGTTAGCATCAACAACAGCAGCAGCCTTCGCTTTGAGGGTTGAAACTACTGGGAGTTTCTGGACTGTGGTTAACATCAGCTAGGGTACAATTTGGCCAAGACTGTCACAGTTTTAATACCATGGATAATTTATCCCAAATAGTCTTAATACATTAAGGATAAAGTGCAAGTCCTATAGATAGTTTTCTATCAGTATCAGTCATAGTTTAAATAAGAGCCTGAAGATTTCAAAAAATTAGAAATGGAATATTAAAAATGTATGAAATCAAATCTTTTATGTTCTTTTCAGAGGGATTATTTAAAAGGTGAGGTTTAAATCTAACTTTTGTTTTCCTATTATTGCCTGTTTTTCTGTATAGATTCCTATTTTGTCTAGGCATGGATCAAAGACTTATCAAGGTATAATATTTCTCCTACTACACACCAAAAAATAAAAAATAAATAAACAAAAAACAAAAAACCTAAACCATCACAGCCTAAAAGACGAGAAAGGTGAAGAGGTCAGAAAGCGAATCACTTTCAGAGCTGTGAACAGAACTCATTTTCAATGCTCCCAATTCAGTGTCATGGCTGCTGCTCTTTTAACAGTTCAGTAGGTGAAGGAAGAAAAATGGCATTAAGTTCTGTAGTTACTTTCTTACACTCTTGAAAATCAGAATCATTTAATATGTAAGTTTTAATTATGTCTCATTTTTTTCCACATTTCTATTCAACACTCTTGGATAAAAAAAAAAAAAAAAAAAAGGTGATTGATTTTAGTACAATACAATTTCCATGAGCTTTCAAAAACTTTTTTTCACTGTATATATCAGATCCTTTAAATATTAAATATATATTTCATTTGGCTAAACCTATTACCATCTACAATGTATTAGCAAACTTTGTATAATTCATTCCAAAGGCTCATTCAAAAAATGAGGCTTGTTTGTATGCGACAAAATCTGACACCAATATGGTGATGATTATTCTTGGCTTTTCTTTGGCACATTAACAGTTAATGAAATATAGCTGGAAAATACAGCCCACTTTTTCATTATAGGATCTGGGTTTTCAGTTTTTTATAACTTTGCCAGACTTAAAGCTATTATGAGGAAATTTGCCAGGGGAAATCTTTGGTTCACAACAGACAACAAATTTCACCAAATCTGTCCAACTAAAGGGGAGCAACCAATCACCCTACCACTACTATTGCTTACTTCATCATCTCATATATGATTAATGATTTTTTATTGTTCAATACATTAATTATGTTATGTTCAAAACATAGATAATACTATTACATGGTCTTGCAAGGACGTGTGAAAGGGGATTTGCAGCTGTCTGGGAAGTCCCATGACATCTTACTAATAAGTACCTTAAAACCAAGTCCAAGGGAAAACTAACAATTCTATTTCCACAGATAGAGTCTGAACAAAAGCCACTGACTAATTCATGGTATTCTGAACATCAGAAAAGAAAAGAGTCTCATGGAAAAAAAAAAAAAAAAAAGGTTACATGTGATCACTTTCATTATAGTGATAAGAAATTAACAAATATTAATTGAAGTTCATAGAATCATAGAATATCTGAGTTGGAAGGGACCCACAAGGATGATCGAGTCCAACTCCTGGGTCCACACAGGACCACCCAAAAATCAGACCCTATGTCTGAGAGTATTCTCCAAATGCTTCTTGAACTCCTTCAGGTTCGGTGCTGTGACCGCTTCCCTGGGGAGCCTCCACCACCCTCTCAGTGAAGAACCTTTTCCCAACATCCAGCCTGAACCTCCCCTGTCGCAGCTCCATGCCGTTCCCTCGGGTCCTGTCGCTGTCACCAGAGAGCAGAGATCAGCGCCTGCCCCTCCGCTCCCCTCGTGAGGAAGCTGCAGGCCGCCATGAGGCCTCCCCTCAGTTTCCTCTTCTCTAGGCTGAGCAAACCAAGTGACCTCAGCCGCTCCTCATACGTGTCCCTTCTAGACCCTTTACCATCTTTGCTGCCCTACTTTGGACACTCTCCAACAGCTTTATGTCCTTCTTATACTGTGGTGCCCAGAACTTCACACAGTACTTGAGGTGAGGACACAACAGTGCAGAGTAGAGCAGGACAATCACTTCCCTCAACCAGCTAGCAATGCTGTGCCTGATGCACCCCAGGATACGGTTGGCCCTCCTGGCCGCCAGGGCACACTGCTGGCTCATGTTCAGCTTGCTGTCGACCAAAACACCCACATCCCTTTCTGCGGGACTGGTCTCCAGCATCTCGTCCCCTAGTCTGTACATGCAGCCATGGTTGTCCCTTCCCAGGTGCAGAATCCAGCACTTGCTGTTGTCCAACTTCATATTGTTGGTGATTGCCCAGCTTTCTAATTTGTCCAGATCTCTCTGCAAGGCCTCACCATCCTCGACAGAGTCAACAGCTCCACCCAGTTTGGTATCATCCACAAACTTGCTCAAGAAACCTTCAAGTCCTTCATCCAAATAATTTATGAAAATGTTGAAGAGGACTGGTCCTAAAAAGGAGCCCTGGAGAACCCCATTAGTGACAGGTCACCAGCCTGATGTAACCCTATTCACAAGAACCCTCTGGGCCTGACCCGTCAGCCAATTTTTCACCCATCTTATTATGCTGTTGTCTAACTGTATTCTGGCCATTTTGCCCAGAGTGATACTGTTAGAGACAGTATCGAAAGCTTTACTGAAATCCAGAAAGATTACATGGACTGGCTTCCTTTGGTCAACTAGCTGGTTGATCTTGTCATAAAAGAAAATTAAGTTAGTTAAACAGGACCTTCCCCTATGAACCCATGTTGGCTCTGACCAATGACTGCATTGTCCTTCTGCTGTTTTTCAATATCTCCCAGAATAATCTTATCCATAATATTAACAGGTGCTGAAGTAAGACTGACAGGCCTATAATTGCCAGGGTCTTCTTTCTTGCCTGAGTTGCAGAGTCAAAAAGCTTTCCTTAATGTTGAAGGGTTTGCCTTTGCAAACTTAGTAGTACTCTTGCCATAAGGTTTTTCGAGTACCTATTCTAGGATGATATATTATTACTCAACTATTTTTCATATAAAATTTGGATTTGCAAATTGGAAAAAAAACATCTCAGCATTGGTTCATAAATATTTTTTTGTGCTATCTCAGCTAAAAAGAGTCTCCATTTGACTGATTAGTATTCTGGTCTTGTGTTCTCATATAGCTTTTATAATAAAGCATAATCAATTGGATGTTCTGTGAATTTGAGAGCTGTTATCCATGTGCATACTAGGTCAGTGTATCCAAACTGAGGGAGTGGAAGAAAGGGAAGAAAGGTAAAATGCAGAAAGTTATTGACTTGATATCAGTCAAGTTATTTGATTTGACTTTCCTCCCATCTTCAGTGTGCTCCAGGGATTCTGGCTGAAATAATACATAGTCCCTACTTGTTTTTGATCTCTTCCCACAATGGCTTCTAATGATAGCAGTAAGAGTAATCAGAAAGCAGTATAAAGTAGCAGTAGAGTAATCAGAAAGCTGCAGGTTTAAGAAACATCCCTCAGGTCAAAGCTTGCCTCTTCAGCTTTAGTAGTATTCAAATAAACTCTAAGTATATTTGCAACCCAGGTTAGTTTCCTGTCTTCAAACTAAATTCCCTTAAAACAGGGAAGAGGGAGTGAGAGGGAATGAGCAGAATAAAAAAGATAGCACTCTTTACTCAAAGGCTTCTTTAGAAGGATGCAGACATTCAGTATGGCCTTCTTCTCAGTAGTGTATCTGAGGGAAGACTAAACAACTACTGTTTCTATAGAAGAGTCTTGAGCAACCTTTTGCATTCAGAAGTTTGACCATTCTAAATTGTGTTCATTTATTTAGTTCAAAAAGCTTATTCACTAAACAATACCATGACTAGTGTATACCTAACTAAGCTAACTTATGTAAAACTCTGCTATTCCAAGTTAGAAGAACCAGTCATAACTGATTTTTCCATTCATATGCTGCTTACATACAGGGACCTACCTCAGAAATGCATATTTTTGTCTATGAAGACTAGTTAATCTGGATACTTCCCTTTAAGCCAGTGAAATATAAATAGGGGATGTGATGGGTGTAGTCAGCAGTAGAATTAACCCATTTGGGGGATACTTAAACAGAAATATCTATCTCATTTGACACATTCTACAGCATCCAAAACACATACATGCAGCTGTTGGACACGACACTAGCATTAGGGGACATCTTCAAAGGCAGCATCTGCAAGCCAGGTGACATGCTCTAGGTGGGGATGTGTGTGTAGCTGAACCATGAGCTGGAGTTTGTGTATGAGTCAGTATATTCAAATGGAGTCTGGAAAGATTTCTTTAGAATAGACCTGCAAAGTAAATGCCACTTCATTACTGTAACAAGCATCAAGGTTACAAAATTTTCTCTTCCCGTTGTGTAGAAATAAAAGCTTTTATTTTTATTTTTAAAAAAATGTGTTCTTTAAGACTTCTTCGTCCTTTTGTTAAGGGACTGACAGAGTTAATGGCAAGTAGACGTTCTTCTTTTTCTGACTCAAAATAAAATGGTTTCCCCTAAATCACTACAAATAAGATACAGTAAAGATCTGAATCTGGGTCTCTGATACTTTATCTGCCTTTGTCTTTGCCTCCCCCTGAAAAAGCCATGGATCCAGCTATCTCTTCATAAACTATTTTGGCTTTGGAAAACCAGCAAATTTTGGCAAATAGAATCATAGAATTAGAGGATGGTTTAAGATTATCCAATTCCACCACCACCACCCGCTATGGGCAGAGACACCTTCCACTAGACCAGGTTGCTCAAAGCCCCATCCAACCTGGCCTTGAACACCTCCAGGAATGGGGCATCCACAACTTCTCTGGGCAACCTGTTCCAGTGCCTCACCACCCTCAGAATAAAGTTCTTCTAAATATCTGGTCTAAATCTATCCTCGTTTAGTTTAAAACCATTATTCTTCATCCTATCCCTATGCTCCTGACAAAGAGTCCCTCTCTGGCTTTCCTGTAGGCCCCCTTTAGGTACTGGAAGGACCCTATAAAGTCTCCGCAGAGCCGCCTTTTTTCCAGACTGAACAACCCTAACTTCCTCAGCCTGTCTTCACAGGAGAGGTGCTCCAGCCCTCTGAGCATCCTCATGGCCCTCCTCTGGACTCACTCTAGTAGGTCCATGTAGGTTCTTGTGCTGGGGACAGAGCTGAACACAGTACTCCAGGTGGGGTCTCTCAAGAGACCAGTCCATTCTCCACCTAGCCTGTATTTTCATGCTTGGGATTGCCCCGACCCAGGTGCAGGACCTTGCACTTGACCCTGTTGAACTTGATGAAGTTTGCACAGGCCCACCTCTCAAGCCTGTCCAGGTCCCTCTGGGATGCCATCCCTTCTCTCCAGCGTTCCAACCGCACCACACAGCTTGGTGTCATCGGCAAACTTGTTGAGGGTGCACTCAATCCCACTATCCATGTCACTGACAAAGATGTTAAACAGCGCCAGTGGCAATACCGACCCCTGAAGAACACTACTCATCACTGACCTCCACTTGGATGTTCAGCCATTGACCCCAACTCTTTGAGTGTGACCATCCAGCTGATTCCTTACCCACCAAGTGGTCCACCTGTCAAATCCATGTCTCTCCAATTTAGAGACGAGGATATCATGTGAGACAGTGTCAAATGCTTTGCACAAGTCCAGGTAGGCAATGCCAGTTGCTATTCCTCAGTCCACCAATGCTGTGACCCCATAATAGAAGGCCACCAGATTTATCAGGCACAATCTGCCCTTAATGAAGGCATGTTGTCTGTCACCAATCACCTCCTTATTTTCCATGTGATCACTCTTCAAGGTGATCCCTGAATATTAGCCAGCTTTCTTGGCCCCCTCTTCCCTCCCGTGGTACTCTGCCAAGCAGATCCCTGAAGAGGCCAAAGTCTGCTCTCCCAAAGTCCAGGGTAGTGAGCTTGCTGCGCTCCCTCCTTGCTGCCCTGAGGATCCTAAACTCCACCATTTCATGGTCACTGCAGCCAAGGCTGCCCTTGAGCTTCACATACCCCACCATCCCCTCCTTGTTGGTGAGAACGAGGTCCAGCATAGCACCTTATATATAAGGCCTATTTATAAGACCTCTATAACACCATAGGAGCCTTGTTGGCTCCTCTATCACATGGAAAAGGAAGTTATCGTCAATGTATTTCAGGAACCTCCTGGATTGCCTATGCCCTGCTGTGCTGTCCCTCCAACAGATATCTGGCTGGTTGAAGCCCCCTGTGAGGACCAAGGCTTGAGAACATGAGGTTGCTTCTGTCTTTCTGTAAAGGGCCTCATCTGTTTGGTCTTCCTGATCAGGTGGCCTGTAGAGCTTAGCTTTTAATATGCCAATACCTTCCAGATCTGGTCAAAGAAATGTTTAAGACGTTAATAAAATTTTACATTAAATTTCTTAAAGCTTTAAAAGCTATTTCTTCCAAAAGTATCTTATTGTGTCTGTTTAAATAATTAAAATGAAAGAAAACTTAACAAGCAAACAAACAAACAAAGAAAGTATAATGTACTCAAAATAATTCATTTATCATCCCTGTACCTCCCATGACTGTTTCCAACTCTAACATTGTGCTTTGGCTTATTTTATTTTGTTTTAAATTGAATACAAATAACATACTTTCAACATGAGTTTAGATTTCCTTGTCTTGCATTAATTTATGTCACAAAATTAACATTTAATAGTTTCCGATATTATTTATTTTTATCAAATAAAATATTTAAATAATATTTAATGTTTTTTAATAAAAGGTTAAATAATAAATATTTAAATAAACCATTATTTAAAACAGGTTTGTTTTCTTAATGTGAATGGAAGGAAATATTAACTGTTTAAATTGGGGCTTTTGGCAGATAGACTGACAAATTGCAGATCTTCACATTGTTTACAAATCAGAAAGAACTTGATTCCATCTATTTCTTTTATGCACAATTTAGATGCTTTAGTTTTTTCAGATCTGTCAAAATATAATTACACTAAGCGCCTAGATGAACAAATTAATTTAATTTTGCAGCTTAAACTCTGATTTACTAGATTAGTTAAAATCAAAAAGACATTTCTGAGGAAAACATATTTCTTACAGACACATCATAGAAGAGCTGATGAGAAAATGTGAAAAAAAGTCATCAGTCTTCCAGCTACAGAGAAAATTCAGGGATACAAGGACGAGTTAGGCCCTTTCTCTAACAGGGCGCTACTGAAAGGGAGTTGCCTCAAGATGTGATCATATCTGCAAAAAGAATGGAAGGCTGTATACGGATGAAGAACTCCAAGGGGTAGGAAGGACTAGTTGTTGTGAGTAGTATTTTTACTGCTGTTTTCTCTTGAACAGAACAAAAGCAGTGAGTTTTCATTACAAAGCAGTGTTTTCTGCTTATGTGATGATAAAAAGGTGCAGAGATGTCTGACAGGGTGCTACGATGTCCCCCACTGAGTTCTTCTGTAAAGGTTGACATTACTTCCTATCACACTGTACAAGAAAGACTTAGACTAGCCACAACACCTCGGTGAAATCCTGATAGGTTATGAATCATTTCAGAAAATATCTCCAAAATCGCATTTCAGGAGACAGAAGTAAGGAACAGATAATGTTGAATTTCAATCTGAGGTCCCCCCATACTCCACAGTGTCATATTCAGCAGCAGAAAGAGGAGATTATTTTAAACTGCAACCAAAATTTAAGAATTCAAGATTTACCAGCCATCAGACAATTCAGTCAGAGGAAAGAACTATGAGCCTTCATAACTAATTGAAGCTCACTCCACCAACTGCCAGCTACAATACTCTCTGCGCATGAACCCATCACTAAAAACTCAGTCTGATGCTGCTTATTGTAGCTGCACCCTACAGCCTGGCACCTTTCAATATAATCCTACATCTATTGTCCATGGAAGAGATGACTCCATGATATGCCTGTTTGTGAGTGTGTGTGTTGATGAAACTGATAAATACTGTGCATTTACTCTTGTGCAGAGTTAAAGATGCCAAATGGAGCTGACAGGCTTTAAAGTAAGATATCAGAGCACAACTGGAAGTAAATGTACAGAGTGTTCACATATAAGACTGTGCCACATGACAATTACTTTGGGTTGAATAAAAGGAGACATGAGCATTGTTATAAGAATAATCCAGCACTATTATTCTCTGACATATAAACGCAGTTCTTTCAAAAGAAAAAAAAAAATGATAGAGTTGTAATGAGGAGACACCAAGAGCTGAAGTGCAATTTAGAAAATCAATCAAAAGCAAAGAGACTGAAGGAAAAACAAGGAGAAGGAATGAAAAAAAAAGAAATGATGCTTTAGTACAAAACAAAAAAGGGAGCAAAAGAATAGGAAAGAGTGTGGTTGTTTGAAGGCCAACAACTCTCAAAATAAAAGATAGGTATAGAAATAGGAAGAAAAATCGGGAACAGGTAGCCCTTCAGGCAAATAAATTTGTTTAGTATACAGTGTGTATCAAAACTATTGATAGATGTGGAGAGTTGACCAGCTAGGATGCCATTTTAACATCTTGACACAAATGATACCTCTGGTTAACACAATATGTTGATAAGCACTCTGGATTATAGAGTAAGAAAGGGATAAAATTTGGACCATTTCAGGAAATTCTGAATGTGCTTCTAGCTAGATTCAAGTGGGGAGTAGAGCTGTTCAGATTTCATTTTATAGCATTTTAAAAAACTTTTGCTTTTCTCCAGTAACTATTTCCCACATGGTCATCTATCTTGATGATATCGTTTCTTATCCCTGATAAAGTGGCCAAACATTTTAAACATACGAAGTAAAATGTATAAACATATAAAATAATACTAGCACCAACATACAAGACAAAAACTAAGCAATTTCGTAATTAAGAAGACACTACCCATATCAAGTAGCTCCTGTGGATGTATGAATGAACTTACGCCCATTTTAGGGAAAACACATTACCAGAAAAACAGAACAAATTTAAAGAAAATAAGATGGCTGTGTAAAGGAATATTTCTGTACTGCTGTGTTTTTAGCCAGCAAGTACAATATATATAACAAAGGAGAGCACTTTGATCTGTTTAGATTATTGTTCCTCTTCTCAGAGACAGTTTCTATCATGAGCAACATCTTCTGATGTGATTTTAACCTCCATGTAGAGTTTTCTTTTTCCCATCTGTAAAAAAAAAAAAAAAAAGAGAGAAAGAAAAATAAAGTAAAGCACATCAGTTCTGCAGTTCCACACTAAATAACAGGCTAAATGGCTTTAATTTAGGTGATAAATTGGTATAATAATGTAACGTTACCCTCAGAGACTGCCTCAATGAACGACTGACCCCTCAGAAAGAAGTTATAATCACTTTTTTTCTTTGGAAGTCTCTCAAAACTTACATTGAACTTTATTTCTTTTTCTTCTTTGCTCTTAACATCTCAGTAGTATGACAATGAGCCCAATATCACATCTCTATCTACTAAGAGAGCTTTAACAATGTTTACATTATTGAAAAAAGACTTAATCTGTGAATTTGTGGATTTTTCTGAACCTCACATTTTGTGTAACATGGTGATTGCAGTCAGAGGCAAATGGTTTCTGGTGTCCCCCATTCCAGCAACTGGTTTTACCTCTGATATATGTTTTGATATATGTTTGAATGAGATGTACACGGAACAAAAAACAATGCAATGGCTGACCAGATGAACCTGGTTTAACCCAGAACGCATTTCCAAGATGACTGATCCAACCACCTCTTTTGCGGCATCTTCAACAAGCTGTTCTTCCTCTTGGCTGAAGCAGGCAAGGTATAATGAGGATGAAGAATATCCTATGAAAATGGAAGCAAGATCCCAAATGAATTACAAGCTGCTATGTCAAATGCTAATATTAGGGGCTACTACTTTTCTTTTAGAGGAGTGAAATTTAGGCATTAGCTCTGAATAAAGGCATTCATATTACTTTCTAAATTGGATGTGATTTAATTACATTCTATCCCATTTTCAATTCTCTATCATTAGTTTTAGGTAAAAGGCTTTGGATTTCTGTTCTTACACAGCAGCTCCCTGCCACCTAAATGATCACGCTTTCAAGTAAGTATGGATGAACAGAAAAAAGAGGAAAAGCTAAAAATAATTTGCCCACCACCTCAGTACCCTCTGACATACCTATGAAGAAATTCTCTTCAGCTGAACACTGATGATGTCGGTATTCTTTTTAAAGGAATTCTGGCACACTGTTGATGCATCTCAATGCTTTGTCATACCATTCCTTTCTAGACAGTGTTTTTATGATGTTGTTGTGGAAAGCATGGGCCCACAAGGGAGAAATTCCACTACTGGAGTTGATGGAGCAACCAGGAAACCCTGAGCCCCAGTGTGGATGCCTCTGTCAATCCCAGCAATCCACAGGGGCTCTCAGACCTTATGCTCCCCTGCTTGTTTAAAAATTGTTCTTAGGCAGGGAATTTTTGGAGATCTGCCTCATTCTGTATCTACACCTCTAGCAAAGAGCTATTAGCCATAGTCCTCTGATTAACTTTGGGCATGACATTGCTGTTTTTTGGGTTTTTTTTCACAGAAGTTTGTGATCTGGCTCATGAAATTCAACAGAGGCTGCAAGAATAACTTCTTCTGTCATAAAATCTGTTCAAACCAGTAGAAGCAGGTACTCCATGTTTTTATTTTCTCATAGACTGTATTAATCAAAGGTTCATTCCAGATCTGTAAAGGAGAAATTACATTATCACAAAATCCCAGCTAGTTTTGCAAAAGGCAAATTTATAAGAGGTAAATACATGTCTCTTAAACTTTCTGAAGCTCTGCTTGAACACGATGTATGCTACAAGTTTCTGTTTGTTGTTTCTTTTCATTTTCACTTATGACTTTGAACTAAGAAAGAAAAATCTCCTCCCAAAAATGGTAAAAAAAATGCTTAAGGCAATTTTTTTATTGACAAAAATCTTTTTTTCTTACATCTTTGTTAGGTGTCTTCCCTGTAAATAGTGTGTACATATCTACTTTCATAACGTATTGTCTTTGGCTAAATCTCTGGTTTTCAAGAAAAAGAAACAAGGATTAGTTTACCTTTAATGTCAGCACTGGGAAAAAAAATTAAGTGGTGAGTAGAGATTACTGTATTTAATATGTTTTCCCTTCGGTGTCAATTATTTCAAATCCAGGTTTTGGTTATTTCTATAAAAGTGTGGTAATCATTCAGACCGTGAATGCCTTTAAAGAGATCAAAGATTACCTGAAGATTGATACATGTTGCAAAAACTATATTCTTTTGCTTTCATTTATCTTTCACAGACTCTTAGAGCAAAACTCAGTAGAGCTCACTTCTGGCATAAAAAGTGAAAGCTTTCACCTCATTAACACTTTGGACTTTAGATTGGCGCAAAACCACTCCAACATGAGATAAACTACCTACAGGTAAGAAGCCTGAGAACATAGATATCAATAATGTTTCTAGACATGTAAATAATAATAATCTAGAAATGTAAATCTAGTAGCAGGCTGAAGCAATATTTGGATTACCAGTTTAGATAAAGAAGGTTGACTAAGTTCTGGGCTCTGCTGAGATCTGAGATTGAGTTCCGAGTCTTTCAAGAAGGCCAAGTCCTTGGAGATTCTTCCCCTCACGTCTCAGAGCAGGAAAAGCACAGCAGTGGTCAGACCTCCAGCAAGTTATTGTTGTCATCAGCATTACCTGCACCTAGTTTTCAGGCTAATACTATTTAATGATGATGCTCAGTATCTTCTGATTCACATGTCTATTAATTGTGTATTAAATTAGATGCTTAAAAATTAATAGTCACTCTTAAAGACCTAACTGCATTTTGTATGCATCAGCTGAGTGCTGGGTGCTGGACAAACCAGTAACTAAACACTGTCTCTGAGTCAAGGACTTTACAACCCAATACATAAATAAAACAATTTAGGTACATAATATGCTGAATGACATCTATAGGATACAGAAATCTGTCTGAGAAAGAAGCAGAAGAGAAAGCTGCCATGGAACAAATTTGCTTATACAGCATTAAACAACTGAGACAAGGGTGCTTGACAGAGGAGAAAAGAGAACAAATCCAGTAAGTCTCAATACATGCTGCATAGGGAAAAGAAACCACTAAATGCTGCAAAAGTAAAAATGTGCAGATCTTAGGAGACCTTTGCATCCTTCTAAATCATGTTTTCTGAGGAAACGTTAAATAGGTGTTATAAATGACAAAAAATTACTGAAAAAAGTATCTCATTTCTAGCTAAAATATATATTTTATAGATCAGTGATGGGTTTAAAGTTTTCTTTTTGTTTGAATCTATCACTGCTTTTGTCAAATGGAACAGTTGGTACTTAATGTTACCCGAACTTGACATATTGCTTCTGAAGGAGATAATGCAATATATTCCATTTCTTTCTTTCACAAGCATCTTTGATACATGTAATTTTAGTGCAGTTACTTAATTTCCAAGAATCTGTGATGGACAAGCTGCTGTGTCTTGCTGCACCCAGTCTTGCAAAATCCTCTTAACACAGCATTTCTAGCAGCCTGCTCATCTACAGCATTGCTGTTCCACAAGAAATCCTAGCATTTTTAAACATTATTATCTGATTTAGGACAGGAAAGTGACCTGTGAAATTTCCCAGGATCTTCAACTATCAAAGGAAAGAAGAGAAATAGCCCTCTCAGACTCCTTAGTCACTAGTGTGAAAATTCAGGCAGGCTCTGAGGTGATCTTCCTAAAGGACCATCATTAAGATGATGATTCTGCTGTGGAATCAACACTTGCTTTTGCTTCATTGTAAAAGTAGCTGTGTCAGAAAGTTTGTTCTCAGACTGAGACACAATTTTCTTTCTATATCCAGAAAAGCAAGGGTGTATCTGCACACAGTTATTTGGCTGGGGAGCCTAGCTAAGCTAGCAGAAGATCAGTTTCAAGCCCTTATTTAATCAGTCTAGACCAGCACAGCAACAATCATCTACAAACATCTACAAAATCATGTACAAACATCTACATGCCCAAACAGTGCTCAGCCCCAAGGGTGTCTCTGCCAAATGATACATCTTTATGTGATGCTTTGGCTCTGACATAATATGAATTTGTCTTTTGGCCAGCTTTGTCTAATCTTACTGGGACTTCTTATAAAAAAAACTCATTTAGAAGGTTTTGTTGTTTATGAAGAAAAATTTCGTGGGAAAAAAAAAAAAAGCAGGTAGCTTTTAGCCGCACACAGTTTACAAATTCAGAGTATGGACATGTTATAAATGCACATAAGAAACTCCTGCCCTTTCAACATACCTGTATTCAAAAGCAAGGGCTTTCTACACGATCTGCCACGCAGAGAGCAAAAAGATGAAGACAGCGTAAGAAAGATCTCAGTCAAACTATACCGGAAGACATTAGAGATTGGATTCATTTTGTCTAGCTTCATTCATCTGGGAAAAGAAATGTCTAAACAAAGGCACTATCTGGGCTCCCTCTATAATCAAGAGATAAAGAAACTTCTACAAAGTGATTCTTCCTATTTGTCACAGACACCTTGTTTTGGAAATGTTTAAGTTTTGGTGAAATGTATGCAATCTTGTACTAAGTGCACACTTTCTGCATGCAACAAAAAAACTTTGGGGAAGACAGTGACTGCTAAGGCATAATTTTCTCTTCATTTTTCCCAAAGTAATGAAGCTCAGCACTGCTCCTGAAATGACCATCATCTAATGCTACTCATTTATTTTTATATACTATCCAAACTCTAAGATATGGTTCTAAGGGATGTACATTTGTTGAGGCATTTGACTTTTGTTTTTAAATTGTTTCCCAGGTTGTCCATGTGCATAATTAAACATAAAAATAAGTCCTGCAGAAAACAAATTAGTAATAAAACCAACTGAACATAATCATATTTACACAATATAATGGCACTCACTGCTGATTCTAACAGACATGTAAAAATCTTATGAAAGCTAAGGAGAACTCTACTATTTCTACTCTGAACCACAATACACATGAGGGAGAGAGAAAATTCAGATATTCAGACGACTGGGGGAAATGACTTTTTGCAGGACCACATCACTGTGGTTTTTGCCACTCAATGTGTCAATGCACTCAATGAATGCAATTCATTTCATAATCATGCTGAATATCATGTTTAAGTTACAAGCATTAAGACCCATTCCTTCCCTCCAGGGAACTGTGGCAAGTGCTTCTACATTGCTTCACCATGCTTTTGAAAATCTCATTAAATTAGAGAAGAGGACATTCAATACCCATGAGGAGATAGTGTGCCTTGAAGCACTGACTCATTAAGTAATCTTTATGTATAAATGTCATTAGTTTTCATCTCTTCCAGATGTTCCCCTTAGCCAACAGAATAGTACAGTTATCAATTTCCTTACATCATTCAGAAACATTAATTCATCCTCTTTCCCCACTATGCATATATAATTATAATACACATAGTTACATGATGGTTGAATTCAAACACTCTAGGGTTGATGTAGGAGCTCTAAATAGGTGTTTTCGATAATTACACAGTTTACGGGAGAATAAAGAATATGTGAAAAATTGACCTAATACTATCTCCACTTTCAGCATTTCCTGTGACTGGCTTTAAATAAGAACTTTGGTGTCCAGTAAACTCCATTTAAACTATTATTTAAAATTAAAACTCAATCAAATATGGAACCCTTGAGGTATGCTTATAATTTGGCTACTTCTTTTCAAAGACATCAGCAAGAAAGATGGGTTTATTTTCTTTTGTCATGTGCTTTTAAGATCCAAATTAGTTAGGTTGCCTACCATAAACAAATAGTCCTGCCATAAACAAATATTCCTGACAAAATTATTTCTTTTGCTGTTTTTAGCACATATGTCTACCTGTCGATCTCAATCCTTATTTCTGTGTTATTTTAGCTATTCTGTTTTGGATGGTTCATTGTCTTTGCCATTGTCAGGGTCTGTGGTATATCTCTGCTAGGGAAGAAAATGTACTGGGTCTGCCCAGAATGGTGTTAAATTTCTTCAGAGCAGCCCATATGGTTCTTGGATTTGTGGTTAAAACAGTGTTGATAATACTCCAATGTTTTGACTACTGCTGAACAGTGCTTGCGCAACATCAAGGCTTTTTTCCACTCTGCTCCCCAGAGAGCAATCAGGGATTGGGCAATAAGCTGGGAGAGGACACAACCAGGACAGCTGACCTGAATTGGCCAAAGGGGTATTCCATGCTGTAGAGCATCATGTTCAGCCATAAAAACCCATGGGCAGGCAAAGGTAGTACCAAGGTATGTGGAAGAGGTTCTCTTGTAAGGTAGCTGTTTCCTGGAGACTGGATGTAAGTCTGCTTGTGGGAGGCAGTGTGGAATAACCTTTCCATCACATGGTTGGTTGGTGTTTTTTCTCTTTCCTTCACTTACTAAACTGTATTTATCTTGATCTATCAGTTTTCTTGCTTTTGCTCTTCCTATTCTCTCACCTGTCACACTGCAGGGAGGAGGAGTAAGAAAGTGGCTGTGTGGGTGTTTAGCTGCTGGCCAGGGTCAATCCACTACAATAAGTCATTCATAGTATGTTACATAGTATGATACATTCATAGCATGATACAGCTGTTCATAGAGCTAGTTAAATATTTTTGATGATTTAGAACAAAAAGATTTGTGTTGTGTGTGGCTTGCTGTGTAACAAAAAAAGTGCCCATATCTGCAAGGCACCCACTATTCAATCTGAAGCTATTATGGTGCCTTCCTGGCTGTGTGAAATTTTTTCCACCCTGAAAGCTGTTATCAGTCAAGAATTAAAATAAACTTGACTTCCAGTGTCTGAGATTTAAGTATAGGTAAATCAAGGGTGTATTTGTCCCAAAGTAAATTTTATAGTGCCACTTGGTCTTTTAAGAAACTGAGGTGCTAAGTGCCTTCTTCATCAAAATCAATGGGAAACATCTCAGAGCTTGCTTCTGTAGCACTGCAGTCATTCAGTGCCTGATTCATTTCTCATCTGAAAGCTTTTTGCTGTCAGCTTGTGAAAAGATTCTCACTAAAAGGTGGGAGTCTGTGAGTTTTTCAGAGGCTGCAATGACATTTAGCCCATGATTAACTTTTGTAAAGTATGGTTCAGATCTTGGATAAGGACTAAGAAATGGATCAGTGTTTATTTTATAAATCTAATATACAACATCTCAGATTTCTTATTGTCATGAACAGACTACTGATTCATATGTTTTAGTCCCAGTTTGTTGAAAGACATCTGAATCACATTAGTGTGAGCATTGAAATACATTACTACAGATAAGAAAACTACAGGTGCAAGCAGCTACATTATCTTGTACCTACCAATTTCTTAGCACTTTGAGATATTGCATTAGTTACATATTTTAATATTTTGTACTTGTACTAGATTTTCAAAGGTATTTATTTAAACCTGCACTTGAAAAATAAAATTATCATTTGGAAAGTTTACCACCATGGCCTCTTATTCCTTAGCCAAATGTACAGACTCAGGTAAATGACTTGCCTCTTTGGATTTGTTACTGTGCCTGCCAGCTTGGTCATACATCCAGTTATGAGTATGCATTGATTTTAATGATGAATAAACTATATAAATGCTAAGATAAGCATGGAAAACTTATTGTTTCAACATTCTTCTTTATAATAGATCGAATATACACATCATAAAAATGAACAGAAGTTACTTACTGGAGCTTGAATTCTAATGACTAGGACAGGTTAATAATGCAAAAGAGTCTAAGCAACAAGTCTTTGTTCTGAGTACTTGCAAATATGAAATCTTGTAAAGCATCACAGAACAGAAGGCAGAGGAAGTGTTGTATGAATCTTTGCTGCTAGAAGTTAGGTAGTCTTCCCCTTTTCCTAAAATGAACATGTCCATTTCTTAACAGATACTGAGAATGCAGCTGTCAAATACAGTGTCAAGCATGGTTACTAGGACTAGCTTCTGGCCACTACAACAGAATATACATTAAAAAAAAAAAAAAAAAGAGTAAAATTATAGGTGGGGTGGAATACTTAAATAAACCATCTAGATGTATTAGATAGTTACTTTACTTTCTTCCCTTAAAATTACTGAATTTTATATACACATTTTTTCTTTTATGTAATAGAATAAGCTAAAGATAAGAAAATTTACGTTTTCCTGACTCTGTAGATGTTTTTCAGTGCTGTCGTGTCACTCTTATCTTGTTGTTATTCTCCAAGACGCTTGAGCACAGGCTATCAGTTTTGAGTAAGCTCGATCAAACTGAAGCTAATGAGCTTCCTTCTGACTCTCAGATACTTGTGCAGTCTCACTTGAGGCACTGGTTTTGTAACATGCGACACAGCAAAAAAAAATGAAAAATGTAAATCCATCAAACTAATCTTTACTGCTGACCTTTGCCTTGACTAACTGATTTAAAATATGTATTTAATATTAGTAACAGACTACTAGTCTGGAAGAATTTAATCTTATATAAAACTACATAAGCATTTGCTATTGATGACAGCTGTGTCCCCCACATTGCTGGTCTGGCAGCTTGTGGCAGTGCATACCATTGCATTGGGCAGGCAGCATTATATTATACATTATTCATTCTTTCCACAAATGAAGACCATGAACCTCATCTCTCATTTTCCAAAACACAAGGGACTTTAAAAAGAGCTTGTTTAGCAAGTAATATTAGCATTTTCTGTCAGCCAGTCTTGAAAGGAACATTGCCTAGTCACTTGTACCCACAAACCAAATACTAAAAAAAATTGAGATCATTTCAGATACCATACTCAGTCAGTCTTTGATGTTTATAATAATAAGACTGTCAATAAAGGTGCTGTGATGGTGCTGTTTGTTTGTTGTTGTT
The DNA here is from genome assembly GCA_013399115.1 of Anseranas semipalmata. NCBI lineage: Eukaryota > Metazoa > Chordata > Aves > Anseriformes > Anseranatidae > Anseranas > Anseranas semipalmata. The sequence continues at coordinate 263,321 of VXAA01011786.1, forward strand.
GTTGTTTGGTTGGTTTTGCTTGTGTTTGTTTGTGTTTGTGCTTTTTTTTCCTTCCTTTTTAACAAGCTGAAAGAAACCCAAGATTTTATTTCGTGTACTCACCAAACCACTGTGAGGTACCAATAGTGTCTGCCTTCTGAGCAGACAATATACCATCTTTGTTAGAGGGATGAAGGTTTCCTATTGTACTATTTCCAAACCCAGGAACCACCTACTGCTTTAGTTAGATTTAAAAACAATAATAATAATAATAATTTCAGATTTACTCTTGGTGCCACTAAAGATGATATGGACTACACTGAAAGAATGACCTTCTTACAAATCTTCAGTATCTAACTACTATTTTTCTTCCTCCAGATGTAGCAACGGTAAACTTTGCTTCTGAATCAGAAACCTATAAAGAAACTGCAGCCCTGAAAATTCTTTCTTGAGTCCCCAGGCTATACTATCTGATACCTAAAGCTGCTTGAAATTGTTTGCCAGAGATGAGAGCCATGGTGGTGTTGATGATCCCTGCCTTCGAAAGCTTTTCAAGATAACAGTCAAGTTCAACTTTTGCTAAGTCTGCCTGTGAACTTTGGATATAATCTCTTTAAAGCTCCTGCTAAGCTCACCAAGCTTTGTTGGGTTTTCCTTCCCACAACACTTTTTTCTTTACATTTGAAAAGCTTCAACAGCCTATCAAGGAGGATGTGAAGAGCCCTTTTTTCTTCAAATTCTCGTCTGACAGAGGAGAGAACCAGAGAGCTCCACAAACCTTTAGAAAAAAAAAAAA
>VXAA01011786.1:267274-333618 GCA_013399115.1 Anseranas semipalmata
AGCTTTTTCCATGTCTGAGGAAGCCAGTTCTCCCTTTTCGTTTATCAGAGGGGGAACACTCTCCTTGGCCTGTCTCTTCCTGCCTATGTATCTGTAGAACCCCTTCTTGTTATTCCTCACATCCCTTGCCAGGTTCAGCTCCATTTGTGCCTTGGCTTTCCTGATCCCATCTCTACACATCCGGACAGCACCCCTGTATTGCTCCCAGGCTACACAACCCTGCTTCCACTTCCTGTACAATTCCCTCTTTTCCCTCAGTTTAAGCTGCAGGTCTCTGCTCAGCCATGCCGGTCGCCTGCCTCCTCTGCTCGATTTCTTCTGCTGGGGGATGGAGAGTTCTTGAGCTCTCAGAAGGGTGTCCTTAAAGAGCTGCCAGCTCTGTTCCGTTCCTACATCCTTCAGGACAGTTTCCCAGGGGATCCCGGCCAGTAATTCCTTGAGCAGGCAGAAGTTTGCTCTCCTGAAGTTCAGGGTCCTGACTCTGCTGTAGATAAACTTTGCATCTGCTTTGTCAGAATTCACTAGGAGAAAATCTGAGTCCTCTTAATTTCCATCCTGTTAATTTCCCACAATTCTATATCTGGTGTCATTCTGATGAAACAGAAACAATAAAGCCGAAGAAAATGTGAAGAAACATGTCTTTGTAATCATAAAGAATTCTTGACCAAGGTATAAGTTATGCACACATTGGCTGTAGTGGCCAATGAGGCAATAAACCAGTCTTAATACACTCAAATCTAACCCATTCAAAACTGTTTAATAGAACTATTCCATGGCAAATAATATTCATCTCACCGGGCCCAAGTGATCTATGGAGGAATGGCACTCGTCTTATTCATGACACTTTTATTATTTCTGTAGATGCTGCTAATTGCTTACAAATCTTATAAATATATCCTTAGAGAGCATTCAAACATTTATAGCCTTTTTAATTCTTAAAGAAATTATGCTTTAATATAGATTTTTTCTTCAGAGTCTACCACTAACATGGCTCAAACTCACCATTTCATTCCCAGGAGGTGCAAATGCCAAAAAATAATACTATTCCCTAAAAACTGTATACAATATTGCAATGTATGCTTAAATCTCCAGGCTTAAGAAAAACTGAACAAACAAAAAAGCTTTTCTAAACTGGGACATATGTAAGACAATGCTAATAGCACTCAGATTTTTCCTAGATAACATGGCTCATAGAAATGTATTAAAACATTTGATGTGGGTTTTAGTACAGAGCTTCTTCATCTATATGATGCACAGGCCTTACAGTTTTTTTTTTTTTCATATCAACTTTATACATATTTCAAAGCATAATGAAAGTTTATCATATTTACCAGTGTTTCAGAAGAAAAACAAGTGTCCACAAAAGAAATCTTTTATATGACTTCAGAAAGGATAACAAAATAAAAAGTGCCCTACTTTCCTAGGAACCTTAGAAAGATTAGAGCTGAGACATATAAATAGATACATTTATTTTTCCTAAGTGATATTTTTACAGGGTAGTGTCAAGAAAATGGTTAAGACTCAACAAGGACTTTAAGAGCCATACCCAGGCAGAATAAAGAAGGGGAAAATATTTCTGAAGATTTTAGCCTATGGTGGACTAACATTTTGGCTTTTCTTCTGTTTTTTCTTTTCAGCCATCAACTGTTCATTCCAACCTGAAATAGTTCGAGGTAAAATGCTAGTTCATTGCCATGTTGAGAGATAGTCCACCGATTTGTGGATATAAGCTATGAAATTTGACTTTTGAATGTGAGATGAAGACAATGGATACCAATTTTCTTCTGAGCTCCTGTGTGCAGCCAAAAGTAATTGTAATTGTAGTCTCACCAATAGAACTATAGCAACAAACCAGTATATTAGAGACATAGCTCAACTTGGAAACATAGCTCTTTTGTGTATTTAGCTAACATCAAATGCTCAAAAATTTAATAAATAAGAAAGATTCACATTCAGAAAGAAAGTTTGTTAATACAATATCTATTCAAGTGCTTTTGCCAATATGACTTTACCAGCAAACAGAAAAATGAAAAAACACTCTAAGTGACATAGGTTGCAAAAACTCTATGGACGAAGCCTGATATCACATGTTATAGGTAGCCAAAAAAAGCTCATATAGCAATGCGAGAGTCACCTCCCACCTTCTCATGGTTTTGGCTGGGACAGAGTTAATTTTCTTTGTAGAGGATTGTATGACACCGTGTTTTGGATTTTTGATGAAAACAGTGGTGATAACACTATTTTCTATAAACCAATGCTTACAGTTGTTGCAGAGCAGTGCTTACACAGAGCCAAGGACTTCTCAGCTTCTCATGCTGCCCTGCCAGTGAGGAGGCTGGGGGTGCACCAGAAGCTGGGAGGGGACACAGCCAGGACAGCTGACCCAAACTGGCCAAAGGGATATTCCATACCATATCATATGGTGTCATGCTCAGCAACAAAAGCTGTGGGAAAGAAGAAAGAAGGCGGAGAAGTTTGGAGTGATATTTGTCTTCACAAGAAACCGTTAAATGTGATGAGCCCCGCTTTCCTGGAAGCAGCTGAACACCTGCCTGTCGATGGAAAGTAGCAAATGTTCTTGTTCTTCTTTTGCTTTACCTAGTAAACTGTCTTTATCTCAGCCCATGGGTTCTCACACTTTTACCTCTTCAATGCTTTCCCCCTTCCCACCTGGGGAGAGTGAGTGAGTGGCTGTGGGGCAAGGAGCTGCCTGCCGGGTTTAAAACACAACACACACAGAGAAACATGGGTTCATACTGGTTTCCTAATTGTTTTCAGGTCTACCGGCAAAAAGTTTAATTTTAATTTTATTTTATTTGCTTAGTTTAATCTACTTTAAGATATTGCTTTAGTTATAAGAAAGGCAAGCATGACACCAAGCTGAGCGGTGCAGTCGATACGATAGAGGGAAGGGAAGCCATCCAGAGGGACCTGGACAGGCTGGAGAAGTGGGCCCAGGAGAACCTAATGAGGTTCAACAAGGCCAAGTGCAAGGTGTTGCACTTGGGCTGGGGCAATCCCAGGTACTTATACAGACTGGGAGAAGAAGAACTCGAGAGAAGCCCTGCGGAGAAGGACTTGGGGGTCCTGCTGGACCAGAAGCTGGACATGAGCCGGCAGTGCGCGCTTGCGGCCCAGAAGGCCAACTATGTCCTGGGCTGCATTAAAAAAGGGGTGGCCAGCAGGGAGAGGGAGGTGATTGTCCCCCTCTACTCTGCTCTGGTGAGACCCCACCTGGAATACTGCGTGCAGGCCTGGGGCCCTCAGCACAAGAAGGATGTGGAGCTCTTGGAATGGTTCCAGAGGAGGGCCACTAAGATGATCAGAGGGCTGGAACACCTCTCCTATGAAGAAAGGTTGAGGGAACTGGGCTTGTTTAGCTTGGAGAAGAGAAGGCTCCGGGGAGACCTCATTGCGGCCTTCCAGTACCTGAAGGGAGCATATAAACAGGAGGGGGGACACCTGTTTACACATGTCGATAGTGATTGGACAAGGGGGAATGGTTTCAAACTAAGACAGGGGAGATTTAGGTTGGATATTAGGAGGAAGTTTTTCACTCAGAGGGTGGTGAGGCACTGGAACAGGTTGCCCAGAGAGGTTGTGGATGCCCCATCCCTGGAGGCATTCAAGGCCAGGCTGGATGTGGCGCTGGGCAGCCTGCTCTAGTGGTTGGCAACCCTGCCCAGAGCAGGGGGGTTGAAACTAGATGATCTTTAAGGTCCTTTTCAACCCAGGCTATTCTATGATTCTATGATTCTATGATAAATGTTTCTAAAACAAAATAACCTTTAATTTTTTCCATATAGTATTTGAGTAGATCTTCTACAAATATTAGTGAATACTGTTTACAGCTACATTTTTCATTCTTTTTCACAACATTGCATATTTTTTTCCTTATTGATGTGATTTTTGTTTGCTATTTTTTCAAAATCAGACTAATGTTTTGATTAGAAATAAAGACAGAAATAATGAAGGGAAAGTGTCTGTAGCAAGTTTTATTGTTAATCTTTTACAGAATAAGTGATTTTATTAAAACAAAACAAAACAAAAACAAAAACAAAAACAAATAAAAATTACAATTGAGATTATAAGTATACTACATGATTTTGGCCTGAGAGAGGTTTTACAGTCCCCAAAAGCAATATGTCAGACTCATTGGTTCATGCTGGAAGCCTGAAACACAACAAATCTGACTGAGACATATGTACATGCATACAATTATATGAAAATATTGCTTTCCTTTGCTAAAATGTTATTTCACAGAGACTTCCAGGTATGAGATTTTGTATGAAAGTTAAAGAGGAACATAAAATTCAAATTTGGAAATTCAAATCTGATTAGCAGAATTATCTTCTTGTATGACAAGATTATATTTGGAAACAGCTTGCTATGAGACCAGTTATCTAGCAAAATTCAGGAAGAATTGTAATCTCATAAACAACAAGAATATCTGCCCCTTAAAACATGCTAACCAAAAATTTAGAAGAGACAAGCCTGAATCAGATGTATAATTCAATCTGTATTCTATCTTTTACCTTAAACTGAGACAAAATCTTCCAACAGGTAGAATCCTCCCTACCTGGCTCCATCCAAAATTTTATTAGCAAGTAAAAAGACATTTGAAGAGAAGTCAAGAGAACAATATCCTACTGTATAAGATTTAGCTACAGTACATCCCTGAAACATCATGAAATTCAGTCAGAGATTGTGTTTAAGAGCTGAGAAGTGCTAGGTGACTGAGGTGGTGATGTGATTATTCATAAAAGTGACTTTGATGTGAAAAGAACCCTAAAAATGATGGTGCATAAATGTTCAGATTCTCAAGTCTGTCCATGTTCTCCTTTGAAACATCATTTCCAAGCTCACAGTAGTGTTTGAACAGTTCACATCCCAGGCTTTAAATTCTTATGTAGGTGTAAATGCAGCATTCTCAATACTGAGCATAAATTGATCTAGATTTTTTTCCCCTTGTGGTATATCCAGAAGTATCTGATATTATATTTCTGGTGGAAAACACTTCAATGAAAGAAAAATGAACTATATGTCAAAATAGATTATTGTACATGGGAAAACAAAAGAAAAGTTACAGGTTTTGACTGGGCCACATCTATGGTGCCTAACCACAAAATCAACAGAGAAGAAACAGGACTAAATACATAGAATAAAATAAATATCTGACCTTGTTCCAAGATGCATGACAAACACAAGGGCAAACTAAATCCAATAATGACCAATTACATGACCAGAAAAAAAAAGAATAATGTTAGACTTCTCTCTGGCATATTTCATAAAGCAGCCTAAACACATTCATTTCCAGTGCTGCAGTGCTGCTAATCTATAATTAAAGCTTTGCAAAAATTAGCACTGCCTATACAGAAGATTGTGGAGCCTGAGAGCTTTGACAAAATAATGCAAGGTCAAAGTAAGAGACACTAGTGGTTCTATTAACACAACAAAAGAGCAAATATCAAAGCAATCTCTGGAACAATTACAGCAACTAAGATGCTACATGTCAAAAATGAACAGCCATGCAAAGCAGAGAAAAAGAGATGAGGTTTATGCAGAATAGAAAACCTAAAATTTCCCTATCACACTGCTGATCAGCAGTGTAGCTGATACATGTTCAGCAACTGAATGAAATTCATTCCTGAACAGAAATTTCATATTAATGCTGAATACATGATTTATAGAGGAATTAAAAAGATAAAAGAAATTAAAAAATAATTAAATAATAATTAAACAACAACAACAAAAATACTTCAAAGGCAAATAGCATTCCACAGACTAAATCCATATCTGCCTGTGTATGAGACTGATGAATGCTAAATGGAAATGGGGTGATTTGATATGACACTGCTGGGATTAGTTTTGCTGGAAACACTGCGCTGTCCTGTACCATTAACTGTTGCAGAATGATCCAGCTTCTATGTGGTCATAAGGGCTCTTTTCTTTCACTGAAATGGGAAATGAATCACCCTTTTAATAAGAAAGGAAGGGCAGGTGGAAGTGACAAGCTAAATATTGGTGGGTATTCATTACCACTGCTTCCAGCCTAGCATAGTATATGGAGGAATTGTGTTGCCCTGACATCAACCCAAGATGGTAACTTAGGGGGTCACAGCCTCTCAGTCTCCCAGCTTCCCGAAAGAGGAGAATGACCTCAATCTACATCCAAAATACTATATCCTTTCTGCTACATTTTATGTCAGAAAGTACACTTAAGTTGGAGAGAGACTTTGGGTATTCCACACTCCTGGTCTCCCTGGTCAACAGCATGAAGTAATACGCCTCTGAAAAGGCTCCTCCCCACTAAATACAGTTGGCTGTGGCAACCCATGCCAAAAGTGGATCAATACACTTCCCCATGGGATGAATAAAGCATTGCCTAGCCCTGAGGCTTTCACTCTTTTCTCTGTATGCATGTGATTTTCAGCAAAACTCTAAGGAAAGTATGACAGCAGGAAGTCTATAGTAAAAGACTATTGCTATAGTAATACTAATAGTAATATACTACTATACTAGTATAGTAGTACTAATATTAATATATATTGTTGGCATAAATCACCCATGTTTTTTGTGTCCTTCATGAAAATCCTACTGAGAAGATGCTGCCTTGGTGTGCTTTTTTTTTTTTCCCCTGAGATTTAGCATCTTTTGATTATGATGAAATCCATGTTAATCCACCATTCAATGACAGAGTCTATACTTCAGTCACAAACTTACACAGCTAAGCTATTTTTAAAATAGCTGGAGTAGTACGGTAGCAGTTTAATCAAGACAGTATGGAGCTTAGTGCAGGCTAAGCATTTCTCCACTGTACAGAGAGTACTGTTGTCATTTTCACAGCAAAATAGCATCTAGAAGCTGTCCTTTAGGTATGTTACTGGAATTGGAGCTAAGAGCTTTGTGAGGACTTAGTAAGAAGGATACAAAACTAAAATTGTAAACAAACCAACCAACAAACAAACAAAAACCTTGTAACATGAGGCATAAGTTTATAATGTCACTAAACCTCAAAAGAGAACAATGACAAGATACCTCACTTGAAAAGCTGCTAGGGATGCCCATTTGTACTTTGTACCTCCAAACTTAATGATAGTACAAGTATATATAGTTATAGAATATTGGAACAAAAGGAATGTCTTGAACTTTTCTATTCCCTTCCCCCAACTTTAGCACCTCTCAGAATTTTAGAATGACAATGTTAAGGCCTCAGGGAGCTTCCTAATAGTTCTCTCCCCTCTCTGGAGACAATGATGTTCAGCACAGGATTTGATTGCGTAGTCTAGAAGAAAAGGAAAAATAACACTTATTACACTCCATAAAAGCTGTGTTTTTTAAAACATCTGTCCAGTGAAACCACAGGTGAAATTACATTTGAATGCTTTTACAATACTTGAGACACAAATGCTTCAACACACTGAAGTTTTATAAAATACCCCAAATACTAATTCAAAACATGAAAAACAGTTTGCAAACATCCAGAAGGTCAAGCTTCACCTCGTTTTGCTTAGCCAAGCCATTGATTTATTTTTCTATTTATTAAATAAAATAAAAAATTCACATTCATTGTATTTTACTGGAGTCTGTTGTATCCATTTACTCAGAATAAAACTATCTCCATAACTGTGCAAAGTGAAGAGCCCACAAGTATATATTAATTGGTACTGAAGTTCAAAGCATTTTAACAAACTTTCTGAAGACAGGTGTTATTGTGTGGGGCTGGTCTAAAGATTTAATGCTGGCAATGTGATTTTGCTCTGAAGAAGCTTCTGATGTCTTCAGTAGTTTTCAAAGTCTTCTTCATAGTCTTCAAAATTTGCTTCCCTGTAATTATTACTTTTTCCTTTAATTTGAATAAAGTTTATTAAAAAAAAAGGGATTAGTATGAATGATCTTGCTTTTGATGGCCATTCCTTTGCCTTCAACACCCCATTTTAGAATATTTATAATGCAGAAAATGTGATTAGAATAATTTAGTGTTCTTCATGAATAATAAATTTTAGAATAATTTCTTATTCACACATCTCTTACAGCAGAAGCTTGTCTGGATATATTGCTTGTCATGTTGTTATGAAGCTATTATGATTTTTATGTGTTAAAAGTGAGGATTACCTAGGTTTGTTTCACAGGTATATTTGGTCATGTTGAGTACAAGTTTAGTTTGGCACATGGTTTAGTGCATATTTAGTTTAGTACTTGCTTAATTTGTTTGGATCTGGATCCTGCTGGATTCCTGGCAACAGTTCCCTTTTCTTCTTGAAGAATCTGATATATATCTTATCTAAAGTCATTTAATTTTTCTATTAATTTTCTTCTTCATTTACTAGTGTTCAGTCCTGTGTAAAATTCCTTATAATAAAGGGATATTTTCTTCTCTTCTGACACTTAACTTTATATCCAAGTTGAAGCACTCAAGTTCTTAAAGTCCACTAAGAACTCAGGTATTTTCAAAGTTGCATCTTCTATCAGAAAATCATTCTCCAATGGTTATGTGTGAACATACCTTCTGAAATTATTTATCATTCTCTCCAACAGGAGGGCACCTTCTCTTTATTCTCCTATATGGTTTCACCAGTCCCTTATAGTTTTCTGTTCCCCTCCAACAGCCAAAAGCCTATTGTGGCCAGCTCCGTCTTAAAGCCTACCCCTTAGTATTGGAACAATTTCTGGAGTAAAATGAGATTCCTCTAGGACGTAAGTGTAAGAATTGATGTTGGACAAGAATTAGTACAAGAATCAGCAACCCTTGTCTTCTCTTCCATGGTTTCTTTCAGTGGAAGACTTACAGTCTTCAAGCTATTTTTCTAGGACTTATTCTGAGTTGGACACGCTAACGACTTTTAAGTGCAAAAATCTCTTTAATTTTATGGTGTTGAGTGGTTCCCAAGTTCTTCCTGTGATAGTCTCTTCATTTCACTTTATAGTTATCTCTTTTTTTGATGATGTTTGGCAGCAGACAAAAGGTTAGAAGAAGGTTCCATGAAACTTATATATAAAAAGAGTAAGCAATGTCTACATTAATGATCAGTGCAATGCAGCCCAGTGGATCTCTAGACCTAATGAGTTGGTGCTGAAGATCCACTAACCACACTTTTTGTTCCCACTCAATTTAGCTTAGAGCGAACAAGACTTTTTGTGCTCAGTAACTCCTGGGTCACCGTGGTCGGCAGCAAGGGGCAGAGGAAAGTTCCCACAAGTGCATAATGGAGATCTGCAAGGATTCTGTGTGCTGCATCTTTGTGCTGTTCTTAGGCTCTGTGCTCCTCCTTCACTGGAAGTAAACACTCGAGCCAGGTGAGTTGACAAGACTTCAGTAAGAAGGCTCTAACAAGATTTATTCATTGTTATCCAAACTGTGTCAATTTAAGAGCAAAATTTTTATTTTTTTTGTTGTTGTTGGTTACACATTAATACACATTAATAATCATCTGTCTGCCTCTGTCTGTCTTTGCTGGCAGAAAGTACTGCCCAATAAAATCTTCAGGGATTCCTTGGGGAAGAATGAATTTCTTGCTAGTTTGTTTTTTCTAATGGCTTTACTTCAGTCTTGACATCTCACCATGTCTTGTGTCATGAGATACAAGATTATTCCTACAGTATTTTTTTTTTCTTATGTAAGCTTCAGATAGAACATAATTTGTATGATTCAAATAATTTATCTGAGCAGGACAATTGAGCCAACTAAGCTTCCTTAAAACAAGAAAAGATATCCAAAGCATGCTTCCCTTTTTGCTTTTTCCATCTGTTGGCCAGAGTCATTACAGTCGTTCTTTTGGGCTGAAAATATCCAATTAATATGGGAAAAATATTTTTTACATCAGTTCAGAAACAATTATATAATAATTCCCTAAGACATTTTTTTTACTGACTCACTTTGCCATCTTGCAGAATCCTCCACAGCCAAGTGTGTACTCTGCTGAAAAATAGCTACATAAGTCTTTGAAAAGTGATTCTTCTAGACTGGAAAGAAGAAAGAAAATCAAGGAAGAAATATGCCTGGACACAGTGACAGAGTAAAAAGAATCAAATGATCAAAAGATCAGAGCATAATGTTCCATCAGACAATTTTAAAACATTAATATTTCCACACCAGGGCTAAGATTATTAAACATAAATACAGAGCTTTGATTGACAGAGTAAGCTTTTAGGAGCTCACTCAACATTAGATGTAAAGTCTTTGGCCATGTACCTCTGTTCATATGAAAGAGTTACGTGACTATATCCCCATGCATTAAACTAGGAAATCTGCTGTTTTCCATAACATAATACCTGGTGTTTTTATGGTATTTCTAATAAATAGGTCTCTCTTTACCTAAAGTCACAATATATTCTCTCTATGTAGTATACAATATGGATGAAGTAATTATAATATTTATTGTAGATGCAGGTATAGATACAGATATAGCAAGCGCTATATTGAGAACAGGACAGGAATATCCATGACAAATATTACATTCAGATATAATCAAGTATTTGCAGTGTTAAAGGAAATGAGCTTGTTGAATTACCTCTCTTAAAACACATTCTTCTTTTGCATGAGTCTGTTTCACAGCATGGTGAAAGCCTTTGCCATGTTAGAACTCCCCCCAAAAATCTTGCAAAATCATAAAATATGGCTCCCAGTGCATCTGTTTTATGGCATCACATATGACTCTCAGGAATACTTAGCCATCACAGCTGCAGCTGCTTGCAGAGCTTGTCTCACACACCAGGCAGAATATCTTCATGAATCCATGCAGCAGCTCTGAGCATTCTGCCATCACATTTTGGAGCTCATCTGCTCTGTGAGACAGCTGTGTAGGTGCCAGAAGGACACTGGATCTGTAGCAAGCAAACCCTGGGAAGATTAGCCCTCCCTGATATAAAATTCTCTAACTAACTAACTAAATAAAATTTTTCCAACATAAAACCTATGTTGTACGTTGGCTGATCTCAAGAGCAGAAGTTCATGACCGACAGAACAAAAAACAGCCTGTCATGTGGCTAAAGGGCAGACCATGGGCAGATTTGAGGTTAACAGTTCAGTATACTGCTCATCCAGGGTAAAAGAGAATCTACCTATCAATAATGATTTGTTCCTTCCCTCTTTTATTTCTTCATGTGGAAGCGAATTACTGAGGTGTTAATATATCAAGGATTTAAGTTTGTAAGAATATCTGAGATGAAATGATCACAAGCAGAATACCAAAATAGTCATACTCACTGGTATAAGCATACACACCTTGTACATCCCTTGTTTCCATTTTCTCTGCCTTTCATCATCAAAGACAAATGAGCTTCATTTCTCTTGAAAACAAACAGACTTTCCCTGTCTTCATCATATTTTCTATTCAGGGTTTTCTTCTCACTTCCTCTTGCTGCTCACTTCCTCTTGCTGCTCACTAACAGAGCAGGTCAACGGCCCCTCAATGCAACACCTAAGCGATGTGCTTTGATGAAAGAGTTTGAGCTGAAGATTAGATTGAGGAAAACCTGACTAGAGAATGTGTTATCTGCTGATATACCTTTAGTATTTCTCAGATGGTGTTTGCAGATGAATTTAACATTTAAATAAAAATGACATATATGTAACTCAAAAATACCTTTTATTCTAATAACAATTTTAAATATGATCATACTTCATACATTTCAGATGTTGGACTTTTTAGTCAATTTTACTAAACTCTAGATTTTGTTTTCTTTCTTTCTTCCTTTTTTAATCTCTTTATTGGATTTGCATGATCAACTAGATTTATTTTTAGTGTGCAATCTTGATGACATCCAACATTCCACTTTCAAACTGTTTTCACAAATGTTGCAAACCATCTGGCTCCAGCCAAGTCTTCTTCAATTAGCATCAGGGTTGACATTTCCTCATCTCCATCACTTGATCACACATCTGATAGAAAGACACAGAAAATGGGGAAGGGGAGAAAGGAAGGTTTGCCTGCTTTACAGTAATTCTGATAGCACAGCACCTTGATCTGCTTTTATTTTAGTAGCTAGGAGTTTTGATACTGATTTCAGTGCCTATTGGTCTAGACTTTATTAAAAAGTATTTGTTGTTGTCGCTGTTTGAAACTCCATATTATATTATTCATACGGGAAATCAATCTAACAAGAGCAGTCACTTTTACAGTAAATACAGTAGTGAGCTGTGGAAATGCACATATTTAACCTTTGAAATCTCTCTGAAAAACATTATGCTATTCTCCCCAATATCACCATCAAAGACTTCACTGTAATGTGAGTGTTCTCTTCGGTTTGAGTTGGAACTGGAGAAATTAGTGCCATTAAAAGGAGGCTTGAGTTTCCATACTAAAGGAACTATGGTACTTCTGACAAGTTGATAAGGGGTTAAATATAAAATGTACAAACAAGCCTCAGATTAGCAGTAGACAATCATTTCCACATGCAATATGGGAATCTTTCAAGTACTTTTATCCAGTCTTTCAGATGTTTTTTGTGATGAGTTTACATAAGAAAAATAATTTGTTTCTCACGGTATTCATCAATACTGAAATCAAAGGCACTCAGTCACTAATGCCACTACTTAAAAAAAAAAAAAAAAAAAAAAAAAAGAAAATTTTAAAAAACACCACCNAAACATTCAGTAAGTATATAACATAACAGCGTATGTGACCAAACAGTATATGATCTGATTATTGTTTGCACTATGCAATATAGGTGTTCTGGTGGATGAAAAGCTCGACATGAGCCAGAAGTATGCTCTTGCAGCTCAGAAGACCAACTGTGTCCTGGGCTGCATCAAAAGAGGCATGCCAGCAGGCCAAGGGAGGTGATTGTCCCCCTCTACTCTGTCCTCAAGAGGCCCCACTTGGAGTACTGCATCCAGGTCTGGGGACCCCAGCACAAGAAGGACATGGACCTGCTAGAACGGGTCCAGAGGAGGGCCACGAAGATGATCAGAGGGCTGGAGCACCTCTCCTGTGAAGAAAGGCTGAGGGAGTNTGAGAGAGCTGGGGATGTTCAGCCTGGAGAAGAGAAGGCTCAAGGGAAACCTCATTGTGGCCTTTGAATACTTAAAGGGGTCTTATAAAAACCACGGAGAGGGACTCTTTACTTGGGTAGATAATGATAAGACAAGGAGCAATGGTTTTAAACTAAAAGAGGATAGATTTAGATTAGACATTAGGAAGAAATTGTTCACTGTGAGGGTGGTGAGACACTGGAACAGGTTGCCCAGAGAAACTGTGGATGCCCCATCCCTGGAGGTGTTCAGGGCCAGGTTGGATGGGGCCCTGGACAACCTGACCTAGTGGGTGGCATCCCTGCCTATGACAGGGGGCTTGGAACCAGATGATCTTTAAGGTCCCTTCCAACCCAAGCCATTCTATGATTCTACGAAAGGTACAGCATGTGTATAATACATATGTGAACATGTTTATGCATGCATATACATATGTAATTTGTCTATGTTGTAGTGGTATCTACAGAAGCTTGCACTTAGGGATTCACCACCCAGTCCTTGGAAAAGAGCAAGCACAACTGAAACATCTAGTGTAAGCCCAACAGCCCCAGAAACATCAGCCATCGGACTGCACTGCTCAGTAGAGTCTTACCTTCTGACAGGAAATATGGCAATGATCCTGGTCCTGGAAGGATTTTTCATTTTTTCCCTCAAATACTGATACACTTCAGGGGTTTTGCACATGATTACTCACTTTTAAAGTATAACCAAAATGAAATTTCTACACCAATAAGATTGCACAGCTGCTGTGAAACAACCTAATCTCTTGCTACTGTGTAGACCATTTAACTCTACCATTATCTCAAAGGAGGATATAGGAAAGATATAGCCAAACTCTTTCCAACTGTGCACAGTAAAAGGGCAAGAGGCAATGGACATGAGAAATACCAATTTGATTTAAGGAAGATACATTACAATGAGGGTGGTCAAACACTGGAGCAGGCTGCAGAGAGAGGTCTAGGATTTGCAACATATTCACATGAAACAATACAATGCTAAGAATCTGAGGCAATTGATAAAGCAGTTCTGAACTTCTTTACCATGATGCATAAGAACTGCTGCAAAATATAATTTGGGACTTCCCTGCAGATCCTTCATATTTTGAAAAATAATTATGTCATTATATTCCTCAGGTATCAAATTCCATCTGCACTTTATTTCCAGGAGTAGTTCCTTTTATTTCCAAGATTAGTCTGGCAAATTCAGGATTATGTGGCAAGATTGGAGTACATAGCAAACAGGTTGGATTACACAAGCATTGCCTCCCTTGTTCTCCAAGGCACTCACAAGAGCACATCTCAGAGAAATGAGCCATTTCCTTTCATGCATTTGAACTGAAAGATGCTACGCTGAACTACATGGTAAACCTTTTAGTATGCATGAATACACTCAAATGAATTAACTACATGCATCCAGATAGACTTAGATTTAGGAAAAAGAAGGAAAGAGGTGGAAGTAGTGCTCAGTTTAAAAACCATGAGCATCATTCTAGTTTGTGGCTTTCCTTATAGATGATCCTCAGGGCTCAGTTCTGTGGAGTGCTGAGTTACCTCACCTACCTCTACCTTCAAAGGGATTCAAGGGCACTCAATGACTCTCAGAATAGAGACTTAGCCTGTCGACATGTTTAAACTCCAGACATTTATTTATAATGAATAAAATAACATTCCCTTCTATGCTCTCCCCTTTCACTAGTGCTTTTCTCCTTTCAGGCCTGATTTAGAGAAGTGTTAAGTACAACGAACACTTACTCCTTTCCTTTTCCTGCACCAATTATTGCTGACAGGTTCAGGGCCGAATGGTTCAGATTTCTTTATTACTTGGTGGTCTTTGAGATAACTGTTATGAAACTTAGTACTACATTTGGCACTGTGGTACATCAGGCACAGAAGCCTAATTTTTTTTTTTTCATGTTTTTCTAAATCAGACCTAGAAGTATGTTTCTGCCCAGGAACCCAATTCCTGCTTTATAAAATGTGGCATCTGTCTCAACAACCTGCAAGCAGGATAGTGGTTTTAACTTATACTGGTCACTGAACTCTAACCTAACCTTTAGTATGGTGTGACAAAAGTGATACCACAACTGATTCACTCAACCCCATTCCCCAGCCACCCAAGTTGGTTGAACTATCATAGCAACATTGAATCCCAGAAAAAAAAGAGGTTGCTGACATTTCAAACGCAAGTTCCTTGACCAAGGAATAGCTTCCTACCCAAGGAACAGTATAGAGACTCCTCCAAATACAGTATAGATACTGTTTTTGTGTTCTACTTTATTTTGCTCGAAAAGGTCTTGTATGACAAAACAGAACAAAAAGTAATAGTTAGAGCACACACTGCTACTGCCATGAAGCATAGCACACCACACGTCACTTTGCTGTTAATGTGCAAAGTTGGATGCCTGAGTCAAAAGGAAGCATCTAAAATGAGGGCACTGAAAGTGTACTTCATCTTACCTAATGTCAAGGTAAACAATTCCAACCTAGTAGTTTTAATTCCCTGTACAGTCATGGGAAGAAATAGGAACTTCTATGAGGTGTTTTCCACTGTACTATTTTATAAAGTTTTTTTTTTGTAGGATGTAATGAATTACTTTTCTCCATTAACTATGAAAGTAACCTTGATAAATAACTTAAGTTTTTAGAAGTAAGCTTCTATATGTAAGATATCTGATGTTGGGTAACATGAATTTCATCCATGTGTTAGAGACCACTGGAATAATAAATGCTTAAGAGGACCAAAGCACTGAGAACGATTTTAATGGTCTTAAACAAGTCAGTCAAAGGTTGCTGTGTCTTTCACTGAATTTGTAGCTAACTTGTGATGAAAATATTTTGACTAACCATGAAGAAAGAATTCTAATTCTGAGCTTATTAAACGATCTAAGAACTGTGGTCAAGCCTAGGTCTCTCATGTCTTGCAATTAAACATTCAGCACCTTGGCACAAATTAGTACCATATCTCAAGATATCTTCAAGAGTTTGAAAGGAATGGTAAGCATGATGTTACTTCAAGCACAACAACAGATTTTGCCAACTATGATGACAGATGATATACTGAATAGACCAGGTCACATACCCTCCTGAGGCATTGCTCTCATACTCCTCTAGAAGAAACCTTTATACAGTTTGTATTATTGTGTCTTGTTTGGAGTGAATTTTCTATGAGTCACCTATAATTACTGCCATATCAGAGCCCTTTTTTTTTTTCTAACCAAGTGAAGCTTTGTCAGTTCTCTAATCTGACCTTGTAGTCATTCAAAGGCTTGCACTAGCAAAAGGAAAGAGAAAAGAACAAATAGAAGGCAGCACTGCCTGTTTCAGCAGCACGACATCTTATGTTGATTTAAGTCATATATGAAATTATGGCCTTAGATGGGTGATGAGACTTTACTTTGAACAGAAGGTGGATAAAACACCAAATAAAGAGAATGTGTATACAATTCTCCATATATTCCACATGCCTTAGGTTAATTATTTGATCTTGGATTAGTCATTAAAATTATATTCTATAAAGGACTTCAGTATTTAAGCATCTCTTTTCCTTTGACTGTTCTACTGGCTAGGGACAAAAGATGATGTGGTGATGTGATCAGGACCAGAAGGGGCAGGACTAGAAAACAGAGACACAAGTGAGGTCCTTGCACCAATACAGGTTGGGAGCTCACCTGCTGGAAAGCAGCCCTGCGGAGACGGACCTGGGAGTCCTGGTGGATAGCAGGTTAACCATGAGTCAGCAATGTGCCTTTGTGGCCAAGAAGGCCAATGGTATCCTGGGGTGCATTAGGAGGAGTTCTGGGCTCCCCAGTACAAGAGGGACATGGAGTTCCTGGAGCGAGTCCAGTGGAGGGCTACGAAGGTGATTAGGGAATTGAAGCATCTCTCATACGAGGAGAGGCTAAAAGAGCTGAGCCTGTTTAGCTTGGAGAAGAGAAAACTGAGAGGGGATCTTATCAATGCATACAAATATCTGAAGGGAGGGTGTCAAGAGGATGGAGCCAGTCTCTTTACGTTGGTGCCCAGAGACAGGACAAGAGGCAAAGGGGACAAACTGAACCACAGGAAGTTCTGGCTGAATATGAGAAAACACTTCTTTACTGTGAGGGTGACACAGCACTGGAACAGGTTGCCCAGAGAGGCTGCGGAGTCTCGTTCCCTGGAGATATTCAAAACCCACCTGGATGCGATCCTGTGCAACGTGCTCTAGGTGACCCTGCTTGGCAGGGGCATTGGACTAGGTGATCTCCAGAGGTGCCTTCCAACCTCAACCTTTCTGTGATTCTGTCCTTGCAGTTCAACAGTGCTACACAAAAGTTTGGCATGAGCCACTTCCACTGCCTTCTCTCAGGAGTTAACTTTGAGCTTAACTAAAGCTGTGAGCCAAGCTATGGGAGGTGACATGCAGTCATTTGTGTTGTATGCACTTGTGCTTAGTGTTTTGTGTTGACTAGCACCAGTTCTGTTCAACAGGCACTGGTGTGGTGGATTTTATGTGTGTGTGTGTTTAAGATCATTACTTTGAGGCATTTAATTCTTCCTGTGCTTAATGTACATTGCAGGGAAATTCTACTCTATTTTCACTACAAAGTCACAGGAAAATGTAGGTACAGGAAAAAATAATTTATAGGTCCAGGAGTCCTTTGTTTGTTGCAGCCCCATGACTTCTGTACCTCAGCACACTATACAGTGGAAACAATACTGTTCTCTGTTATCTCTTTTCCTGTCAGCTAGAGAGTTTTTTGGGGGCCAGGAATTGACTTCTACAATGAGTCTGAAGAAACACAGTAGAGCACATGTGAGTATGTTCTTCAATTAATAAATACAAATGCTAAGTATCTAGGGAACAGAGGGAAAAAAACAGTAAATAAAGCAGATTTCACTCTCTGAAATGTTCTTTAAGAAAGAAAGGATTTATTTCAATAAGAATGCCAGCTACTTTGATGGCATTACTTTATATTAACAATATGTTGCAGGGTATGGCATTGTATTAAAAAAGCCCTAGTCATATAAGCATTAGGTAATTGTGGGGGCTGAGAGGATGGTGAAAAGAGAGTGTTCCTTTATTTAAAAAGTTCCCCACCGCATCACTTGTGCATTAGCAGCAGGGGCAGGGGCGGGAGGAGCTCTTTTCTTGCAAAAGGCTGGGAACAGCTACAACATTCACACAGCCAGAATACTTTATTAGTATTCCTTGTCTTACAGCCTGGCAAGTGAAAATCTAGAGACCTGTCATCAATTAGAATGGTGATGATGAACCAGTCTAAAATAGGCCAGCGAACAGGGTAAGTGCCCCTGTGGTTAGCCAATTACCTAAATTATTTGCAGTAGTTTTAGTGTACATCTGCAATGAATACAAATAGAAAGCACATGATGTCTGGAATGCAGCATGTTTAAGATCAGCTTTGGTGTTAACAGAGGAGTGGAAACAACTGACATGTTTTAACTGAAATATTTCAGAAGAGGAGCTCTCACTCACATCTCTTTCCCCACCTTCTTGCATGTGAAATAGACTCCATTCTGTTTGGTAGACCTGTGTTTTCTGTCTAGGGTGAACCTGACAGACGGAAGCATGGCTCTGCCAAGTCATCAGCTAGTATCACTGGCCAATTTCACCAATCCTTCGCCACCTTCACTCACCCAGAATGACCATGCAAATGGACTGGCAGGACCAGAGCAGAGGAACTCAGCTCACCAAGTTTTTCTCTCTTCCAGGAGAATTATGTTGTAGATAGATGGTGATAAAGAAGAGAAGAAAAGAAGAGATTTAGGCAGCCCAGTACTCTCAAATTCACCCAAATTATAAATTCTACTTAAAAACAAAACAAAACAAAACAAAACAAAAAAAACACCCACCACCTTTTATTATATATTCCTTCAAATGTTTTTTAGAAGGTTTTGTGGTACAATTCAGAGAGAAATCTTTTACGGTGACTCAGAAAAGCTTATACCCTTGTAACTTTTATTCTTTATAGGAAAAACAGCCAGAGTGGTTTGGTGAATGTGTAGAATGATTGCCCTTTCTTCTTGGTCTTCCTTTTTCACTTCTTTTCTTTACATTACTCCCTCGCACTTCTTTAACTGCTTCAGGAGTCCTTGGGTAATTGCATTGACTTGACATTCACAGTTCTTGTATGCAACCACAGTGACATTTTTTGTTATTTAAAAGATTGCATGAGTAACTATTGGCATCTCTTAGAGTTGTCTGTTGTTCCTAGAAGACATTTCAAAACATATGTATTATGTGGCCTGATATGCATCTGCATTTTAAGTAAAAAACACAAAATGCAATAAAAGATTTGGAGTACTACAATGGGACTACTTATAACTTTATAACCTCTTGGCTTTCACATAACCCTGGAGTCTAAATCCACGACAAACATAGTTTGGTTAAGAAATTAAAATGTAGATGCTTAGAATCCTTCCACTTACCGTGGCTGGCCTCAGTATGGTCTAAGCAGACAGACCAGGATAGAAGAAATAGGTCTCTTTCTAATTTTCCTCTCAGGGAAATGCATAATAAGCACCAGTAGAATTGGCCTCCTTTCAAGAAGCTGATAATTTAGGAGAACAAACACAAAAGCTCAACTCAACTACAGGAAAAGCACAAAGGTTATTACTCTCTCCAGGGTATCAAAAAGCTATAGGCTATTAAGTATTGACCACTGAAATAAAGCAAGTACTACAACCCAACATGGGATGAGAGGTCATTATTTTGAAAGGAGCTCTCTAAGACCATGCTACAATATCAATTGATTTTATTCTGCCTACCATTAACAGTGACTACACTTTCTAACATGAAGAAAATATATAAAGAATTAAGATCTAGTAAATTTTTTACAACTTCTGAGCAGATAAAACATTCAAGTGAAGACCAGTGTCACTTGAAAAAAATATCTAAATCTTTTAATTCATATACAGAGGTGCTGTAGGAACATGGAGCAGAATTTTAGATACTTTCTTGCTTATTGGACATACTGTTGTCATATTTAATGCCCATAAAATGGGCTGATTCACTTCACAGAATATCCAGTATTGTTACTAAATTCCACAGTGACTGGTTTCTAATGCTAATTGATAATCCAGTGTCTTCCAAAGATTAAAGAAAAATGAAATTAAAGCTACAAAATCAAAGGGTAACAACTTTATAATGCCTCTTTATTTAGTGAAATACAATTCAAATTGCACAGAGATAGAATTCACTATGAATATCAAGATGAAAGTAATTGACAGAGTAAATGTTACGGAGTATGGCTGCATAAGAGCAAAAAGAAATGTCAATAAACTTCGGCGCTGCTGAGCTATCTGAGCAGGCACATTGAACAGCAGAAGACTTAAAGTCCTTGGGGACAGCCAACAGCAAAGAAAGCTATGATGAATGTTTATGAAATTACTAGTAGATAGTATTGGAAAGCTCTGATTTTATAGGCATGCAAAAAACACTAGAAATGCAATGTGGACTGTAATTACAGTACAAGCCTGACAGTGTACAAGAAAAATGCGCCATTGATTGGAATAATTTGAGCTGAATATACTGCAATTTGTAAAACCTTCAATGCTGGCAACATGCATTTCTAAAAATGGTTTCTTATATGTTGTACTCTGTGCAGAAGTTGCCTTGGTATTCACATTAAGCTTTTTGAGGCTGGTAGAGACATCATAGTATAACCTTCCAATTCATAGTAGTGTAGGCCAGTAATTCAATAGTTCTTCTATGCTGGGCTATTTATTAAAATAACATCTTTTATTATACAGGTTCCCCTGATAACTCCTCACTGACTACATTCTGCCTGGAAGTGCTGCACCAATTGTATTTATCCACAGATCATACCTTCAAACTACTTTTGTGGACGATTAGGATCAATAACAGTCTATAAAGCCTTTTCAGTGGAGATTGCCAGTGCCAATCCAATCCTGCTGTTAGTAATTTAGAAGGTGTTACCTTCTGCAGGCCTTGTGGCTATGGTGATAAATGAGTCAGTCATGGTCTATGTTCAATGTGACATTCATATTTATCACAAAAACTGTTAGCATAACTGGAAATGAGCTACATTCCTGTTGACCAAGCAGTATAAGAAATTTTGTAGAAACTACTCTTTTTAATTTCTATTTTCTTATTGCCACAAGTAGAATGTTTGGGTCCAGAAAAAAATCCTTTTGAGGGTACCGTCACCAAATCTATTCTGTGAAGAGAGAGAAGTCCAGTCCCTCTAGCTTTCAACACAGCATATTCATAACCCGAATATTTTAAAATTACATTGTAAAAAAAAGAATAAACCTGTGCTGGTATTACCTAGAATGCAGATTACATATATGAACTAATCATCTAAGCAACCTTTATAACTGGAGGGAAAATCAGTAGCTTTTAGAAGGTGACTCATTTCATCTAAGCAAGATGTCTACAATAAGTTCGACAAATCATGGCCAGTATGTGTCTAAAAAACTCAGATGTAGCTATCTAAATTGTAAACATTTGATGTTAAGTATAGAGAAGACTGTTCCTGGCCAGGAGAGTACAGGCTATAATTATGTTCCCTCTAGAATATAAATTCTTTTTATGAACAATTAAGTTAATCAAATGTATATACATTCCACCTCAATATCATTTTTATTCTTATTTATTTCATCAAAATTTTGAGAGACAGAGATAGAAGCTCTTTGAAAGAGCTCAACAATTGTATCCTACTTCAGATATGGGGGATCTTCTAAGTCCTACTCTGAATAAGAACCCCTGCCTTATTTAAATAGGTCTTGTGTTATAAATTGTTGGGATTATTTGTTGGGTTGTTTTTTGTTTGGTTGGTTGGTTTTTGTTTTTTTCCCACTAACTGCCGTTCCTGCAAACATTTCAGTATTTGAAGTCATCTTACAAGAAAGTGACAGACTCAAGGGCAATTTGGAGATCAGTTTATTAAACATTCCCAGACTGTTTTCAGCACTGAGATGCACTGACCCACCTCCACACCACTAAATACTCATATTCTGCAAAACAGAGGGCCTGCAACCTGGTTCAACTTAATTCCTGCACTGTGCCTGGGAATTACTGGGGACTGCTGTTCAGTCTGGGTCAGAATGATACCAGTGCTATACGAACAATTTAAAGTATACAATTAAGTTAGACAATTAAGACAATCAAGGCTTCAACAAGTTTGGATTTTCTAGTGAAAACTATTGTGTTGTAAAATGCCTAATTTGTTTCAGCTTTCATGTGTAAATAAAAAAATGTTATTTTAGATAGATACATCAAAGTGAATACATAGTGAAGCTGCGAGATGAGGCTAGTGCCCTAGACAACAGTTTACTTCACTTTGCTGAAATACTTCCAATTCATCTGCAATTTTCAGAATGCAGTTTATCACTGACTTTGTTCTTTTTTTTGTACTTTTTTCTTTTTTTTTTTTTTCAAAAAAACTCTGGGAAGTCCATGGGACCTACCAACCAGTCAGATAAAAAGATCTGTATAAGAATGTGAATCCAGTAGTATGGTGGGTCAACCCCAGCCAGCAGCTAAGCAACTGAACAGCTCTCTCACTCTCCACCCACCCCAGCAGGACAGGGGAGAGAATAGGAAGAACAAAAGCAGTACAAAAGCAGTCTTAGGTCAAGATAAAGACAGTTTAATAAGTGAAGGAAAGACAGGGAAAAAAAAACCAAAAAGTGATATAAAGACACTCACTCATCACCTCCCACAAGCAGACCAATGCCCAATCAGTCTCAGAGTAAACACTACCTTCCACCTTTACTGATCAGCATGATGTTACATGTACTAAATTGGTCAATTAAGGTCAGATGACTTGGTTATGTCCCTTTCCAACCTCCCGCCCATGACCAGCCTGCTCACTGGGAGCCAGAGTGAGAAACAGAAAAAGCTTCAATGCTGCACAAGCACTGCTCAGCAATAGCCAAACACTGGTGTGTTATCAATACTGGTTTAGCCAATAATCCAAAACACAGCACCATACAGGTTGTTATGAAGAAAGTTAACTCCAGCCAGACAGACCCAGTAGAAATAGTCATTACACAAACTGAACCAGAAATTTTGACCTGTGAAGCTCTTGCCAAAAATCCTAGATTATGGGGAAAAAATAAAATAAAATGTATGTTTAGTTTATGAAAATCTGACATTTAAAAAGTTGATGTTCTTTGGTAGATTCCTGTGAATAAACATTTTTTTCTGAAGCAACAGAATGCAAGGATATAAGGATCAGTCAACTGAAATAATTACTCTTTGATTAGCCTACCAAATTTTGATTCAACTGGATATTAAAATTTCAAGATTAACTGTGTTTCACAACCCAGCAAAATGTACAACCAAGATCTGATATAAGTTATTATAATTCTGGTGTCAGTGTGCTCTATAAGTTATAGGATTTCAGAAGTAGCCAAACGTCTCTACTCTACTATGCTAACTATTTAAAGTATAGACAGTAAGCGTATAATACCCAGGAATATGGTACTGCTTATTTGAAAAGAGATAAGCAATAAATCCCTGATTCACAAAGTATCCTGAAATCTAGTAGATTTAAATAATTGTATGCAGACCAAATTAAGAATATATAATTAGATTCATAATAATACATCCAGTGGATCATAAAATAAAGTTTAACATCCTTTGTGGTCAATATGAAAGTCAAGAAAGGAAAAGTATTTACATTCTGAAGGCAGTTTCCAATAAGCAGTTGCTCAAATGTTTGTTTGTTAATGAGGATCACAAGAAAAAATTTTGAAGTAAATTGGGGAGGTATGTTGTGTATGTGAGCAGTGTGTCCATGTCCATGTATGAACAAGAACAGGAGTTTGCCTGTTAGTACCTCAGAACTTCTGTTTCCAACCAATTTAAAAAATAATAATAATAAAAAAAGCCACAAGACTTTGCTGCCAGCCTGGCTGGTTGGCTGGTGTTTAATACTGCTACTTCATCAGGGTTGGAGGGAGACCTATTGTGGATGGCAACATGTCTTAGAAAACAAAGACTACAAAAATGGCAATGTCTAGATGTCATAGGTTGGAAAACGGAAAAAAAAAAAAATAGTTCATTACCTGGAAAAGGACTTTATAACTTTTCACAATCTGACCTACCTCTGCCTTAGAGTTAAATTGCCATCTGCACATTTTTGTGAGTTTGGAGTAGTCAGCAAAACCTCCACTGAGGGCTGATTCACAGTTGCAGTATCTTTCCCATTCTGGTGTGTAATGACTGCTCTAGTGTGTTGCAGTGCTGGGCTTGCCTGTGCACCATCCTCACCATCCTATTTACAGCAAGAAAGAAATAAGACTCAGAAAGATTTTACTGAGGGATATGAAGTTTTGATGGGAAGGACTCCACTATCCACAAGTTAAGAACTGTCCAAGGTTCAGTTATAGATTTCTTGGCCAGAGGTGTAGTACATAGAAAATAAATACAGTGACTAAGAAATAATTTTGTATTGGAGATAGAGAATCCAAGGGTGTTTTACGCTCATCACAGATTCTTTAGTAGTCCATATAAACTAGTAAAACTCATGTGTGAGTCCTTTGTAACTGATGACATCTTTACAATATGAGGGAGATAACTAATGAATGGGTTTCTGTATTCATTTGTGGGTGATTGAAATGTCTTTTAAAAAACTAATGCACTTAAGATGAAGGGAAAGCAAAAGGAGTAAATTCCTCCTGTCTAGAGAAAAGTAAAGAAGAGCCAAGATACAGAATTCTCATAAGAACATTAAATTATCTACTACTGTTGGCAAAGACAGCCATCCTTGTGACAGCTGCAGTTTCTTGTAAGTCTGTGTAGTAAATATAGGTAGGCCCTAGATGAAATCCTGTATGAACAATGCTAACTCAAGAATGGTCCAAGTGTGGGTTCAGCTTTGGCAGGAGGAACATTTCATCTGCAGTTGTCAGTTTAGATGACAACTCCCAGAGCTAGTGCCAGCATGCTGGTCAAAGCACCACCTTTGTAAAACACCATTGGAAACCCTTGAGAAGAGATCAGTTACAAGCTAACAATTTGAAGTCTCAGATACTTAAAGGTGTCGTATCTTGACAACAGGAAAATGATGAAACCTTTTTCCTATGATAAGAAAACAAATTGGATGTAATAAAGCACAGAAATGCAATAAAGATAAAATTTGTTTCCCTAACTTAACTGCGAAAGGGAAAAAATGCATCTCCTACTTCTTTTGCAGTGATATCTGAGAGTAAGTTTTCTCCTTTTTTCTTCCTTGTTTACAAAAAGGAGAAGCTGCAGAAAATCCCAAGTGTTCACTGCTAAGTATATACAGACAGAATCCCTCTGATACCATGGGGATGCAAATTTATTTGCTGTGGGCTTCATCACAGGGTGATGACCAAACAAACATTCAGGTTTGCTTCCCCAGTCTTCATATGGAGGCCATGGTTTGGAGAAGGGAGCTGCACCTGTATTTTAGATATATTAGAAAGATGTTCTTGCCAATTATTTCCTCAAATATTGTCATAAGGTTCTCATTTCTTTCTTTTTACTAATTGGGAGACAGTGTGGGAAAGGAGAGGGTCTTCACTGGAGGATTTTAGCTCCACTGAGTCAAGGCTTGACAATAATTATAAAAGTGCATATGGATGATAATTCTACTAGTGTAGTATAATCTGATCCAGCATAACCATTATGTACTGAAAGGGATTTCAGAGTTTTATCATCAGTTCTCTGTAGATGTCATTTTAAAGGCACAGAGGAGTGTCTAACAGGATACTGGCCTAAGGGTTTTTTTGGTGGTGGTTTGATTTTATTTAGGAATTAAAATTTGAAAATTCCGATTTACTTTACATATTTGCATTACCCTGAACTGAGATCCATGTCAGGATCCTTCAGAGAACTGAACTAAATGACAGAGCTGTAGTTGTGCAGATCTCCACTGAGCAACTGGGGCCGGTATGTACTCATACACCTCAAGCCTCTCAGCAGTATCAACAGCATTGTTAAATTTTCTACCCAAGATGAAGTCAAATAACCTTCCACGATGCATAAATCCTGTCCATGCTCTGCACCAAGAGATCCTCAGTCTCAAGTGCACAAAGCTAAAAGTAGTGAATCTAGCTCTGACTTAGCAAAGAGCAATGAAGGCCTGTGCAAAGATACTAACTTTGGTCCAGAGAGCCTCTCTGCAAACTTATTCAGTATAGAAAAGGTTAACATGGCCCCACATACAAGTGGTGTAGGCAGCAGACTTCCCCTCTCTGTGTCAGACCACATAAAAGCTTTTGTTTCACTTTGGGTTACAATGAGAGGCAAGAGAAGCAGAAACTCCCAGTCATGTATCTCTTGCTTCCTATGACTGATATGGGTTATGCTGCAAATGTAGGATGTATGCCCTAACAGGGAGTGGGAGACATGGAATAATGAGGAAAAAAAAAAAANCATGCCTGAATATAAACCTTTGCTGTTGGGATTGGTTTTATTCCCATCTTGCTCCATGATCTTCATGTGTTGTAGGTATACCACAGAGAACGCAGGCACTAAAATTAAGATTTGGTGCATACAATATAGTCAAGCTGCCTTTCTACAATCAAAAGTGGATTGGATTGTGTTATATATACATATGTGTATCATCTATTGTCACTCAGCATTGCACTGTGGTGGTTTTGTAAAGACAGGTATAAACAAAGTTTGTAAACATGTTAAGTTTTGTCACCACTGTACTCAGTTTAATATTTGATTTTTTTTTCAGAGCTACAGATAGATATATTCATCCAGTGCATTATACTCATTAGCTAGGATTAACTAGGATTGAAAGAAGTGTCATTTCATGCAAGAGGAACATTTATAGTGTACAGGCAACATTTCTGGGAATTTATGACTGACACATTTATTTGAGGTTGTTAAAGAGGTCTTCAGATGACTAATAAGTCCTTAGAGAATCATAATTTAAGCCTGATAGATTGAGAAGAGTAGACAATTCATTGTTTCCCAAGCCTTTTTTTTTTTTTTTTTCAAAATTCCTGGTACTTTTCCTTCTGTGTTGTTTATAAAATATATTATATTGTTTTCATCTTTGTAAAAATGTTAAATTAAACATGCCTTTTATATATCTGGGTTACATTTTAACAGAATATTTTCTAGAGTAAGTCTCCCATATCTACAATTTCCTTTACAGTAATTTTTAACAGAAGTACAAGTGCTGATTTAACTGGCCATAAAAAGAAAACATTTATTCACAGCATCTGGCTTATATGCTATGTTCAGAGCAAAAAACAGTTTTGATCAAAACAACATTGGTTCATCTGGACCATCCCCCTGCCTGTGTTACTGCAGTTCATATTGCACCATTTAATTGAAAACTAAACAGCCAAACGAATATTGTTTTGCAGCATCCATAATTCCTCCCAAAAGAACAATAACAAAAAAAAATATGGTAAGAACTAGTACCCAGCTGATAATAGATGTTTTAAATCACATTTCAATGAAGATAAAGGAAAAAAAAGGAAAAGAAAAAAGAAAATAGAAAAAAGAAAGAAGAAAAAAGAAAAAAAGAGAGGATTTCCACCAGGTTAAAAAGTACAAAACTCGTGTTTGCTGCAGGTTCTGAGGCCCAGTTGTCTTTCTTTCTCTTTCTTTCCCTTCATCTCTCTCCAAGATGTAAAATAGTAAAGAAAACAAACTGTTTGTCTTTATTATAATAATTTATTTATCGTAAACTATCTTTGGACCATACTGAACGTTCCTGTCTCCAGCAAGACAAACACTTAGTTTAATTTTCAGTTCATGATTAGGAGTTAAAAACTTATGTAGGCAGTTTAATTTTTTATACATTTTCCCTTTTGATTTAAACATTTCACATCAAAGAGTATCTGTCTGCATCCTTGCATACCATTGACCTAAACTTTAAATCACAATAAGGCAAGGCTATGTAATCCATACAAGTAGCAGTGGCACCCTTTCTCCAACTGTCATCACATCTCACACAAACCAGAAACTGGCAGACCCGATGTCTGGGTTATAATGGATTATAATTCTACTCCTCACTATGTTTTCTGCTAAACAACATGCCAACTCCCAACAGACAAATTTTGTAGTGAGCTCAGTAATGAATCACTGGAGACTAGAGAAGGGGAAAAAAGCTTTTTAATGAAAGCAGCTTTAAATTCATCCAGTCCTTCTTTCAGAATCAGTAAAAAGTGCATTCAAGTGTCACCTTTAGACCTCCACCTTGGGTTGAGCATCACAATTCTGGTGCAACAAAAAGTATTAACATAGAAGAGGAAACTAATGTGATCTTCAACAAATCATTAAACCATAAAATTCCTACTTTTCTCAAAGATGTGAGCAAACAGCTTGATTCTAGAGTAATCATTTAATAATTTCAGATCAGAAAGAGAAGATATTCTGCTAATATATACGTGCTGATATATTCGACTCAATATAAAGAATATAAACTGAGGAGAATGTGGATATTTGAAAGGAAGTGGCTCAATGGAACATAAGCTCATGGCCAAACACAAGAGATGACTCCAGTACAATGGGAATTGGCGATATCCGTTAGAGGTAGTTCCTCATTCCAGGCAAGTTATGAACGGTGAAATGAAAACCTTGGAAAGAGTCACAGTAAAGCTGAATATGTCAAGGATACATACCTCCAAATGAAGCTTCATGATATGGGAATTGAATTAGGAAGGCTGAAACCATAATACAGTAGTGACTCCAAGTCCACATCTGTCGCTGTTAATGGCTGTTCTCAACTCCCTGTCATATCACAGGAACTATCTTTTGAGTTACTGTTCTAGACTGTAGAAGAACTAGGATGAAACTACTGCATGCTATTTTTATTATCTACTCTACCTACTATTTCTTAAAATATTCATTAAGAACATAGCTGGTAAAATGTAGGAGGAATCTGGAACAATACAGTAAAGGAAGGGAAGAAAATGTTGAATTAAACAGGGAAAGTGCTGATGAAACTTGGTGTATAACAAGCACCCTCTTATTTTTATTGTTTCATGCTACCAGAAAAAGACTTTGTTCATTCCTGATTGAACTTGGAGTATTTGGAGTCCCTTTGTAATGTCTCATATCAGATCCAATTAATATTACTCAGTTTTCTTAAATGATCCTTCCCTCATTTATACTTTAAAAAATAACAGAAAGTCCAATTGACCTCAATTGAAACAAGATAGGCTGTTCTTAGACCAAAAGTCCTACAAGGCAATGGAAAATTAAAATCCTAAGCTTTAGGTCTAGAAATAAGGATTTCATTTAGGAATGGAACTCATCAATACCTTCAATTTGATTGTACACAGCTTTTACCGACTGTGCATGTTTTCTTTAAGTAGAAAAGAAAAATCTCAGTCATAAATATGCACACTGCCAACTTTACAGATATCATGTCTAGTTACCAGCAGATTCACCATAGAACAAGAAATGGACATGTTGAATATATACTAGGAGTGTTAAATTATTTCTGAACTATTTATAGTTCTATAGATGGAAAAGCTCCCACAGCAACTCTCACAGTGTTTACACACACACACACACACACACACACACACAAAAGCACCAAGACGCTACAGTTCTTTGAGTTCACATAATCATTGGTTTCTTCCTACAGAAATATTAAGAAACATTTTAAAGCCTTTTCCTCTGAGTTCTGTGATGACAGTTGTTATTTATCATTGTGTTCTAAAGTGGTCGCTTGTAAAACAGGTAAAAGTATACCTTGCAGCTTACATTTGCAGTCTTGGACCTTTGGTGAATATGATGGATATGAAACAACATAAGTTAAATAATCTGCACATGCAGCTTTGGGAAACAAAATTCATGACCTCAATAACGGCCTGAGACAGGGCTTAGAAAAATATTTTGTGCTCTAAAACTAACCATCTTCTGAAACTGTAAAAAGGAATGTTTGTTCCTGTATTTATTCAAATAGAACTATAAACAATGCATATTTTTACACAACTTTAAGTGCTAGCTCATTGCACACTGCACAGGCAATATCACAGCAAATGTTGCAAACACAGGTCTTCAGTGGGAAGAAATGTTGAAGATCACCTTCAGATATCCAGACCTCAGGGACAGACTCATCAGTTTATTGTCTTCATTTGTAACTCTTCTGTCTCATTCATCCTCTCTACTTCAGTTCACTTGGTCTTTGAAACTTGTTCTGTATTTTATCAAGCCATGTTTTTCAAACTGCACTGTATATTAAAAAAAGAAAAAAAAAAAAAAAGAAAGAAAGAAGACAGTCTGATACACTTCCCAAGCAGCTGGATAATGGGGAAGTCTCTGCCGGTTTTTCTAACTACTGCAGATGAACCTGGCTTCATTTTCTGTTCCCAGTTTTCCCTCATGTTTTTCTGTTTTCTTTCAGGACACCACTAAATCCCTCTACTCTAGGTACAGATATCTACATGTTGAAACCGTTAGGTTAGATGATTAAAGGTTCATCTCTACACACACAAAGGAGATCAGAGGCACAACAGCAGGTGGTGGAACCCCAATAAGACAGCGAGAGGAATAAGTCCCTGACCCATCCTCTCAGCGGGCATTCCAGGAAGGTATCAGACCCATGGGCAAGGAATGAGACCCATCACCATCAGACAGTGGGATAGGATCTCCAGGCCCCCTTACAGTCTGAAGGTGGATACTGCCTACAGAGGTATGGGACTCCTGTACAACAAAGGGATAAGGTGATAAAAGGGGCCAGACAAACACGCAAACAGGCTGCTGGCAAATATGCATGTCTAGTCTTGTCCTGCATCTGATCTGCACAGTCTGTTCTGTCTTCTACATTTCTAATTATTTTCCTGGATGGGGAAATTCTCTATTGTATGTGCAAAGTATGTGTATGGAAGTCTAAGTGCCAGCAATTGGAGTGGGGGCCATGGGTCATAAGCACCAGGTACCCAGCGTGTTGGCAACTTAAGAGACTAGAGTGTGTGCACATTGCGTGAGCGTGTATGTCAATCTGTCACCACTAGCAAGGATGAAGCTGGACTAGCTGGTGAGTAGGACAGAAGTTTGGGAGTCAGATATTAAAGCAACCGTAAGTCTGTCTGAGATACTGGAGAGACCACAGAAACGGAGTGCTGGCTACTGGAGGGACCAGGAGGTCTAATTCAGCAACTGGAAGAAGGTAAGGTTTGGGAGTTGGCTAGTGGTAAGGTTATAAGTCTGGACCAGCTACCAGAAAGACTCGTTTGTATGTGTGTGTTTGTTCATGAGGCAGCTGGGATACCAGGGAATCTAGTGGCCAGCTACTGGTTAGACTGGGAGCGTAAGGCAGCTACTGGGGGTAATCCATAGTGCATGTGTTTGTGTGTAGGTTTAAGCAACAGCAACTGAAGTAGATTTGTGGGCTTTGGGTGTTCATGTGTCGTGGTGCCAGCATCTGGGAAGACCAGAAATCCAGCGCCAGCTACTGAATAGACCTGGCTGTTTAAGGACAGCAAGTGGACATACACAGTATATGTATACATGTGTATATACTTCCCGCTAACAGACCTTCATCCTGAACAACCTGTTCCAGAAACAACCTTGCAACCAGAAAGGGAGAGAGGATTAGGCCATTTGTGCCATCTGTGTTGGTATGAGTGTCTCTGTCTGTGTTAGTTTGTGTGGCTGGGCATGTGTATATGTATATGTTTTTGTGCATAAAGAGTGCACCTATCAGGAATATATGTTCAGTCTTGCTGCAGGTTGGATCTGGAGACATGGATCTACTTCACCCTTGCCTCCACTTGGTCAGCAGATTTGGTACTCCTGAGAGAAATCTGGAGCTCAGTTTTACTCACAATGCCTATTTATCAATCATAAGGAAAAGGGTTACATCCCATTTTGCAGGTTTGTTGGAAAAGATAGGACAGATTTTGCCAGGTTCTACCATCACCACCAGGACATTTATTTTCTTGGTTGTTTCATTCTGGTGATCCATCATCTTGTGATTAGAGAGTTTTCCTTTCTTAACAATGAATTTAGATCCTCTCTTGCTACCGGAACAATGATTTTGTTCTTGAACAAAAGAGCTGAAACCCACTGTAACTTTTCAGCAAAAGCTAGTTTCTTTCCCAAGGAATGGCAAACTTACTTTCTGTTGAGCTTATTGACCAAATGAGTTTCTGTATTACTGGAGGTCTCTATATACATAATACCCTGATGTCTTCACAGCCATGGATATTTCTCAGTTTAACTTCTTCCTACTGCCTCCTCCCCAAAACTTAGAGAAATTCTTTGATGAAAGTTGTCAGTACACCTTCTCCAACAATGCCCCTTCCACCCTTGACTGACAGAGAGATATATTTCACACAAATATTCCACTCTTGTGAGACCCCACCTGAATACTTCATTCAGCTCTGGGGCCCCCAGCATAAGAAAGGCATGGACCTGTTAGAGTGGGTCCAGAGGAGGGTTGTGAAGATGATCAGAGGGCTGGAGCACCTCTCCTATGAAGACAGGCTGAGGTAGCTGGGGTTGTTCAGCTTAAAGAGAAGGCCCCAGGGAGACCTTATAGCAGCCTTCCAGTACTTAAAAGGGGCCTACAGGAAAGATGGAGAGTAATTCTTTATCAGGGAGCATAGGGATAGGACAAGGAGTAATGGTTTTGAAGCTAAAAGAGGGTAGATTTAGATTAGACATTAGGAAGAACTTCTTTACTCTGAGGGTGGTGAGGCACTGGAACAGGCTGCCCAGAGAGGTTGTGAATGCCCCATCCCTGGAAGTGTTTAAGGCCAGGTGGGATGGGGCTTTGGGCACCCTGATGATGGGATCGGGGATTGGATGGATGGAATTGGATGATCTTTAAGGTCCCTTCCAACCCAAGCCATTCTATGATTCTATGATTCTAACTTCCCAATAGAAGGCATGGTTTGAAGGCTGCTCAGATGGACATAACCCTTTCAACTGCAGGTAGAAGGTCACCAAATAGTGAATGGTACCAAATACATGAAATTTCATATAGGGTAGCAGAAGAAATTACATTTTTTTCCCCATAGAAATACATTATCCTCCACATCCCACAGGAAGCTTCTTACTGGAGGATTTAAGTTGAATAATCATTCTTTCTGATAATCTGGGGCAAGATTTTTGAAAATAGAAGCCTAATGTCAATCTCCTAAATCCATATTTAATTCTCTACCTGATTAAAAGCTGAGCTCCTATTAGTTTAAGAATCAAAGAATGCATCAGCAGAAGAACCAGAGAGCACACCACACTACTGAAGACCAGACAGGTGTCTGAATAGGACCTTATTTTTATCTACTCCTGAACTCATTTTTGAAGGGTTTGGCCCAACATTCAAGTTGTTTCTTTGTGGGGAAAGAAGTAGGGGGAGATTACAAGACCTGTATTATCTTCTAATAAAAACAAACAGAAGAAGGTCTCTTCAATTCTAAAAGACTCTGACTACACTTTCTGATGTGCATCTCATTGCTGCCTGGGAAGGGAATGAGCTTGCATAATGAATAATAAGCTCTGCTGAAGCTCAGAACTGTTATGCAAATAAACATATTAAGTGAATGCATTTTCCATGCAGCATAGCTTCTGCCAGGAAAATTGTTGAAAACATTGTTTTGCCATTGACAAAGGCAATGTGCCAAATTCAAACCTGGTGTGAGTGGGCACAACTTGTCTGGTTTCAGTGGCATTGTGCCCATTCACACCAGGTCAGTAATTGGTCTATTGTGCTTTAAAGGCTTTTGTTATCCAAGATGTGTCAAAGTGCAGATAAACAAATTCTACAACTACAGAGGAGCTTTTTTTCAGGGTCAACACTAATTTTCAGTTCACTTAACAGGCACAAACTCCCTCTGGCTGAGTTTGGTCTGTGACTCTACCAACTTTCTAACCTACGGAATGAAAATCCTTGGTGCTCTGTCAGCTCCCTCTCATCTGCAGAACTGCTAAAATGAGCCAGCCTAGAAGGCAGCAGCTTCAGAAATTGTATCTCAGTAAAGGGTGGGAAGCTGGACTGATTCAATAAAAATTGACCTGACCTTCCCATTCTGACTTCATCCTAGGCAAAATCTCTTTCAAGTTTCAGAAATGTTTTATTTACTCTTTCTCCCCACGTTATGTCAAATGTCAAACCAAAAGGGTAAGTATACAAAAAAAGTATAAGATGTACTTTTTATGTGAGATCTTTAATCTTGTTTTATGGTTCCAAATTATGCAAATAAACATCTGAATTTTGTGTTTTGTGCACACAAATTAAATCATACCCCAGAACCTTTTGAAGTGTGCACATCCAATTTCAGAGAGATGTAATGTTTCTGAACTCAGTACTTCCTTTCATCTTAGATACACCAAACACTGAGGACTATCCTATCCTATCCTATCCTATCCTATCCTATCCTATCCTATCCTACCCTATCCTAATCACTGTCACGTAAATATGTGCTGACAAATGTCAAATTTGGCAAAAAGTTATTGGGGTGAGCAGTATGATATTTACCCTGAGACACATTCTATAATCTTTACAGTAATATAGGTATATAAATGGTTAAAATGTAGTTAATATGAGATTTAGATCCTAAGGAGAGAGAGTATCAAAACTTAACATAAGATTTTGTGAGAATGAACAGAACTGTATGAAGTGTAAGAATTGTAAATCTGATGTGATACAATTTCTTATGCAAGCTGATTTCTTTAACTTTTTTGGAATGTAAACATGAAGCTGTCTGCATAAGATCAGGTCACCTATTGCCTGAGGAAAGCTGACTGAATTATGTAGTCCGTGACTGGATGCACCCATGAGTGCTGAGGGAGATAGCAAATGTGATTGTGAGGTCGCTCTCTGTAATCTTCGCTTGATTGTGGCAACTCGGAGAAGTGTCCAAAGACTGGAGGAAAGCAAATGTCACTCCTATCTTCAAAAAGGGCAAGAAGGAGGACCCAGGGAACTACAGGCCAGCTTCACCCTGATCCTTGGGAAGGTGATGGAACAGCTATTCTGGAAACTATTTCCAGGCACATGAAGGAGAAGAACATCATCAGGAGTCGTCAGCATGGATTCACCAAGGGGAAGTCATGATTGACCAAACTGATAAGCTTCTATGATGAAATGACCAGCCTGATGGATGAGGGCAGAGCAGTGAATATTGTCTTCTTGGACTTCAGTGAGGCCTTTGACACTACCCCCCATAAGATCCTCATAGAGAAGCTGTTGAAGTATGGGCTGGATGAGCAGACAGTGAGGTGGATCAAAAACTGACTGAACAGCTGGGCCCAGAGGGTAGTGGTCAGTGGCGCGAAGTCTAGTTGGAGGCCAGTAATGGGCAGAGTACCCGAGGGGTAAATACTGGGTCCAGTCCTGTTTAACACCTTCATTAAGCATCTGGACAATGGCACAGTGTGCACCCTCAGTAAATTCACAGATGACACAAAACTGGGGGGAGTGGCAGACTCACCAGAGGGCCACGCATCCATACAGAGGGACCTTGACAGGCTGGACAGGTGGGCTGACGAGAATCTCATGAAGTTCAACAAGGAGAAGTGCAAAGTCCTGCACCTGGGTAGGAACAACCCCAGGCACCAGTACAACTTGGGGGCCACCCAGCTGGAAAGCAGCTCTATGGAAAAGGACCTAAGAGTCCTGGTAGACACCAAGTTGAACATGAGTCAGCAATGTGCCATTGACGCTGAGAAGGCTAACAGCATTCTCAGCAAAAATATTTTAGGCAAAATATTGCCAGCAAGTCAAGAGAGTTGGTCCTTCCCATCTACTCAGCATTGATGAGGCCACGCCTGGAGTACTGTGTCCATTTCTGGGACCCACAGTACAAGAAACATGTGGTCATACTGGAGAGAGTCCAACAGAAGGCCACACAGGTGGTGAAGGGACGGGACCACCTCTCCGGTGTAGAAAGGCTGAGAGAGCCAGGACTGTTCAGCCTGGAGAAGAGGAGGCTCAGCGGAGACCTTATCAATGTGTATAAATACCTGAGGGGAAGGTGTAAAGACAACAAAGCCAGACTATTTTCAGCGGTGCACAGTGCCAACAGAAGAGGCAATGGGCACAAACTGGAACACAAGAGGTTCTGTCTGGAAGCACTTTGCTGTGCAGATGATGGAGCACTGGCACAGGTTGCTCAGAGAGGTTGTGGAGTCTCCCTCCTTGGAGACATTCAAAAGCCACCTGGGCATGGTCCTGGGCAACCTGCTCTAGGTGATCCTGCTTAAGCAAGGGGTTGGACCAGATGACATCCAGAGGTGTCTTCCAGCCTCAACCATTCTGTGATTCTGTGATTCTGTGATACTGTATTGTTGAACTTAGGAGTTTTGTATTCCAATCTGTGTTCATCCAGAGGTAAGAAATCCTGGTGCAATTTGTCCCACATACAAATTATTGACTATCATAATATTTTCATCATAATTTGAGTTTGTTTTTCTATTTCACCTATCTTTTTTACATTGGAAGTGCAGCTCTTACATTTATAAGAAGCTTCTATGGCACAAAGCTTAAAAAAAAAAAAAAAAAAAAAAAAAAGGTTACTTGCTATACAGGTATGGCATAACAGGAAATAGTGCAATTAAATCAAAGCTGAGATCATCTGCAGTTCCACTGACAGATATCTGCACATAACTTCAATGTGACTTATGTGCAAAGATAATGAATTCTCTAATGCAAATTTACACATGGGGTCAAATAAGGAAGTTCTTTGTATTTGACAGTACAGTGGGTATTAGGTATTTGTCACAAAATAAATAATTCATCTTGCATAGCCACTTGCTATGTAAATGATAGTCTATGTATATTAAAGCATTTAGCACTTAGAATAAAATGGACAGCTGGGGCCAAATGAATATCTCTCAGGACACATTACCATTACAGTTCCCTGTGAGTTTTTAACTCTTTGCACTTCTAAGAGCTGTCATGAGAACATTAATTGAATAAGGCACAGAGTTCATTCTAATGCAGGCAGAGCTACAAAAAAGAGGAAAATAATTTGAAGCAGTACATTAATTTCAGATTCTACTTTCCCCCATTTTTAATGTTTCTCATATCCCTAGTGTAATTTGGGTCCAATTCAATTTAGTAAAAAAAAAAAATAAAGGTTAAAAATCTTCAAAATATCAAGCAGATGACAATCAAAACATAATTTAAAAAATTAACATAAACTGGGATTTGGGCCGAATTTTAGGCCCAATTCTAGCCCCAAACTCCATGTGAATTTAGGACTCACCTTGAACACATCCTCTCATTTCAGCTCTCTAATAGATTCCTCTCCTATTCACTCAGACCCATGGTGAACTTTAAACTGAGAATGAACATTCACACAACAAAGAGTTGCCACACAAGTGGATGAGCTAAAGTTAAATGGCTAAAGGATATCTCCAGCCAATATGGAGAGGGTAAATTGAAGAGCACACTCTTAGTCCTACCTAGCACTGCAGAAATTTCCTGTAAAGATAAAACAGACAGAATCTATTTTAACTTTCTGTGCCCATCTTCTGCAGTTAGAAACACCACTAGAATCAAATCTCACATTTGTAGCTGTGAATCCAGGGAAACTCCACCAAACTCAGTAGAGTTGCCTGAGGCCTACACCCAGGTTTAAACTCAGCACCTCCTCTCCACTAGAACTACACTGATATAGATGCAACTTATTATAGTATTCAATGGTTATTACTGAGCATGGAATAAACAACTGGACCTGCTTTACTGATCTAGCTGTTCCAATTTTATTTTACTCAGTGGCTTCAGGATGTTCATATGATACCCCTGCCAACAACCTAGGATTCTCTAGGGCTAATTTAACAACCATAGATCAGATTATACAGAAATATGATATAATATACAGAGAAGTCATTTAAAAATAAAGGCTTAGCATCTGTGGTCATCACTGTTGTATCGGCACAAAATCTGAGTAAGAGTAAAATAGATTACACAGCTGAATAGCAAAGAAAGATGGATAAAAGTCTAATATTTTAATCATTCACAAAATGTGTCTGTTCCCAAGTTAACCTCCTAAATCCCAAGCCAGCATGAAATGTTATTTTTAGTACTACATACCAACATTTATTCTGACTTCAATTTATGTTATAATGATACTAGTTATCATAAAATGAGATCCCTGCTGAATTCAGCTTTGACTTAAAGAAATGGAATTGTAAGAGAGATACCTTTCTGTGTCCTGGATTTCCAATATTCTAGTTCAGCAGAAACATTGTTAGCATAACCAGCATTTGATCTCAACACTTTTTCATCCAATTCTGCAAAACAAAAGAAAGTGGAGGATAGTCAGTGTTAGATTAGCAAACACACCTAAATCTTTTTTTGTTCATCAAAAGTAGAAGTTTAGTGGTTGAAAAGTTAGAAGTTTGTTTATAAATACAAAGGAAAACCCTTGTCCTTCTAACTCCTGGTCATTTGAGCTTTCAAGCATAGATCAAAGACACCTGAGGAAGCATTAGTCTGGTTGGCAAATCTGTCTAGCACAGTGCAAACTTCTGCAAACTGAAGTTTGAACCTCAGGTAGCAATACTGGGATAATAATGTACAGCACCAGGCTCTAACCAGGAATCTGGACCTTGCTATTCAGGTCAGGCAGAAACCAAGTGAAATGTTGCTTTATTCCGCAGCTAACACAAATAGATGTAGTGCTCCATTTCACTGTCGATATGCCCTTAGCTACCTGGCTGGTTTGCCTTATTCAGAGCTACAAGCAGTTTGCCACATTTGAAGTCAGAGAGGAAACCTGTCAGAGGCTGTGAGGGTGGAGAGGAAGGAGGTTCTCTTTGGGTCTGGTTAGGGTCATCGAAACACAATTCACTTGACCATTACAATATTATTTCCTTCCTCACTGACTTAAAAACGTCTGTCTTCAATCCAATAATGTCTGCACAGTCAACAGTATAGGAAGAGGACCTTAGACCTCTCATGCAATAATTCTAGTCCTGGTGGATTCTAGATCTCATTGGTTTTTCTCTCAAACTCACATTTGTAATATGGTGACAGCTGGCTCAGTGTTTTTTTATGTCATTAAAATCCAATGTCTTAGAAGAGTAAGTTGTAAGAAGCCAAGACAGCATTTCAAACTAGAAATATAGAAAGTATACCAAAATCTCAGTTGTAAGGCTTTTCTCTGTGAGATAACCTGTCCTTCAGGACAATAATTGAAGGACACTAATAGGAGGCATGAGGTGGGAATGCTGTTGTCATGTGCAAGATGATTTGGAGAGCTATCAAAGTCTTTAGTAAAGAAGGCCAGTACTTTTTCAGTGTGACTAGTCCCAGCTGAAACTGATGGTTTGCTGAAATCAATGGCTGCAGCATACAAACACAGTGCCCTTCCAGTGGCACATGCATCACATCTGATGTGAAGTCAGATGAGAACTGTTTCTAGCTCTTATAGTGACATGGGAAGACACAAGGAGCAGATCAAAATTGTGAATTAAGGAAGAGACAGTTCAGTCTAGAGTGCCCTGACCACTGGGTTAGTGGGAAACAGGTCAAACGTTGATTTTTTTTCCTCTCTCTCCGTGTCTCTCTGTTTCCTGCACTCCTTCAGAAGCAGAATGTGTAGCTTCTCTGCAGATGGAGAGCTCATCATCTTACTCAGTCTGTCTCCCCTGACTTCCTTCCTCTGAGATTGCTCCTTTCTCTGTATGCTGTTGTCAAGGTCAAAAAGAACATGGAAGAAACATAATGTTTTTCCAAGTGTTTTTCCTAAAGTGTTTATTCAGTGAAGGTGCCATTGTTAAAGA
Source organism: Anseranas semipalmata (assembly GCA_013399115.1). Lineage (NCBI taxonomy): Eukaryota > Metazoa > Chordata > Aves > Anseriformes > Anseranatidae > Anseranas > Anseranas semipalmata. Next base: position 306,900 of record VXAA01011786.1, read on the forward strand.
CTGTACAACTGTAGAAGTAGATACATGCAGAGGATGAATACTGCAAGCAGCACACTGAGTTTTCAAATCTATCTTTATTTCAAATTGGGTGGGATATTGCTCAATGAAAGAAAATTCTGAAATGAATAACTGGAAATTGATTTTGATCAATTGAAATATTTCATTTTGATTCAATTAGTCTTGCAATATGATTTTGACTTATTTCAAAATACAGTGGAATAATAATATGTGTAATAATAAAAGCTTAGTCATTTCAAACGAGAAATTAAACAATCTTGTACTAAGAATATCAAAAAGCAGTCTTCATTTTTGCCAAAATAAAGTGTTAACTGCACATACATACCTCTACAAAGAATTTCATTTTCAGAGAAATTGTATTTGCAAGTTCTGATCAATGTTAAATAGACAACGCTTTTACAGTAAAAAAGGGAAGGAAAACAACATGAATAAAAAGCAAACACATGGCTTACGTTTGTTCATCCATGTATTCATTTTATCTCCTGTCTGATTCAAAAACCATTGAAGTTAATGGAGAGATTCCTTAGAATACTTACCAGGCCTTTAATTTTTGAGCAAATGTTGAGTCAAGCACAAAAGAGCTTACGCGCTTCCCCATATCACACTCCTTCCATGAACCTGCATATTAATCCACAGGTTAGCAATTCTGAGGTCTCTCTTAATGAACAATCAGCGCAGCAAACTGTGAGGTGTTTATTTTGATGTACAAAACTTTGGCAAAATATTCCCTAACCTATTTTACTTAGGAAAGGCATTGGAGTTGTTGATCCCAAAAGCCTGCAGCACTAAGTATCTTCTCCTATAATACAATCTTTCCCTTTCTTTTTCACTTTGATTACTTCTGAAGTCTGGTTTGTTATTGTTCATTATTCATTATTATTTTATTATTTGTTTTTCATTTCTTAGTTTGCTCTTGCTATTTGTTTTCCTTCTTTGCTATTGCTTTATTTGTTTTCCTTCTGTTTCAACAATATTTTTCCTTTTGCTATTATTTTTCTTCATTAGTTGCAGTGAAATTATATCTCTGCATATCATGTAGTTTGTTTTTTTTTTTCATTATGTCCTGTGTTTGTATTACATAGCCACCACTGCTAAGTCTCAAAAAGTCTCCTAATGGTAACTCTTATCAATATAGCACCACTGCATTCCACAGATAATGCTTTATTAAATGTTACACTGAAGCTGAAATCTTACACAGTGGGTAGCATAAAATCATTTCCAGCTTGAATATTTTTGAGGACTGTTGTGATTTAACCCTGGCAGGCATCTAAGTGCCACACAATCACTCGTTCACTCTCCCCAAGTGGGATGGGGGAGAGAATCAGAAAGGTAAAAGTGCAAGAGCTTATGGGTTGAGATAAAGACAGTTTACTAGGTAAAGGAAAAGCTGCGCACACAAGCAAAGCAAAACAAGGAATTCATTCACTACTTCCCATCAGCAGGCAGGTGTTCGGCCATTTCCAGGAAAGCAGGACTCATCACACAAAGCAGTTTCTTGTGAAGACAGATGCCATCACTTTGAATGTCTCCCACTTCTTCCTTCTTTACCACAGTTTTTATTGCTGAGCATGACACCATATGGTATGGAATATCCTCTTTGGTCAGCCTGGGTCAGCTGTCCTGGTTGTGTCAATTCCCAGCTTCTGGTGCACCCCCAGCCTCCTTGCTTGCAGGGCAGTGTGAGAATTAGAAAAGTCCTTGGCTCTGTGAAAGCGCTGCTCTGCAACAACTGAAAACATGGTGTGGTATCACCATTGTTTTCATCGAAAGTCCAAAACACAACATCATATGATTTTCTATGAAGAAAATTAACTCTATCCCATACAAAACCATGGCAAGGATCAAGATGATAATGACAAGAGGAATGTCCCAACAGGGGACTCACCATTTATTATTTAATCCACAAGCAACCTACAGGTGTGTTTTGGTGGCATTGAATGTTCACCCAAGGGTTGTATGAAACCTAAGGCACATAAACAGCTCTATAAAGGTCTTATAACATTTCCTAAACTGTCTGTTTTCCAGGGACTTTATGTTATTAATAAGAAGTTAATGGGACATAAAAATATTGAACAGGAAATGCGTACATGAAAGCCTTACTTTCTTTGTGGCTCTCTCCCATAAAACTGTTCAGGAAATGTCACCCCTCCTTGTCTTTTCTTTTTAAAAAGTACGTGTGAGTGATCTCTCATCTCTTTTTTATCTGTGGAATATTTAGATATGTAATATAAAAAGGCTTTGTAAAACAAATAATAGCTCCCTGCACTCTGGATTTCTCCAGTCAGAACAAACACAATGTTACTCATTTCATAATCTGGTCTATATTTCAGATATGAAAGTCCAAAGTGAGTTAATATTTTCTTGAGCAAAGCTATCAAGCAGACAAACACTATAAAAATGTTATATGGTCTTTCATGTGCATTGTGGCAGTGTAGATCTTTGATCCTCATATCCAAAGTTTTCAGAACTTAAAGGATGGAGAAGATCTACCATTTCTTTAATTATAATGGGCAGTTCTGTGAACTGTATAATGTTCTTTACACGGATGGTCAAGATTTTCAAACCAAAAAAAGTAATAAGACTTATGTCTGTCTTTTGTGTTACTAATAATCTTTTGGAAGGTCTGTGCTCCACAGCAAGTCTGTTTTTTGCTCAAAACATGTTAAAAAATCTGCTCAGAAGTTATCTCTTGGAACAGTTTCTTTTCTCTCCCTTCCTCTGTTCCCCTTTGGAGCCTTGCATAAGCAGGTCAAGCCCAATGCTCTCAAGCTGGATCAGTGTTGTTGTAAGAGTGTGGACTTACCATGTTACATTTGAGTTCAGGGTAGGAATCCCCACAATACATCTAATTGGTATAAAAAAGCAGGCTTCCTCATTGACTGTCACTTTTACCATTGACATGCAAACAACAAAACCCTGAAGTCCAGACCAAGCTTTTAGCCACTGCTACGGAGAAGGTGTTACATACCAGGGTCTGAAGTTGCTCACAGGATGTACTTTTGTACCAGATGACTGTGTTGTACCATTCTGTAAAAGTTATTTAACACAAAGATCTTATTTTGTATACTTCAGACACTTCTGAATGTCTAAAACTTCTCTTTATGGGACCCAGAGCAAAACACATCAAATATGTTATGAAAGAACAACTCTTAATAGACTTCACTGAGACTGAAGCCTACGGAACTATATTGATGCCTAACCAAGTCTTACAGTGACAGCCCACCAGTCTCAGATTACACTTCTGTGACTACTACTTTATGAAATTGCTTTTGTTTCTCATTCTCCTTCTGCAGTTCTTCCAAGTGTCCAAATCTTACCTATTCACATTGGTGTAACACAAATGCAAAAAGGATTCTATTACTTTAAGCTAAATAATTTTCCTTTAGAAAAAAAAAATAATCACATACAGCGGAGAGGGGGAGTAGAATATATATAAACCTTTCTCTTTTCTTCCAGTAGAATGAGGTAAATTGCACAATAAATCAATTTTTATGGATGCTGTTGACTTGCAACATTTGCCGCTTTTAAAAATTAATAGCTGAAATAATGAACACTCTCAAAAACACTCTGAACAGCCAGCTTGATTAATTCCTTGAAATGAAAAGCAGATGACAGGTGCAATATTCTCAGCTGAAATTTTCTGTAGCCTGATAAGACTGCAATCTAAACTTATTCCAGAGACAAGTTTGCTTGCTTTGGTTTTAATTTGTGGGAAAATAAACAAACTGAAGTCCTATATTGTGCTTTGTCTAGACATGCATACACACACATCTATGAAATATTTCTTCCTGTGAAATTAAATAAAGTTGAATTTTTCTATAAATATTATTTTGAAGGTATAATATCACTGCACAGTGCAAGTGTCATCATTTCATATTAATATTGCATTATTGTCAAACTGATAAGGCATTCCTGGGTATAGGGAAATGTGCACTGCATTTTAAGCATTTTCTAAATTGTGGTCCACATCCCAAAGTGATGTAACTAGGAGTAGCTCCTCTGAATGAAAAGCAGTTAAAGAGCATCACATCAGATTTCCATTTACCCCCTTTTCTGGGTCCCATTATTTATGGTCCCTTAATGTATGGGCAAGAATTAAAGAACAAAAAGTGTTAACCATTTCTCTTTCTGACTTCTTCTTTTTTTTTTTTTTCCCTAGAGCTGGAACTAAATAGGTCAGTTGTCTACACTGGGAAATACTTGTGACATATTTCAATTTACATCAAATAAATACGAAATAATGTTTCAGTTAAGAATTAACAGATTGGCTTATTTTTTTAAACTTACATAAACCTAAAAATATCTGAATTTTAATGCTATTCTATATTCATTATGTCCCTACTTTTTGTTGTTAACCGAGATATGGGTCTGAATTGAGACGGATAACTGAAATCATGGTTAAAGATGCTGCATGAGATACCCAGATGATCCAGGTGACCCCAGCCTGCATCATAAGAATCAGATGGACATAAAAACATCACTTTCAATGAACGAAGTTCATCAGTTGCTCAGTCATATACATTATCTATTACATACAGATCTTTTAACATTAACATTTGTGAAAAAAATGTTTGAAAAATAAATAAAATGTGTTTTCAGTCTGAATGTAATGTTGACGCCCTTTCTTTTCTTTCATGAGTTTAAGTTTGACCATTTCTCTTTTTTGTGTATGGAAGTTTTCCCTTCATCATTCACATGTCTTCTCAGATGACCAATAATTTTAACTGTTACTGTGTGAGGGAAGTTTGGAAGGAACTCTTGTTCTATGTCCTGGTCAGACACTGAAGTAAAAAACACTATATATGAATGTGTGATTCAAACAGTTTGAAGGAAACATTGGTGAAAATTTCAGCAGGCAGATGGGGACATCACCTATGTTGTTGTTGAAGTCTTCCAAGATAACAAATATTACTGTCTTGATAATCATATTAGATAACTTCTCTATCAGCAGCTCTTGGAACTGTTAGGTGTCTGGGGGGTGTATAGTTTAACAAGATGTGAAAGCTGGTCTTTCTTGTAGTCTTACTAAATAAAAGAAAACACTCAAGGGACTGCTTCAACAGAATTCATTACATTTCTTAAATACGTAGTGGAATTACAGTGTTAGTTAATAAAACCATGCAATCTGTTTGGCAGATACGTAAAAAATAAATTAATCTACAAAAAAATAAGCATTTTCACTGCAACATGTAGACAATTTTTAGAATAAGACTTTCAAATGTATACACAATCTATGAAAACAAGGTATCAAAGGACAGGGGAACATGTAGCAGAACACAATGGGCTTAGAAATATGACTCTGGAGACAAATCCTAAGCTTATCAAGCATAAAGAAGCAAGAAAACAAACGTCTATATAACAGTTAGACAAAGCGAGAAATATTAAGGTTTGCTCTTAGCTCGGCTCTAATCAAGGCATGCCTCTTTGTTCAACTAAAATTACATCGTGTCCCTGGAGAACTAGCACATCTTTCTGAAAGCAGAGGAGCATCAAGGTCTTTAGCATCTGTCAATATATTCTTGCTAAGGGCTAAATTATGGCTCTGTCTAAGCAAAGATGAAGATTGGGGGATTATCAAGTTCTTAGAGCCATCCTGCTTACAAACAGCAAAAGGCTTCACAGTAAGGTGCTTTTCAATGCTTCTTGTCTGGACTGGAGAAAGTAATAGCTTATAGTATGCGTGGTATCTTGCTCTAAGGTACAGACTAATTAGGAAGACACAAAAACAGTCCGGATGTCTGGCATCATCCACATCTCAGGAACTTCTGCAGTCATGATTATTCACTTTTACTTCTCCATCATGCATGAGTAACATAGGTGAATTTTAGCTTGATGCTATATGTACATATATAAAGGCTGTGTTATCACTTCATCTTAAGTACATTGATTTTCATGGTCATAGGAGGGAACAAACTGAGATCTCAAAATCAAACCACAAGGCAAAGCACTGAAAGTAGCACATATAAATTAAAGCACATCAGTGCCAGGAAAACATGTCACTGAGCACAGTAAAAGTGTATTACTAGTTCAATAACAATGCCAATAGGAAGATAAGATGCCAGATTCAAATTAAAAAAAAAATAAATACATAACTTTTTCACAATTCAATCTTAAAATTCTGTTCCCTGACTCAGAATAAGCCCATTTGCATCTATAAAATGTTATCTCCAGATTTATTAAGAACTCAAGATGGGTAGGCACTTCACCATTTTATGATTAATTATGGATAGATCTGAACACCAGAAATCTGCTCCAATAAGCTGCGTGGGCCATGACAAAAGAGAACCTACCCCAAAATACCCAGCTGTCAACTTCACTGGAGTAATTTACTTCAGGGAACCAACTTAAGGCAAAACAACATGAAGGTGGAAGAAACATTAAGGAGACTACAACACTGTCTGTTTCACATCTTAATTGCTTGAGCTATTAAACAAACACATCTGGTGTTGATGTCTCTTGAATACCGTACTTTCTATGTATCACATATGCCTCTGTGTTAATGCTTTTATAAGCTGCTCATTTGGGCCTTGCTGTTGGATTGTTTTTTTTTCTGTTGTTGTTGTTTAATCTACTAATGCAAAACTTATTTATCTGTTTGGTAATGTTCATTTTATTTTGTTTTTACCCTCAGCCTTTTGGGCTTTGCATATTGCGTTGTCTCTCCATTCATTTTCCACCATGCCTCTTTCCCCCATTTATCCAAGAGAAATTGACAAAATTAAATAAAGGAAAATTCCACTTCTGGCAGGCATGAATTTATTAGAGTGAGTTAAAGGAGACAAGTTTGCAAAATTTCATTACAGAGCCAAATAATTGTTAAAAAAGATGCTGCTTCTTATTTGTTCAATAATGCTTTTATATATTTCAAGCTTTATGAAAGATTGATTTGATAAAAATATCCTTTGAGGATTGTGACCTTGAGTTGCCTTTTGTGGAGGAATTTGATGGGTCTAACCTAAAAAGAAATCGAAACAGGGACTATGGAGGATTTGTATTTGAAAGGGGATAAAATTGTGCAGACATGCAGAATAAGCACTATTGATAAATTTGTTTCTAAGTGTTACAGACTGCAAAAGGCACTTCCACTTGGTTTCTTGAAAATATCCTCTCTTCCTCATCTTTTAAACATGTAAAATAGGTAGGAAAATTACAGGTACCTTACAAGGGTTGAGACTGATAATTACTTAGAGAACAAGGACATTGTAAATGCACAATCCTATGTTGTTATCTGACAACATAAACATGCTAAATTGCAGAAGGTACTTTGGCTAACAAAGCTAAATCTTTTCTATTACTCTGTGTGAAATAACACATGAGGAACTGTGGTTCCCTCAAGAATGGGCTGGCCATTTATTCCATATGAATGGGGGAAGTTTCTTATTTTCCCATAAAAATGGGGTGCATTATCCTCACTCCATCCAAAGTGCAACTAATCCATAGGGTAAAATGAGTAGACAGTAAGCTGTAACTTCTTCTTCTTCATACACACCAATGATCTTCTGTAAACAATATAGCCTGCCATGTTTGCTCTGAAATAAGGAATGTTCTCCTATGTAAATGTGTGCATTTATAATACATATGAATGTTTTGTTACACTTTATAGTGATGCAATGAGCTATGCAAGATTTTTGAAAAACAATGTTATTTCTTGCTGCACTCCAAATATATTTCTTGTAACTGTTTTAGTGAGATTATTTAGTTATTTTTCCTTCAGCAAAGTAGAGATAAAAGCAAGATAGATATGAAAGTTATTGTAGCTTTAAGTTTTGTTTTGTTTTGTTTTCCAAAACATGCTTTCTGATATGGTTAAACTATGGATTATTCATTATGGGATTTATCATTGTATTCACCCTAGCAATCTAAACTTTGATGTACTGAGCTTTCAGGGTGAAATGATTTACTTCAACTACCATTTGACCTTTCCTGCCCTTTATTATACATTGACAATGTTTGCATCATTCAAGGTTTGATTGTATCTGTATCAATGAAAAGTACATTTTAGCCTTGTTTAAATGGAAAACAAAGTTCAGGAATATAACTTACACTGCTATGTTCATTCTACTATGTTTGTTCATTCAGTGGTATTTGCTAACATTTGTGTCATTCACAATGGGATTGTATTGGTGCCAATTAAAAGCAACAGAAAATATTTAGCTTTTATTAGTTTGAAAGCTAACATGCACCATATAAGTCTAAGTTTAAATTTCCTGAATTAATTTATAGTAATGTAATTTTTCAGTTACCTCTGCCCCAAACCTCCAAAGGAGAGTGCCTAAGTATGATTGTACTTCTTGTTTACAGAAAGGAGCTAGCAAATGAACAAACAAACAACATATAATAGTTATCATAACAATAAGGAGTGATTATTACATCACTACAGTTTTTGCCTGTACAAACATAGCAGTCTAACAGAATCTGTAACGTTAGTTACCTGTATAAACTCTTTTCAATATCTGGAGATATGAAAATGCGTGGGACTGGCAGCTACATTTGTTTCTCCTATAAGCACCCGCTTTTGTGAACTCAGTGTCTCTGATGCCTAATTGTAAGAATTATCTAAAAGAAGTACACTAGCTGAATTTGAATACTCACTCCTACATCTTTGTATCATTTTCGGTTCTACAAGCCTTGCTGTAAACTTCATTTGTCTTCTCCAAATCAGTGGATTTTTTTTTTAAAAATCCTCCTAAAATCTACATGTCTGATGAAAAAAAAATCCTCTGTGTTTCTAAAATTAATATAGTCCAACCTCTTATAAAATTCTCTGCTACAGGTATTCTGAAGGCTAACAAAAAGATATTTGTACTTTGTGCTAATTATCATTTGTTGAAGGAATTAAGAAAATGTTGGAGTGGAAGTTAGGAGAGAAATGAGCAATAAGAATAATTCTGGCCATTATATCCTGCCTAATTAAGGACCAATAGGTAATACCCAGTCAATTCTATTAGCAGCAGGGTAGCCTTTCTGAATGAAAAACTATTTAGTTCAGATTAATTATGTACCATACACAACAATACTGATAGAAAATATTGTATAATACACAGTATTTTGAGATAATTAGAAATAAGTTGGTGAGGAGTCCAAAATGTATGTGATATAGTGTGATGAGTGTAAATTCTAATAGTAAATAAATCGAAAGAAAAATGGCATAAGAATAACGTATTCCAAGAACATGTTGTGTCAGTTCACAGCAGTACATATACGGATAAAACACAGCCAAAGAAAACACAATAGGACAGACAAACTCAGGAAGACACGTAGTTCATCAACCTCGTCTGTGATAGGATCAAAACCGCGTCTAGCCTGTTTTTAGAAAACACCTGTGAGAAGGATTTCTACTTTCTGCATGAACCACAGTGGTTCGGAGATTACTCATTTACAGCAAAAAGACCACTGCTGTGTTTATAATCACTTTCAATATATTTGAAGCCATTCTTATCCTCTCTACAGATGACATGATCTATTCTTTCAACCATTTCTCGGAGGCCCTGTTTTCTAAGCCTCCACATATTCCTGATGCTTATTTTTTATTTTCTTTCTTTTTTTTTTTTAAGACCTTCTGTTTTAATAATAATAATATCTTAAATTGTGGCACCAAAAATGAAACACAAAATAGAATACACTGAATAAACATTAAGGGAAATTTAAAAATTACTTTCCATGTATTATATACTACACTATGGTAAACAAATGCCAACATCATACTCATCTTTACAATAAGATCATAATATCAACTGGTTATATACTTCATTACACTACATATTTTCTGCAGGGTCATTTTGTAATTTCGCAATAAATGTATGGCTCCTAACTACACTACTTCAAACTGGTCTTCAATTAATTTCTTTTGAAATGCTTTGGCTAGTTGTCTTTTCATTACAACCATCTCCAATTTCAATTCCATCCTCAAAAGTCCCTACTTTTGAAAAAGTTCATACAACTGCCATTATTTGTAATCCACAAAGTATATCCTCTATTCTGTTGATCTAGTTGTTAAACCAAAATACTGAATGACATCACATTCAAATAACTTCCTATAAATAAGATTCCCTCCTACTTCAGGAAAAAAAAAAAAAAAAAAAAAAAAACATTAATGTAGAAATATCTAATTAATTTTTCCTGGACTATATTTTCTTACTTTCAGGATTAGAATATTTTCACTATGTCAAAAATCTTGCTAATGTATTAGGTTTGCCTCCATCCTATGTTTCACATTTACCCTCTTCAGGAATGAATGTGGTGGGGTTTGAAAACATTTGTTCTTAGCAAACCCAGTGTCTACCTTCTCTGGGCTCTCATAAAATGAACGCTTGTCTATAGTTCAAGTTTTTTTTCCTTTCTGTCTTTTTTTTTTTTCCACCCATTTTTCTCAAACAGTGCTGTATTTGTCCTTCTCCAGTCTTATAGGACTCTGCTTGTCCTCCTAGAGTTCTTGAACATAATTACTAGTGGTTCAAAGACAGTTCTGGCTTAGTTAATTTCATCAGATCCTGACAACTTGGCTACATCTAAGTTATTTAATATTCTTTAACCTGTCCTTTCTGTGTTCTGACCTTTCTCCCTACCTTTTGTTAAAATTAATTGTGTTAAAAATTAACTGTTAAAATGTAATATGCAAAAATCACCTCTACGCTCATACAAATACTGCATGAAGAAAAGCTAGACTTTGGAAAAACAGGGGTTTTAAGCTAATTTAATTCAACAAAAAGGTCATACTGACAGCTGCAGCAACCAAAAACCAATCCCAGTAGGGATACAGATAATGTAAGCTTCCTCACACTTCCCTATCCACCTATTAGTTCAATATACAGTGAGAGGATGAGGTTAAAAGGGCCACTCAGTCTTATGGGCTTGTAAGATCCTTGATTTCTCCAGGACATTGCCAAAGTGTACTAGAAGATTTATTGCTTTTTGCAGTGTGTACATTCAGTCCTGAAAAATTGGTTTTAAACCATCAATTAATTTCCTATATGCTTCCCAAAGTAATACTAACTGCCACCAAGGGCTGTGTTTAAAAAGGTATTTTGGATATAAACATTTTAGAACAATGAGTAATTTGACAGGAATATATCATTTTTCTCCATCATCTTCATACAGAAAAACTTCAAAATAAATGAAGTCAGGTTACTTCTTTGCCTCTCTTCTTTCTGTTGATCATGTGGATTCTGGTTTATGACTGTATGGTGTCATATAGCTGGGAAGAACCAAAATGATTCTCCCTTTCAGTATAGTACTTTATGTAGAAGTTATTACTTAGCTTTTAGAGTAGGAGCATCACTGGTCTAACGAACCTAGCAGTACACTGCAACCTAACCCCACCTATGTCAGTATAAATATTCAGAAGCTTTTCTCTTGAGTCCTGATGTTAAAAGTTAACCTTCACTGTTAGAGACTTCGCCACCGTATAATAGATACAGAATTATTTGTCTTTGCAGCTTACTCTGATGGGCAAGTAACTAACTGCATCAGAAGTGGATGCCACTGGATAGTACACAAAACACTGTTATTTTGGATCTAAGAAAGCACCTAATATACCCTTTGATCTAGTTCTTCTACAGGGGTGGCAACTCTGGTAAAGTTAATGAGATCTGTACTTATCTTTGCAGGTCATCTTCAATTTATCACTACCAAAGCAAATCTTTTAGGAGCACCATCATTAACCTCCATTAGGTTAAGTACATCCATCAAGTCCTCAATTCATTTATCATTATTATCAGGGAAGTCATCACTCTTCAGACCACTGTGACTATTAATTTCCTACACATTAGGACATAAAATCTATATTATCCATAAAACTCAGAAGTGCTGCAACATCCACAGGTCTACACGGAGTATATAAATGAGTAGCTTGCGACTTTGCATTGTTTTGAAATATCATCTGTGGTAATATAGTTAGATAAGGAGTCTGCACTAGATGAATGCCAAACTTCCTTTAAATAAAAATGATAGCTTGTCTTCTGTGTTCTTAATTCTTCCCTTTAAAGAACCTTTTAATGAAATTTCATGCATTTGAAAGACATGAGTAACTTATTCAGCAATAGTATCATCTATTCTCAACTCAATGAGTGCCAGTAACTCCTTTTAATGTCAGTAAAAGTTATGTGCATGCATTTATAATAGAATATACTCCCACAATACAGGTTAAATGAATTCATAGAAACTGCAGGTCAGTATACCCATTTTCAGTAATTAATATTCCTTGAGATAGGAAAAAGGAACTTCAACAGCCTGGCTGTCAAATAATACTGGTAAGAGAATAGACTCAGCCAAAACAAACAAAAACAGAAAAGGAAAAAGACTACAATCTTTCAACTACATTGTTCAATCTCATTTCTTCTAAATTTCAACATTCACATTTATATCATTAATTTATTTTCAAACAATGAAATCTTAAAGTGGCTGCCATTCAAAAGCCAAGAGTTGCTACGTCATACAATCTGTTACTCCACTGTAATTTGCTAGCTTAAACATTGCAGCTATAATGGGGTGGTATCTTAGTATTAGATGAAAGCAATGACTATAAAACATAGATGTGCACTAAGCACTCAAAAAAGAAATAAAGCAGAATTTAGGATATTCATAATTAGAACCATATAGATTCAGTCAATTAATTTATTTCCCTGTGATGGGTTGAGCCTATCTCTGTGTTCCTTCTCTTAGGGATACGTTATACTCTCTGCCCCCATTACCCAGTTTAAGGATAGTTTAGGAAAGGTTCATACCCACAAAGGGTTGGAGGATGGTTCATCCCATGCAATATATACTGGAAGGCAAAGCTACTGAGACCCACATCAAGAGAGCAGAGACCAGGGACATGAGAAAGCGTCCCAGGCAGACACAGAGAAAGACCAAAAAGTCAAAGGTGGGCAGCACCATATTCTGGGTGAGAGTGACAATAAACTGAGGGGTTCCTTCTCAGGAAAACAGTAAGAGTTCAGCCAGTGGAGAGGACGTTCTGATTAAACTATTCACCTAACTAGACTACTATTGTCTTCATTATGGCTGTCAGTGTGAGGTGTATTAGAAGAAAGTGATATAAACCTTTTGTAGTGGAAAAGTAGGTATACTCACAACTCTGTCTATTACACTGGATTTATGGTGGGATAGGGAGGTGGAGAGAAGGAGAGAGGAGAGAGATTCAACGTATTAATTCAGGGATTCATTCAGGACTCAAGACCAAGTGGTCTTGAGAGAAGACAAGTGCCTAACCTGACTGAGAGATACCATCTTTTTGTGACTCATCCACGCACTTAATTGAGAGAAAACAACCAGGTGTACTTCAGCAGAGATATTAAATGGAGATTGAAAAGGGAACATGTTCTGTACCCCTAAGGTCAGCACTAAGTGCTAAGAGAAGCCAACTTCGGTAGATTTGAAGACCCTGGGGATTTCTCCTTCCCAGGCTGCTGCTATTCCCCATTTCCAGGTCTGGTCAGAAGCAGAGCTGAGTGCATATTCCAAAGATGCAAACATGCACAAAATAAAAATACAGCTGGCCATACAATAACACAAGTAGGAGAGCAGGGCCTTTACTGGCACCCATGTTAACACAAATAGCACTCATATCATGGAGAACAACATAGACAACCCCTCATTTCCAGCTAATGGAGATTAAAGCTCATTAGGGCAATATACGCAGACCTTCTCTCTTTCAATTCATAAGTGTGCTGTCATTTATAGATCCCTCAGATATTAGCATGGACTTTACATCTATCCAGCATCCATTCCTGGATCCTAGGATCTTAGACCTGAGGTCTTTTCAGAAGCTGGTCTTCCACTATCAGGCTAGTCCATTTTTTTAAAATTCACTAGGAAATATACCCAGACCTACTTCATACAGTACAAGGTTCCATAGCAAATACTTTGAAAGAGATTAATGAGAAGACTTCTGTGAGCAAGTGCAGGGTTCAGCCAGACAAACATACAAACCAGACACCTGCTTTCATGCAACAGGTCTCTTCTATCCCTTCTCCTCTCTGTTTTCCCATACTTGTTCCTCCCCATTCCACCTCAATCCCCTCTTTTTCCAGCATTTGTCCTTCCCCTGAACACTCTATAACAAGCTTTGCACACCCTCACAGTACTCTTCTAATATCCCATTACAAATTTCACTCAGTCCTTCAAATATCACATAAGTTTGCTCTTTTCAGTAAGACTGCAAAATCTTGCTTTCCCTTTTTCTTATCAAAATTCTAGCTGAATATCTGCAGGTAATATTGGAGTCGTTCTTTCAACAGCTTACCAGCCCGTGATGTAAAAACCCATGTTATTTTTTCCACTGTCTGCCATTGTTCTTGTTTGTTTCTGAGTGTTTAAGTTACATCTTTTCCTATCTCTTTAGTCTCTGAAAGCTAAGTAACCAGATGTCCTTAACAGACTAGGTATTCTTGAATTTCACTTACCTTTACACTAAAGTCTTCAATATGTAGACCAGACCAGGATATGGTGTATAACTTAGGTTTGCAGAAGGTTGCAGTACTACCTGCCCAGCAAGGTGGCTCTAGTTCATTAAAACAATCCTTAGATTAAGACTCTCATTTATTTCCATGCGAGAGATTTCATACATGGGCAGACTGAATATGATCTTAGGCTAAGACTGGAAAAGGAGATTTTCTCTGTCCTGGTAAGATTTGCACACTAGAAGATCTACAGATGAGGACACTGTTGTCAATATAGCCCACCGTGTCGTTGTTATGAGTACATCCGTCTCTCAGCTCAGCTCAACAGCTGAGGTATTGCTACAAAGCACAGCTGTAACTGTTTTTGTTGCAAGCATTAACAACAAGTCTGATTTTAAAGTTACTACTCCAATAAATAAAGTAAAATAAAGTAAAATAAAGACTTGAATGGATAACAGAGAAAATATGAAGGAAATGTCTGAGGGAAACAGGAAGAGTTGCGTCTGATTCCATGAGATTCCCAACATTATTGCCCTAACAAAAATTACTCTCCAGAGCACTGTATTTTAGCCCAATACACCTGCATGCCTTACTCTAATTTGTATATCCCTGTTTGAACAGAAAACATAAAACAACACAAAGACTAGTAGCTAACAGCTGGTTCCTTTGTTTCCTTTACTTTACACAACTATGAAACATGTAATGAGTTTCTAACTTTCTGCTTCCAAATCATGTTTACCTCTCATGTCCTTTTCCATTGCCCTAATGTGTACTGTTCAGTAGTCATAAACTTCAACTGAAATATTTCTGATTTCTTTAAAAAAAATCTAAAATTATTTACTTGAAATTTATTTTAAATTGAAAAACATTTTTAACTGAAATAACTTTTTTCTCTCTCCTTTTTTTAAACTGTCCAAGACAAGAAAAATAGTATTTTCACTATTATATTTTATGTAGGATTTCTTTTAAAAAGTCCATGGGCTTTAAGAAATTGGAATAACTCAATTTTGAAAGTAGATCCTGATGTCATTTCCTAATAGGAAATTCCTGAAAAACACAGATTGTAGTCTGTCTGTCATGAGCTAGTATTTTCTAAGCAAACAGTTCCTACCTCATGTTTTAAAAATTTCAATCCTTTACAACACTAGATAAGTGTTTTTTCCTGGTAAAGTGACTGAATTGAGATGTTGTGATTACCGAAACTAAAAGCTGGATAAATGAGAACCAAACTGTAATACTGAATAAAATCCCTGTCCATTTTTTTCTGTTCTGCCATGATATATTTTAGTGGAGTTACACGAGGCCAAACAATTTACCATGAATTCCTTGTTTTCACTTATATTTCTGTTAATGGATAATGTGATGAACTTGTGTTTATATGATAACAAGATGCTCTAATTTTAAATGTATCATATTTCTTACATTGATGTAAAATCTAACTAGCACTTAATCAATGAAAATGACTCTACATGTCTCCATTTGAAGAAAAATATCTTTAAGACCCTTAAAAAAAAAATAGAGGAATGTTTACAATTACAAAATTGAACAAGTTATTTTCTAATAGACAGAAAACATCAACAGTGCCTTCAACTTCAGTAGAAAAATAACTATATCTATTTTTTGGGGATGTACAGCAGTTTGTCCATTTATTCAAGAACAATGAAATGGGTCTTATAATTCTGATTTTTCTTCTCATGGATGAGCAAAAGTAATAACTAATATTTGTGTTCCAGCACACAAAATGAGTAAAAAAATTACATATTAGATGCAACTATCCTTGTGACATGTAGACAATGAAGTACCACCTAAAGTATGCCTTACCAAATTATGAGATATCTATCAAAATTAAATTACGTGATAGTGTGGGGCGTTTTTTTTAGACATTGGCAATGATCAAAACAAGAATGTCAAAGGCTCAGTGTTCAGATGGAGATCAGTGGTGAGGGGTCTGTATTGACACTGGTATTATTTAACATCTTTGACAATGACGTAGATAGTGGGATTGAGTGCATCCTCAACAAGTTTGTGGACAATACTAACCTGAGTGGTACCGTTGAAGTTCTGGAGGGAAGCCCCAGAGGGCTAGGTAACCTTTACAGGCTTGAGAGGTGGGCCCATATGAACCTCATGAAGTTCAACAAAGCCAAGTGCAAGGTTCTGCACCTAGGTCAGGGTGATCTGAAACAAGAATACAGGCTGGGGCAATAAGTGAATTGAAAGCAGCCCTGAGGAGAAGGACTTGGGGGTGCTGGTGGATGAAAAATTAAACATGAGCCAGCAGTGTACACATGCAGACCAGAAAGCCAACTGTATCCCTGGCTGCATCAAAAGAACTGTAGCTAGCAGGTTGAGGGAGGTGATTATCTCCCTCTGCTCTGCTCTCATGAGACCCCACCTGGAGCACTGCATTCAGCTCGGGGGCTCCCAGCATAAGAAAGGCATCGACCTGTTAGAGTGGGTCCAGAGAAGGGCTGTGAAGATGATCAGAGAGCTGGAGCACCTCTCCTATGAAGACAGGCTGAGGGAGTTGGGGTTGTTCAGCTTAGAAAAGAGAAGACTTCAGGGAGACCTTATAGAAGCTTTCCAGTAGCTAAAAGGGGCCTACAGAAAAGCTGTGGAGGGACTCTTTATCAGGGAGTGTAGGGATAGGACAAGGAGTAATGGTTTTGAAGCTGAAAGAGGGTAGATTTAGATTAGACGTTAGGAAGAACTTCTTTACTCTGAGGGTGGTGAGGTACTGGAACAGGCTGCCCAGAGAAGCTGTGGATGCCCCATCCCTGGAAGTGTTCAAGGCCAGGCTGGATGGGGCTTTGGGCAACCTGGTCTAGTGGAAAGTGTCCCTGCCCATGGCAGGGGGGTTGGAACTAGATGATATTTAAGATCCCTTCCAACTCAAACCATTCTACGATTCTATGATTCTAATGTACTATTATTTCAATGGTGTAGCAATGAAAACAAGCAGACACCCCTGCATTTGCATTTTTGAGGCACTATTGTACACAGAGAAAAATTTTTTTTCTGTCATCAGCTCTCTTCCTGGTCTTAATCTCCCCTCTTCTTCTCACCTTCCCCTGGCTTTATCTCATTTTCCTTGGAATGCAAAAGGAATGCAGGAAGTAAATGTGGGCTTCCCGAGGGGAGGGGACCTTCTTCTAGTGTAGGAACAGAAATAGGTGATTCTTGGGGATGAGGTGAGCCTTTGTAGAGGGTGGACCAGAAACCAGGGAAACCACATCTCAGGGAAGAGTAGAAATGAAGAAAGGAAAGATTGTGAGAGAGAGCAAGCCCTGGAGCATCCATACTAAATTTTGATGCCTGGATTCAGCTAACACCTCTTGCCCTCTCCTGAAATGAGCTGACCCCCTCTCAGCCCCGTTTTTCCTTACTTTAGGAGAAACTATTCTGCCACCGAGAAAAAAATTAAATTTTGTCTTCCTCACCACATGGCAAAGAAGGCTTGAGACAGCTCTGATTCTTTCAACAGACAACTAGAGAGCCTTTTATTAACTTATATTACCACTAAAATATTCAGAATGTTTGTTCTTGTAGTTACTGATTATGATGAACTCTTCTTGCATGATGTTTTTCTCTGGATAGTCCACCATCAATCAATGCTTTTTCTGTATTGACTGAAGAATGGCTTATGACAATTATTGCTGATTTCTGGTCCTTAAAAGAAAATCTTTATTCATTAGCTTAACCTAATAATTATAGTAAGTGTCTACAATGACCTACTGTCTACTCTGTTCTGGAAAATGCTGAAGCATAGTCTTCTGTTAGGCAGGCTGATCTAGACTTGCTGATGAGATGTTACCACCCTAATAACTATCACAAAAGATAGTTATCACTCAAAGATCAAGTAATTCACCAAGTAAAGCTAGATAAATAGCATTTTGACTCAGGTCTTCGTTATGATCAATCTATTTGCTGATGGCCTAATCAGTGAATTCTGTATGCTGCAGGTACATGTGCATCCTATGGTCTGTTGTTTTTTTTTTCTTCTTCTTCTTCTTTTCATTACAGATACATGACAGAAAATGATACCATGATTCTAAAAGACTGAGCATATAAGACTGACTACAGTTCTTTATGGTGGACAACAAATAAATGTGGAACTTATCTTTTAGATTTTCCATAGTGTCACTCTTTTTCCTCCCCTTCTGGTGTTATGGGTCAAATCTGGATTCAAGGTCATAAATGCAACAAGCTTTTACAGGTAAACAGAGGGATGAAAAAACATTAGAGAAAAGCTTATGAGGGAAAAGAAAAATCTCTGTCCAGATTAGACTGTTAGCATTATCTCCATCAAAGTAGCATAGAAATATTTTATTTTAGCCAAAACTAAACTTTAACAGCTCATCTTACATCCAGTTATACTCAATGCTGGAAGTGAACTGTTCTAGTGGCAAAGACTGCAGCAAAACATAAATCACTGCTCAAAAAGCCAGTTCTTAAGAGCCAGTGTTTCGAACTTGTGTAAAAGACACAAACTATGGTCCAATTACTCAGATGCAGTGATGTAGCAAAATATTTGAATAAAATATCTAATAAAAGACAAGAATATCCTGCCCATAGTTCATATAATACTTGGTAGGCTCCATCCAAATGAAAATGGATGGTGGAATGAGCATGAACCCATAAGAATTTGATTTATTGCCTTTGAAAGGTTCTTGTTTATCTATTAAGACTGAACAGTTTAAATAACCCAATTGACAAGATGAGGTTAAAGAACTGGACTTTTTCTCAAAGACTTTCTTAAACGTGATCAGGCTGGGAGGCCAAAACTTAGACATCATAATAATGGATTCCATGGAAAAACTGAAACCTGAAAAAAAAACCTGAAAAGTTTCTGAAATGATAAAAGGAATGCAGGGGGAAATGGTAGAGAGGGAATAATGAGCCAGAAGAGACCTAAACCTGTTCTTATCACACTAGTGTTGATGAAAAAAGCACATGCAGTCAGTGTTTTCAATTTCCTTAGCGTGCAATGTAATGCTGTATTAAGTGACACAGGATTTTTTCTTTTCTGTTAAATAAAGATTTATTCTTTAGAATTTGGGCTGTGATCCTAAGAACCTGGCAAATTCAACTCAGAGGACAACATACTGGTGTAAGTTTCCAAAGATATAAATGTAATTTTCTAGTGTCAAACAGCATCTTTCATGACATTTTCTATTGAAGCAGTTTGCCTTTACCTTTCCCTCTCCCAAAATAAATTCCTTTGCAGTTTATAAAAAGTGAAAGCACAGTGCTCTAATTCTTAAATTTCCACACGTATGTACAAAATTGCTAAACTAAACCTGGAAACATGAAAACAAGAAAAATGAAAATCTTTATCCATCTTACTATTGACATTATTGACATTGTTTGCCATACAAGGAAGAGATTCTCTGTTGCATTGAGTTTTCCAGGTAAAGTTAATCAAAATAATTGTATTCTATTTACAGATATGTGTTCTCCTGGATGCCAGCCTAGTTCCAACACCATGATAGATATTTTTTAGTTGAATGATTTCGTTATAGATTCCAAGGCCTCCAGCCAAGCTGCTACTCATCAGAACCAAAATCTGTGGTTTATGTTAGACTTTCCACTGTTGAAGAACACTAGCTAACACAGTCCAGCTGTTTTTCATCCCTTTTGTCTCACTAATGAAAAACAAGATACTAGAACACTTGGAAATGTGATTCTGCATGTCAAATCTTGGTCCAGTTGCTGTTGAAAATCTTGGTTTCCCTGTTACATTCTGCCAATGAATTCTATTAGTTGCACATTATGAAATTACATATTTTATCACTTCTCTTGTTGTTGTTCTTTCTGCAGTTGGGGCTCTATTGACTTCCTCAGGTTACTTGTGAATTTTATGTTAAAAACAAACAAACAAACAAAAAACTTCCAAAAAAAAAAAAAAAAAGAAAACCAACCAACTAATACAAACAAACAAACAAACTGCTATCCCTCCCCTTTTCTCCAGCTGTGTACTTTCTTTTTGTGACTACTGGCCTTTTGCTTCAGGTCTTAGCTAGTGATAAGGTTATGGCAATTGTTTCATAGTGTGTTGCTGGAGGGTGGCATGTAGTATACATGTCCTGTCAACACCTATAAATTCACTGTCCTGGTGCTTAAGGAAAATAAAACACACTTGGAGAGTTATCCGCACTCTGTCAGTACTCAGTCTTTCTGAGCTGAGCAACAAGAAGAGAGCTTCTAAGTCAGTTACCAGAGCTAAATATCCTTCTTCCACTGAAATCGAAACACATAATCTATTTGACTATTGGGAATCAGTAAACACTACCAAAGGGCATCAGGTATGAATGTCTTTTGATCACAACTGATGCAGGGTGGATTCAGACCTGCAAGTCACAGTCAAAAAATTTCTCCATTATAACTTTGTCACTTACATAAGTATTCAAGTCTCCCATAACATGTTCGAACACCTCAGCTTAATAATAAATAAATAAATAAATAAAAAAGTGAGTTTTTCAATAAAAACTTGATATAATATCATGCAGCAGATTCCACAGTCCTTAAGCGGTCCTGTTGATGAGGTCCAATATGAGGTTTACACATGACTGCATCCTCATAATCAAAAACCAGGCTTCCCTGGTAAGGATTGGGGGATGGCATTTTGATTTTATGAGGGCTCTAATTTTTCATAAACTTGACAGATAGGAGAAGGGAGATATGAGAAATGAAACTTAGGCTGATATGGCAACATCTGCAAACAAGAGAGAGTCAGCAGCCTTTGAATGAGATTTCCACCTCAAATAAAAGTAAAAGGGCTGAATAAATCAAATACACACTGTTTAGAACTAACAGGGGCACTGTAATCTTTTCCTTCCATAGCTTACTTGTCCTTTATGGACGTGAATTAAACAACCTAAGGCGATATGAAGAAGCTTTGTGAGATAACCCCCCAAAAATCCCCTAACCTTTTCAGATTCAGTAAAGTAGTTTTTGATAAGGGCTCTCCAGCTAGATATATACAAACAAGAAACAAATATTGCCTCCAGCGCTACATAATTGTTCTGACTAGCTGTACACTTACTCATTCCTCACAACTGCAGGGCGTTCTTTTATATGTGAAATTTAATACAACAAGCATTAGTGCTGTTCAACACTTCAGAAGTCAAGGAGCAAACTTTTCTAATCAAAGAATTATGCTTCCAAACTGAAGACAAGAGTCTATGGTAGGAATACAAATTAACAAAAGCTTACTGATGCCATGGAGAATGTGAACTTATCTGGTTCTGCCTGGGCATGGAAGTAAGAAATCAAGGATCGTGTTTTTTATATGAACCCCACCCACACTCTGATCCCACATCACAGTAGAATATAGTTGAGATAAAATACCTCATAAAAACAGCAGTCTCAAAATCATTTCACCGTATCTGCGCAGTTCTCTCAGTCATGTATTCTCCATCTTTTTTTTTCCCTTAAAATGCCTGCATTGAGGATTACTCTTTCATGTATTTTTTTAAAAGAAAATTCACATCCTCCCTAACCTTTTCACATTCAGTATTAGCTACATTCCATGGCAATTGTAGATGGGAGAACAGGTGCAGGAGATATTTTCTTAGATGGTTATCTACACCATAGTTCCAAACAAGGTGCTGAGATCTAAGTGACAGAGAGCAAACATACAGTCTGCTGTCTATCTTGTGGACTTGCCAGCTCATATTTGAAGCACTATAGTTGCCTCTCGGCAAGGCATGCTCATTCAAGTGCAACACCACTATCATTTTTAGTTTCTCTGTGTTGCACTCCTGAATATTTCTGTTAGCACACTAGAAACAGTTCATATCTGTTTGCAGCTGAAATTTATATCTAAATGTAAATGTGGACTTAACCTAGCTGAGATCCATAGGGATTAAATGCATAAGGAACTGTTTAGTCAGCTAGTCTGGTAAACCCTTATATTTCATCCAGTTACCTTTTTGTTTATCTGAGGGATAGTAGCTAAAACACACTGTCAGGAAATTCAGTGCAACTGAACTGATTATATGTATATGTGCCTGCACTATATATTATGCAGTGGAATCAGACAGGAACAGAAGAACTAGATTGTGGTTTTATAAAACCTTTTTCCCTGAACTCTGATATGGGTTCAACTAAAATTGCCATATGAACATATCACTTCTTAAATACTGGAAATGTAGTGGATCATACTTTCTTATGGTGACAATCATCAGCAAAAATGCTTGGCCACTTTGGCCCAATCCACAAAAAATCACCCGGTGTCTGAAGGAAGGAGAATACAGTAGGACATGCTAACATACCTTAGACATGTCCTTTGCTGTATTTCTTTGCTGTTAAGGAAGGAAGCCACAGATTAAACTAACATGAGCATTTGAATTAGGAGTGGGGTTAATGACTTTTTATATTAGCAATATTGTAGTATTTTAATGGTACTATCCTGTATCTTATCATGAAGATTGTTTTGTACTTTCTCTTTTGACTCATATAATTCCAGAATTGTTCTTTTCACTTGGCAGAAAAACTGCAGATATATTCTCATCTGTCAATAAAAACTTAAAAATCTGAAGGGCTAAAAATAACTTTCTTACTTCTAATTTACACAGCAGGAATCAATCAAAATAAAGGCCAGGTTCTTCTTGTGTTCCTATGACCAAAACAAACAAACAAACAAACAAATGAAAAAACAAAACAAAACAAAAACAAACAAACAAACAAAAATACCACTTGATTCTTTTTTTGTATATGTATGTGGGATTGAGGATCTAGGGGAGAGCTTAACTGAAATGTTTCACATCATTAGTCAATAATGTGCGCTTTTGCCTATAGGCATCTTGGGAAAAAATTAAATCAACAGAATTATTTCATTTAGAAAAGCACCTGCTGTGCAAAAAATAATTTTCATCAAAACTTTAATAATGCAGTACCTAAGCATGGCAGTCCTATTGACATGATACATTATCATGGCTCCAGAAGCTCATGCATTGGTTACAGCGTATCACGTCAGAATAGTTCATGTTAAGAAACACCTATAGAGGCCTCAACATCAAAGCGAGAGGACCTGTGGGGAGCACGGGGGATGGTTAATGGACCACAATACTTCTGACATACATAATGTGGTTATAAACCAACCCAAGGTGGTAGACTGGAAAGGTGTTGCCACCTACAGACCACTAGATGGGATGCATGAAACGAGTTTGGTCTTCCCAGAGCAGTTCCAGCTTCGTCAGTGCTTCTGCAGCAACAAGGAACTGGGGCATCCATTGCTGTGTTGGAAAGGCCAAGCTCTGCATGGCAGGCTGTGGTCACCTCAGAATTGGCACTTGCAGCAGAAGGCGGTTAGGAAGTCTGTACTACAACTGCTTGGGCTGAGCACTCCACCAAGTTCTAGTCCAAAATTTCCCCATCTATCTTTCTAACTGTTGATCAGCACTCATGTCAGGAAGGAAGGAAACAAAGGGGGAGTAAAATTACATGATTCACTGCACATTAATGCCTTATCTTTAACAAGTATGTACCTAAGTGTGGATGGAATATAACTTCAGTTGCTACATTTCTCTGAGAGATTTTTGTCTGGTACTCTTTTTAAAATAACTCTGGCAGGAAAAGAAATGAATGGAGAAGAAAGTTCATTTGTGCTGACACTAACTACCAAAAACATTCAGTTCTGAATATCCAAACCGAGATGAACTTCAATATTATTTGCATAGGTACTGGGCTAGGTAAAATAGTGAGAACATGATGAAATTACCAGGCATGTACTTGTGCTCACTTCAGGAAATGGATCTTAATCCAATCTCACCTATAGTTTGGAAAGAAACATAGCAACACTGGCTTGTACTGTTAGACCTTGTAGTCCACTTCTTTGCTGAGAAGACATTTAAGAAATTGTGTGAAAACGTCAGGACTCCAGAACAAGACACTGTGCAATGGATGGCAGGAAAAGAATTTTATTTGTGTTCTTTTGGTTTTAAAGTGGCTGCAAGTGGATTGCTTGCCTGATTATGCACAGAGAACGGGTTTTTTTTGTTTGTTTGTTTTTAATTAGCATTATATTTCCCAATTACTCCCTCATTCAGTGAATAAATGGAAAAGTGAACAAAAGTTACTAGAACCAGGATATTAGTGAAGTATCCAGTGATTTCCCATAGTTCATCATAAAATAATAATTGTTTTTCCACTACACTTTTTTTAAATAGTTCAAGCTTTGATAACTTTTTATATATTTTTTTTTAAGTTAAGATCATTTGGCAAATGTGAATACTCTCTGGTGTGTATACTGATGGATCTATTCTGATATACATGCTGCAGCTCTATAGGAATCATGTCTCCTCTGATATGATTAGATGCCTTTGTGATATAGTCTGTGTATCTGTAATATAATATTACATAGAAGGGGCCAGGGCCAGGGCCCTAACCTTTACCCAGCTGACATGGCACAGGTCACATCCGTACAGCTAAATGTTTCCAAATTCCCAAGAGAAGCTGGCAAATTTGCTTGCCTGCTGATACAATCTGCTTACTGAGAACAGCCCTGGAACATGGTTATCACCTCTCTATGTGCAGAAGTGAGCCACCTGGCACCAGCCCAAGCTTAACAGTATGGATATTTTAGTTCCAGGACCCAGATACCAGACACTGGTACTGTTTAACTTACTTTGTATTTTTCCAGAGGAGCGGTGGTAACTGGAATAAAAGTGTCTTGCTGCATCAGACTGTGGTCCATGAGCCCAGTATTCCTTCTCTATCAGTGACAGCAGGAGATGTTATTGTAGAACACAAAACCTTGGCCACTTTCTATAGCCTAAATCCTTATATTCTCCAATATCCACAGTTGTTTTATTATCTTTTATTACCATTTTTGAACAGCTTCTAGACTGTATGTAGATATCTTCCGTTTCAGAACACTGCCTTCAGTTGTTCTGTTGTTTTGTTTCGTTTTTGCTAATAGCCTCACTTTTATGTAGTTCCCTGTCTTGAATATTCATGAGTAATGTCAATATTTGTATGCAAGATTTATTTGGCCCACTCTCTCCTATGACAACTTTTGCTTTGCGATTGCTACTACAAAGTAGCCCTCCTATTTATTTATTTATTTATTTACTTCCTTGAATTAGGTCCCGTGCTTCAACATAATGCACAGCACCTTTGCCTTTGAGCCTTGAGAAAGGATATTCCAGGGAGCAATAACTTATTGCATTTAGTGACTTAATCTATACATCTTGTCCTGATGAGGCATGGATACAGTCAATATGCAGGTAGTTTAAATCTCTGACTGTCACCACCTATGCTAAAGCTGCAGCTTCTCTAATCTTATATAAAATGTCCTGATTGCTATCACTCAACAGTACAAGGATAGCACTACATCTTTAACGTTGGAGCAAGGAATTTCCACACACAAGCATTCTTCTATTCTCCCATAACATTTTATGCTTTAACACTCTATTATCCTTCATGTACTGTGTCTGTATATCTCAGTCTGTCATCCCTGGAGAGCTGGCAAAATTGTCTCCTACAAATTTCTACAAAGTCTCTGAGATACTTAAACCAGTATTGTCATTTGAAGCCAAGCATTTTAGTTTTCCCATCTTATTTTTATAATTCCAGTACTGGCATAGAAGCACTTACAAGTTTTGCCCTTGCACCGTAAATACTGCATGTGCCAGTCAACTAGCACTATAGGAGGTCTCATTTGCCTTCCTTATTTGATGGTGTTGTTTATTTCCCTCCTGGCCCTTTTAGAGACACATTGAACATTAATTATGTCTCCCTTGTCACTGTTTTATTGAAGTAAAAACAAATATACAAACTTAACCTTGAATTTTGCATTTCTACACAAACTTTTCTGACATATCTATAGAATTTTTACGGAGGTAGTGCATTGGAATGAAAGTCTTGAATGCTCTTGATAAAACCAATATATTAGCCAGACCAATGTACTCCTCAGAGTTATTTAGAAAGAATTCTTTCAGGTTTTACTTTGTGGAGTAACCACCCTTTCTACAGGAGATTTCAGGTGGAGAGTAAAGTTTATTCATGATGCTTTCCAAGAAAGTGTTAGTTATTTTATTTAACTTGGACATTATTTTACAATCTTTAATAAAAATTTTCACAGAAAATACTTCATGCACTAGTTTATGCTCTTTTATATATTGATTTTTTTTTAATATATAAATAAAGACAGAAATCCTGCATTTGTTTACAGTTTGAATAGAAAGAAAACAGTGGGAATGAATAGGATCTGAATTCTTCCACTTTTGTTGAACCAGTGTTTCTGATGATTTCTCATCTTGAAATCAATGAGTCTACTCCCCCTTCCCCTTCACCCC
>VXAA01011786.1:356566-369687 GCA_013399115.1 Anseranas semipalmata
AAAAAAAAGAAAAGATAAACATACACCATAATACTCACGAAAATGTTCTCACTTGAGAGAGAAGAATTAGAGCACAGAGAGCTTGGATTTATATTCCTGCTCTGCTTGCTTCAACACAAGAAAGGGCTGATCTTCCTCAGACAAGGAATGGGGACTACACACCAACATAGTGTGCCATCTCTTGTGAATTACAGCCATTCTTCCCAGGAAGGACTGTTCTATTTTGCCTTCAAAATTTAGTATTCATTTAGGTCAGTAGAAAAGAGTGATTATATAGTTCTCTGCTTAACATACCACATGAGATGCAGGAAACTGAAGTCCATGTCTTTGCTGCTTGGTCATTTATTGGGTTGTACAGAAGAGAGAAACACACACACATTCCAGATTTACCCAATGTTTGTGCTCTGAGAGACTTACTTTCTTCCTTTAAGCCAAGCTCAAAAAATCAACCCAGTTCCTTAATCTCAGGTTGTAACCTCATGTTTGGATAAGGTATGCAGATATACATTTAACTTCACAAGTTTCAAGGTTTTAGATTTGCTGAATTTGCTAATCTGAAAGTGCATAAGGTTGCACTTTTGATATGCTACAGAATACTCTCACCTCTGCATTATTAAAGTTATGTGATCATCAAATTTCCTTGGTTTATTTTTAACAAATCACAGAATATTTGTGTGTGACTTCCAATAATTCCATCTCCCTCCTAACCGCTTTGCTGGAGTAGACTTCTGTGTTCAAATTCATGAAATGTACAATTTCTAGAAAACCTGGAGAGAGAAATCAAACATAGCTTATGTCCCCAGATCATGATAATTTAACTGCAGGATGGTTACTGTAATTATAACCACATGAAAGAAAATTAATGCATCTCTCTTAGTCCACCTTCCAACCCCTGTAATATATACCCTCTTTCACTGTCATTTATGCCCCATTTTACCCTTACTATTTAAGCCAACTAAAATTATTTTAGAAGATTTTTGTATCTGAAAGTTGCTTCTTATTGCCTGGCACCCTCTGCTGCTTACTAGAAGTTCACATACAAATATCCAAAGAGGTTCCTCAACCACATGAATTTCTCACACCTTCCTTCCTTCCTCGCAGCTACACAGCCCACTTCATCCACTTCTCCCATTGTGCCTAAGGAGTGTATGCAACTGTAATGTTTATTTTGCAGAGCCTTGCAACCTTCTCAGAGAGAAGGAAAAGGAAAAGGAAAAGGAAAAGAAAAAAAAGAAAAAGAAAAAGAAAAAGAAGAAAAGAAAAAGAAAAAGAAAAAGAAAAAGAAAAAGAAAAAGAAAAAGAAAAAGAAAAAGAAAAAGAAAAAGAAAAAGAAAAAGAAAAAGAAAAAGAAAAAGAACAAAGAAAAAAGTTTTCAATAAGGCAGCCTTCCCTCCTTTGCATTAGAGAAAAAAAAAAAATAGGTTGGTATAATAAATAATGACACAAGCTTTCAGCCCTAAGAGAATCCTGTTTCTTTAGAGCTAGGTGTGTCATGAAACTACATCTGAAATTAACTTAAATTTGAATTACCAGTCCTACTTTGCACTCGTACCTGTAATAGTATGGTTTCTCAAGTAAATTTGTGATTTTTAGAGCATTAGGAAAAGCATAAGTGTAAGCACATGGGTTTTAGGACACATACAAGTTGACTTTGCAGTTCCCGCTATACAGGTACTCAGCTCTAGACCTAAGCTAGAGGAGTGAAAATCTTGCTGCAAGGAACTTAGTGTCACCCAAAAAGTACAATGACACAGACTTTCCAGCCTCTGGGCACCCTGCTGAAATCTCTTCTATACCTCCATGAAAACTAGCCTAGCTAGGCTTTTTACTTCATGCCTTTGCCTTTATCCGATTCTCTTCCCTTCTAGCCATCATTTTATCTTTCTTCACTCCTTTTGTCTATCAAACACCAAGCTTTCCTTTTCAGGCTCGCCATCAAAACACACCCATCTCCTGAATATCCATCTTCCCTCATATCTATTCTTTGGCCTCAGTAATACCTTATTAGGAGAAAAAGGATATGTTTTACCCTTATCATGAGAAAGGTTAGGCAGTTTCAATCTGAATATTTTTTGAAAAATATATGCATACTGAAACAAATATGTGGTATGGAAAGCTCCAGATCAAACACTTAACAGAACACAAGCTTTAGACAGCTAAACATGTAAGGAAATACCGGGCAACAACACTTCAAATCCTATGTATAAAATATAATCTGTCAAGTATTTTAATGCTTCAAGAAAAAACGCAAGAAAGCTATTATGTTTTCAGTCTGTTTCTGATACGTTAGGAAGGATTTTTCCAATGCTACTTTTCCACTAGTTGGGCAGTGTGGTAGAGAGGTGATCAGGAGTTCTGGCAGGTAGAAATTAGGGCTACTAATCCTGTGTTATCACTGACATCCTGTACTACTTGGGGGTGTCATCTAAGCACTTGCCTGAATTTTCAGGTGCCCATTGTTCGGTGCTTATGTCCTGATATAGAAAACTGCTGGGTGCCCACAGTTCCTTCTGACTTATCATTGGCTATAGCGATAGTAGTCCCCATTGCAGAGGTACAGTATGAGTCATATCACAATCATTAGATGAAAAGTTCTTCAGAGCCTACTTCTCATTTGCTCCAAGACTCTTTAGATTGCTGTGGTAGTATAAGGGAGATTTAATGTGGGTATAAAAGACATTTTTACCTACCTGAATATCTCTTTTCTGTTATCAGTGTCTTGGATAAATGAGAAACACTTGTACATGTAGAATAACACCCCTTTTTATTAGCACAAATATCCTTTGTAAGACTGCATGATTCTCTGTCTCAGTTTATTTCTTGCTCTTGGGAAAAGTCTGTGATAATCATGGATCATCAGCACAATGACATCTTCAATGGACGATTCTTTCTTCTTCCCTCTCTTACCATGAAACAGAATGTTTTGCCTTGTGAATGAGAAGAAAATTCCATCTGTTACTTTTGGATTCTTGCTGATAACTGGCCTCACCTGCCTATGTGGTTTTCTAAATGGGAGTAGAAAGGTGATCTGACAAAGACATGGAAAGAAGTGCTACATTTACCGTTTTCCATAAATGTTTATGTTTTATAAAAGAGGGGAAAATCATGATAACCCAACCCGTTTCCTCCATGCAATGGGAAGCATTCTAAGCTGTTCCTGCTAAGTTACAAATAGAAAGGTTTTTAGTGCTCCAAAACACAGGGGAAATACACAATATATAGGATGGATTCAGAATTAAATCCTTACTGATATACATCTAGCTTTACTAAAGATACAAAAAGATCTGGTCTATGAATACCATGAGCCACCCCTCAAAGGCATATATAAAACTGCAGTCTGCCATTCTCTGAAGTTATTCTAGTTCTCACAGCAGATCCAGTATATCATCCCTGCTAAGACAAACCATAAAGGTTTGCTAAAAAAGCAGAAACGTAAGGTTAAAACGGGTGTGGCTATTGTAGCCACTTAGAGCACATGAGGCATTCTTCTTGGCATAAACCTGCCTTGCATCAGAATGAACTGCTCTGCTGTGCACACATCACTGACAGGTTCAGAGTAATTTTCCCCCTGATGGAACAAAAGTTGAAGTCATACTCCAGGTGGCATGTGAAGGTCAACACTTACAATGAGGACACACAGTTCTCCAGCAGTTAACTCTCTCTACTGCATGCATAGTGTGCACCTGGGATGAGTGACTGGTGTGAATTTCATTGCCAACAAAAACACAGCTTGGGCATACAGTCTTGAAACCATAACAGATTGCAACAAACTGACTACCAGCCCTTTCTGCTTTGTACTATAATGTTGATAACACACATGTTCTCAAAGGGGCCAAAAAAAAAAAAAAAAAGTTACTTCCTTTGAATAGAGGTAACTTTGAATAGAGGTAATTTGGGTTATATGTTGTGTTTAAGGTTAAGTTGCTGGTCATTGAGATTAGCAACAGGGAATAGAAAGAACTTTAATATGGGACTAAAGAGACAGTCACTTACTTTTTAACAAACTAACAATATTCATAGAGTCTACCTTCCAGTATAGGTATTTTAACCACAGAAGTTGTAACAAGAAAAAGAGACCTTCATTCCATAGCTAAAGTAATAACCCTGTTGTTTCCAAGCTCTAGGAGGACTCCTTTTCTATCACAGTACCTGCCAGCCAACACACTCACACAGGTGGTATAGCGGCTGATCAGGCTTCCACTGGAGCCAACCAATATATCAAAGAACTGACTTTTATAATGAAAAAATGGATTATTTGTTTTCATGAGTATAATATATTTGCTTTCATGAGTATATATACCTTATTTAAACTCAAAGGGTAGGACTCATTTCCACTTAGTTTATGCAATTGAAAAACTAGGAAACTGGATTATCCTTTCTTTCCTCGTCACAAGTGCATGGAAAGGACAGGAGTACTTCCAGAAGGTGATTCATCTGACTGTGATAAGATAAATTGCTTCCTAGAAATTTCCAGACTGGATAACTAGATAAAACTACTGTTTGTATTTAATTGATCTGCAATTCATACAATATGGACAAAAAAAGGTATTTTTGGAGGCAGACAGTAACAAAGTTCTTTTCTATACACATGCAGATTTAATTAATTAACTTCAGAATATTTGGGCATTTTTTTCTTAAAAAATTTCAGAAATGCTCTTCTTTGCTTTTTACATAAACTTAGCCATTTCCAGATCCAGCTAGGGTTCTGTATCAGTGTTGTGGTTTGACCTGGCAGGCAGCTTGAGCACCACACAGCCATTCGCTCACCCTCCTCCCCCTCCCAGCGGGATGGGGAAGAGAATTGGGAAAGGAAAAAAAACTCGTGGGTTGAGATAAAGACAGTTTAATAGGACAGAAAAGGAAGGGAAATAATAATGATGATGATGATAATAGAATGCACAAAACAAGTGATCCACAATGCAATTTCTCATCACCCGCTGACTGATGCCCAGCCCGTCCCTGAGCAGCCGTCCCCCCCACCCCGGCCAGCCACCCCATATTAATTGTTTGGCATGACGTCATATGGTATGGAATATCCCTTTGGCCAGTTTGGGTCAGCTGTCCTGGTTCTGTCCCCTCCCAGCTCCTGGCATACCCCCAGCCTCCTCACTGGTAGGGCAGCACGAGAAGCTGAAAAGTCCCTGGCTCTGTGTAAGCACTGCTCTGCGACAACTAAAAACATCGGTGTGTTATCAGCGTTGTTCTCATCCTGAATTCAAAACACAGCACCGTACCAGCTACTAGGAAGAAAATTAACTCTATCCCAGCCGAAACCAGGACAATCAGTTATTGACAGGAAAGACAGGCAACTGTGAGTGAAATTAGTTGTAAAATTTACCAAGAAACGCTTCAGTTTGAACACTGTGAGACTGCAAGTTTACAAAACCTTTGATCAGAAGTAAAGAAATGAGAATAAAAGAATTACCTGCCTCCTCAATCTATGGAAGAGAAGAGATGGAAAAGATTAAAACTGACAAGTATAAAATCTTTAAATACCACAAAGAATTCTACCAGAGAATTTTCTTACATAGATTATAGAATGACAGATATAAATGGAAATTGAAGAACAACAGATCAGAACAAACCATTTTTCATGCAGGAAATGTAGGAAGGAAGATTGCTGCTGCAAGCATACTGACTTGACTGAAGAAATAGATTCCATTCTAATTCAGCAACAGTGATATGTTTGTATAATTTTGGTACACTGCATACTTAGAGAACAGGCTGAGAATCTAAATGAAAAATATATTCTCTCAGAAAGTTTAGTATCTGGCAAACAAATCCAGGAATTTCATCATCCTCCAGGAGTCTAGAACATTGTTTTAAAGTAATGCTGTTTGCAAGTTCCTATACTTTATAAAAGCCTACAGATTCTTTTTCTGAATCAAAGCTTCACAGAGTTATTTTCCACTCTGTTGGTTACAGAGAGTTCAACAGGCAAAGACAGAAAAAAAATATAAATACATCAAAAAGAACTTTTATAAAACAGCAGCTGCTCATGAATGCTTTGCCAGAGTTATTCATTATAAATATGGCTGCACTCTATTTTGTTATTTCATATTTAACAGTGCCACAAAGCAATCACGGGAACTTGGAAACATAATGCATCAGAACTAGAGCTCCTAGGAAGTTGGAATTCCCTGCCATAAGAGTTTCTAAGATACTGCTAGGATCTGAGAAAAATCTGCTTACAATCATTTACAATCAAAGCCTTTGATATGGTCCCTCACCACATTCTTCTCTCTAAATTGGAGAGGTATGGATTTGAAGGATGGACTGTTAGGTGGATTAAGAATTGGTTGGCTGGTCGCAGCCAAAGGGTTGTCGTCAATGGTTCTATGTCTGGGTGGAGGCCGGTCACAAGCGGTGTCCCTCGGGGGTCGGTCTTGGGACTGGTGCTCTTCAACATCTTTATCAACGACGTAGATGATGGAATCGAGTGCACCCTCAGCAAGTTTGCGGATGACACCAAGCTGAGCGGTGCAGTTGATACGATAGAGGGAAGGGATGCCATCCAGAGGGACCTGGACAGGCTGGAGAAGTGGGCCCAGGAGAACCTAATGAGGTTCAACAAGGCCAAGTGCAAGGTGATGCACTTGGGCTGGGGCAATCCCAGGTACTTATACAGACTGGGAGAAGAAGAACTCGAGAGCAGCCCTGCGGAGAAGGACTTGGGGGTCCTGCTGGACGAGAAGCTGGACATGAGCCGGCAGTGCGCGCTTGCGGCCCGGAAGGCCAACTATGTCCTGGGCTGCATTAAAAAAGGGGTGGCCAGCAGGGAGAGGGAGGTGATTGTCCCCCTCTACTCTGCTCTGGTGAGACCCCACCTGGAATACTGCGTGCAGGCCTGGGGCCCCCAGCACAAGAAGGATGTGGAGCTCTTGGAACGGGTCCAGAGGAGGGCCACTAAGATGATCAGAGGGCTGGAACACCTCTCCTATGAAGAAAGGTTGAGGGAACTGGGCTTGTTTAGCTTGGAGAAGAGAAGGCTTCGGGGAGACCTCATTGCGGCCTTCCAGTACTTGAAGGAAGTGTATAAACAGGAGGGGGAATGCCTGTTTACACATGTCGATAGTGATTGGACAAGAGGGAATGGTTTCAAACTAAGACAGGGGAGATTTAGGTTGGATATTAGGAGGAAGTTTTTCACTCAGAGGGTGGTGAGGCACTGGAACAGGTTGCCCAGAGAGGTTGTGGATGCCCCATCCCTGGAGGCATTCAAGGCCAGGCTGGATGTGGCGCTGGGCAGCCTGCTCTAGTGGTTGGCAACCCTGCCCAGAGCAGGGGGGTTGAAACTAGATGATCTTTAAGGTCCTTTTCAACCCAGGCCATTCTATGATTCTATGATTCTATAATTTCTATCATTTCCTGCAAAGCAAGATGGAAGAACAGGCATTGCATTTCTCACTAACTCAGTATATTATTTGGTACTCTACTGATAGGCAGTAGTCTAACTCAAAGGAGTTTCAAAGTACTGGATCACGTCCTACAGATGTCATTTTGCAATGCCGTAGTACTTCAAGCCTGTCACCTTACTAATTTCATTCTTTTAAAATTAAACAATATAAAGGAACAAAATTAGTAACTAATATTTATGAAATATAGTAGGTGGATACAATAGTGCATTGGAAAGTGTATTTTCTATTCACTGCAGTAGTTACATATCTTGCAGGAAAATCTGTTTAAAAATGCAATTCTGTATATTCTGTCCTGTGCAATACACCCCTAAAATAGAAGTGTTTAATAGTATATGTTACAATCCACAAAGTGATTTATTTTGCATACAAAATTGCCATGTGCAATGAGCCAAAGTCTGTGCTGCTAATTAATTCATTTTTTTATCACAATGATAGGAAAATCAGGTGAAGAGTAAAGGAAGGAGAAGGAGATATTCACATTGTCAATTTTAGACAATTAGAACCACAGGAAATTAGGAACCTGCATTCTGTAAACAGGCAGTGGGGAGGGATAGATTGCCTTAAGCCAGGCATTGTTTGACAGTTAGACCGGCTATTCACACCCTATAGACTATTAATGTCCCTTGCAAGCCTGTAAAGAACTGCTGTTCCCAAATTTGTGAAATATTACATAGAAGTTTTTATACAGTCTCACTTTGCATATATATTTTGGTGAAACATCAAGACCATATTTCAACTGTGCAGTGCTTCCACAAACAATGGAAACAAAAAAAAAGTAAATTAGTAATTTTCTTTTAGAATCTCTAGACCCTTCTGATCAAGATAGACAGCATAATGGCTGAGTGGGTTTTAATTTGTATTCTGCTAGCACCCCCAGTGCTTGATTCACGTTGTCATATGGAATTATTTGGTATTCTGAATGAAACACAATTTCTTGCTTCTGTTTTTTTCCATACAATCAGCCACTGGGAAATTATTGTCAGAGTCTTAAAATAATTTCTTAATGATTGCTTGTTAAGAAAATGAAATCTCTTTCTTGGTCTCTTTCTCATCTCTCTCTTTTGGAGATAGATGAATCTTATAATATTAATTGTGCATACAGTAACATAGTGAGCCCATATTGTATAGATGATTTTGTTCTCAGGACTAGTAGTGACATTATCTAGTAGGGAGTGACTGAGTTTATTTCAGGAATGGTGTGAGGTAGAATAAAAGCTTTGTAAGTAAAATAGGCTCTCAGGGAAACAAGAGTATGACAGCATGTGGAGGAAAGATCTGGCTGCATGAATGAGCAGTGGAGAAGATCATTAAATAAAATGAAGGGAGGAGAAAGATAAAAGATAAAAGAGAGAATGGAAATAAAGCAGAATCAGGATGGAAAATGAAGACCACAAAGATTGTTGATGAAACAAACTTTGGGAAATAATTCTACAAAAGCACTGAGGTTTGGTTTTCCACATTATTTATTTATGTATTTACTTTAGTATCTAGAGACACAAATTCTTCTATTTAATGATTGTTTCCAGAATTCTGCCTTCACTGGGCATGAGCTAGAGTCAAGATATTATATTCAATCACAAGCCCAGATTGCAAAAATGTTCAATGTAATTCAGCTGATTTACCAACAGATCAGTACATTGGATACTGTACTTTCATAACCTAATGGGATTTTCAAATTTGCTTCAGAAATCTTTTCAAGCTTTCATTATATATTTAAGAACTTAAGTATTACAGAAAAAAAAAAAAGTCACTTGTTTTCCCTTTGCCAGCTATACGCTACCAATTTTCTTCTTTTTGTGTAACTGTTGATCAGTCAATACTCCTTTTTAAACAAATGTGAGACTACCAATGCTCTCACAGACAACAGGTTAATTTGCAGCCTCTTGAGAGTAACCTGTTCCATTTACCAGTGACTGACACAATGTCTTAATAAATAAGGCAGTCCAGTTCCACTATGATATTCCATTTTTCAAGACATAAACAATTATCTTAATTCTAAATCCCTTACATCAGAGCTTTGGCTGACAGAATCTGTCTGGGGACTCCAGTAGAGGGGCACTGATTTCTGCTATCTCAGGACTTCAAGCAGACAGTTTTTGGATGTTTAAATACACACAATTGCATTACTATAATAAAACCTTGCTTTTACTTGTCAATAAAGTTCAGTGAACTGTTTTATGCAAAAATGACTCAATTTCAGGAGCTATTAAAGCATATATGCAAAGTCCATTTATAATAAACATATCTAACATATTTATATTCAAATACAAATGCATACTAGAAAAGCACACAGATTCACATGCACACACATGTAAAAATCACAAAAATCTCTTCTGAAAATAATACCTGTACAGTAAATATTTTATCGTTTGGATGAATTATTATTTAGAATACTAATCTGTTACATAAAATTGTTCTTATTCCTGATGACATGGCCTGAAACTGCTTCTAGATGAGAGAAAAAGAGACATATGTCAAAAAGAAATGCTTGTGATCCATTTCTCTTACTCATGTGTTGCTAGATTCACACTAGGTGAAGAGTGTTTTAAATAGTTTGCTGTAAGCACTGGCATATGAGCTAGCATGAAAGATTACTGTCCAAAAGGCAAATTCATTTATAACTAGCTCTGGTAGTATTTGTCACTTTATTCACTTGGGTAGCAAATATGTCACCCAGGTTTTCATAGGGAATTAAACCATTGTGCAACCTGACAATAACAGGAATATTTTTAGCAACCCTGACAGGTATCATGTATTTCTGTATCTGTACAGCCTAAGTCACAATTCCCTTAACAGGTGTTTTGGAAATAATCCCTTGGTAACACTTCTATCAGACCTTCTTACTGCTTGATGGACAGAGTTCCCACAGTAAGAGTTGCACACCTCTTTACTGTCCCTGTTATGTTACAATAACATTACAGCAAATTGTTGCAGCAAATTGTTATAATAATTTGCCATAAACCAGAGCACTCTACAGTAATGTACTTGTAAAGTACACTTTACAAGTGTACTTGTAATTTGTCACTTTACAAGTGACAAATGCATGTGCAGTTCATTCCATATCTTAAAGAAAATGTTGTAACCTCTTGGTCAAATTAAGTGATGAGAAAGGGCTTTCTGTTGTCATGATGACAGAAGAGCTGTAGATTCAATAACTGCCTGAATTGCAGATTCAAGTAATAGAAGAGAAGGAAAGATCTGCAAGTGATATTCCCTACAGTATTTCTTTTTCCCAGAGTACTACTTTGATTTTCTCAAGGTTAGTAGTGCAAATAAATGAACTTTTAGTTTTTATGAAATAATAATAATAAAAAAAACTCCTAATATTTTAAAAATTGAACCAAATTAAGCTGGAACTATTATTTAAATTAAAAAAAAAATCTTTTTATTTTATTTGTTTTTGATTTTTTTTCCATGAAAAAATATTTGAAAAATTAATCTAGACTTAAAAACTTTTGCAGGTGTACTTTTCAGCAGGGAAAATTCTCGTTTGATTTTTTTTTTTTTTTTTGAAAGATTATATCTGATGAGATTTCCATAATTCATCCCTTTCTTTCAGTATTGCTTGTACTGGTTGCTGCATAGTCCATTACCTTCAGGCAACAAGAGGTGAAATTTATCATTTGTTTTTCCTTTCCACCTGCTGGAGTATCATCATCTTTCAGCCAGGATTCTGATGAGAGATACCCCTAGTTCACTTTGTGCTTTGGAACACATGTGCACTCCACAGGAACTGTATATACAGCACCCTCCACCTATTCTTTTGGCAATGTCACCAGACAAGTGTTGACCAGGCAGAACATCCCAACTTACACATTAGCACTGCTTCTACATGTCCTGAATTAAGGGTAAGAAGACTGGAGTTCAGGCTGCCTACAAAGCAAACATAATTCTGGGTCTTTAGAGAACTGAGTGTTTCAGCACACTCTCGGGATTCCAGAATCACAATAAGAAATTTTTCTGATAGCTAAGAAGCCTGAAACAGTCACAAGTAAATGTGTAACTATTCATAAAGACTCCAAATAAGAGAGGCAGAAAAGCATGCACCAAACACAGACTGCTGATAGAGTTGCCATTGGAGAGAGGAAGGGGGCAAAGATCATAGGAACCTCCCAGCAGACAGCTATTGAGTGAGAATCTGTGTTCTCAAGAGAAAAAAAAAGAACTGTGCTAGTGTTAAAGGCCTCTAATTTTAGTAATATCATAAGGCTAGATGTATCAATGTCAGGTAATGATCCAGAAACATTGACATGGATACTTGAGTGTTACCTTTCACAGAGGATCAGAGCAATTAGTACAGCACCCACATCAAATTCAGAATGGTGGAAAATCAAAGATGCCTCTGGACCTCAAGCAATTTTAAAACTGCATTAAAGATGTCTGTGGCCTACTATCAGAAGGCATACTACAGTCTTTGGGATCCTAGGTGTCAATCAATGCACATAGATTTTCATCTCCTCCTACAAAGCTAACACTTTGGAAAAAAAAATGTGGTTCTCTTCCCATGTATCTACATGTTCTGTAGCACTTTACATAAACTGATAAATAAAATATCACAAAGCTCATACAAAACACGGACCCATTATCTCTTGTCTATCTTCACACTATTAGAAAGTTTGTTGCTCTTAGAAGCATGTGGGAAGGGCATTGCTGACTATTTGTTTCCTTGAATTAGCCAGCAGTGCTAAAGCAGTACAGAGTTCAGGGCACGATAACATCTAATATTTACTTCAGTTTTGCAGGAGGATTTCACAGCCCACAGTAAGTTCCAGGCTGCTGCCAACACACTGATGCTGTAACATGAAAGTTATGCCCACACAAGTTGTACCTGCACCTTTGTCTGTGCTGCAGACATATGGTTGGGTTCTTAGACAGAAATCCTCTCCTCAGTAATGTCAATAGGCTTTTTTCCCCTCAGCTTCAATTTTGATTTGGATTGAGATTTCACCATCAGAATCCAAATCCCATTGACTTCAAGGAGACTTATGCTCCTACAGGTGGGTCTTAGTTTTTGATGTATATAAGAAGTTCATCATCTGAAGCTCAGCCAGTCACTTCACAGTCATTACAGAGAAATAGGAATCTCCAGAGAGCTGCTTGTCCTATCTATCTCCTAGAGAGAGATGAATTGCCCTCTGGATATTCTTGTTTATCAGCAAAAAAAAAAAAGTACCCTAGGGTTAACAGTTTAGGCTTACACTATTAACTATTTAAATACTCAGGTTGTGTGAAATGAATTCCAATCTTACCAGTATAGGCACGAAAGAAAGAGGTAATGCATTTATGTCTGCCATGTAGATACCAGTGGATTGCTTAAAACCATGACCTGAACTGATCGGTACTAAGTGGCTTATATGTCCATGAGTTTGTTTCTGTCCACGGGTATGCTTCTGTTACTGGCAATGTCTGTAGCTCTGCTCATCTCACATATGTTCATTTTTTGGCAAATAATGAGAGACACCTGAACAGAAAGCAATGTCTGGAGGAAGCTGTGCTATTCAGCCTGCACTGATGAAGAAGAGGCAAAGGGTTTACGGAGTCACATTACCTGGAAGCCCCTCCTTAACCTCAGCAGGTTTGATAGACTCATCTGGTCACAGCAATTCTCTCTGGTAACTGTCTTTTCAGTGCACAGAAAGTTGTGAAGACAAGCTTTAGGCACTTAGCTAGGTTTGAACGGAAACCCACACCAAAAAAAAAAAA
>VXAA01011786.1:376793-397067 GCA_013399115.1 Anseranas semipalmata
TTTTATGAATATTGATTAAATATCCAGGTGTCTTTTAAAAAATAATAATAATAAAGTAAAATAAAGTAAAATAAAATACTTATGTACAGGTTGCACTTTTTTTTTTTCCTGGGGGAGAAAATGGCCCAGGACCACAAAGTTTATGGAAGAAAGAAAGGCAAAAACCAAAAGGGTTTCAATAAAGTGACCGAATATCCCATTTAACTAAAAAAAAATCCCAAAAGAACTGCTGATGTTCTAACAACAAGATAAAAACTGAGGATTTTTAAGAAAGAAGAAAAGTGCTGAAATGCTGCAGAAAGTTTTCATCTTCTCTAGATCTTGTCTTGATCTGGTGTACAATAACTGCTGATATTTTCTCACATTCTGGGACAAGATC
Source organism: Anseranas semipalmata (assembly GCA_013399115.1). Lineage (NCBI taxonomy): Eukaryota > Metazoa > Chordata > Aves > Anseriformes > Anseranatidae > Anseranas > Anseranas semipalmata. Next base: position 377,173 of record VXAA01011786.1, read on the forward strand.
CAAAGGGTGGCATTCATTTGAGAAAGAGATTGTATAGCAAAATTTCTACAGAAATACTGGAATTATTGGCTTAAAAAAATGCTAACTCCCACATAAGCCTCTTTAAAAAAATAATAAAAAAAAATGTTCCCAATAGCATTTTAGACAAAATATTCAGAATAGGAATGAATATGCACAACATTCTGGAGGAAAAGGCTGAGCTAGCAAACACTAATGTACACCGCTTCACAATAAATGGATTCCAGAGACTGCCGTGCTTTTTGCATTCATTCAGTGACAGATCAGCCTAGGAGAATGGTAGCATCTGGATGAGGGCAGATGGCTAAACTGTCAAATAATGACATTTTACAAAGTTTCAGCAGTCTAAGCGCAATATGGTTCCAATCCCAAAGGCAGACAGGTAAACAATGGCACAGAAGTTATATCACTAGCATATAAGATTATTGATTATAATTATTCTAGGGGAAAGGATTCTTCTCAGATTAGGCTGACAGGAAGATTGAGAGCTCTCTCAAAAAGAACTAGATGACTGCCCCTGCTTTTGTTCAGGCATCTACATTTTCACCACAGAGGAACCTGTTGTGATGAGCTAAGATAAAATGAAACTTCTCAGGGTAAAGATATTCAAATCAATCATTTCTCTGTGATTCATCTTTCATTGCAAAAAATTGCATTGGATTGCAGAGATTCACCACCAAATCAGAGATGGCTGCTAAAAGAAGCCTTTGTCCCTAGAACATGAACACACTTGGAAGCCAAATAAATCTTATCATCTGTCTAGTTTAGAAGAGGAAATTCATTTGTGAGAATAGCAGAAAAGGGTAGTTGATTCTGTGGAGAGGAATTAAAACATCTTTCCATCTAGTTGATCTCATACAGAGACAAAATTTAGAGTATTGCATAGTCACTCATAAATCATAGAATCATAGAATACCCAGAGTTGGAAGGGATCCATAAGGACCACCGAGTCCAACTCCCGGGTCCACACAAGACCACCCAAAAATTAAACCCTATGTCTGAGAGCATTGTCCAAACACTTCTTGAACTGCAGCAGGCTCAGTGCCGTGACCACTTCCCTGGGAAGCCTTTTCCAGTGCCCAACCATCATCTCAATGAAGAACCTTTTCCTAACACCCAGCCTGAACCTCCCCTGTCGCAGCTCCATGCCGTTCCCTCGGGTCCTGTCGCTGTCACCAGAGAGCAGAGATCAGCGCCTGCCCCTCCGCTCCCCTCGTGAGGAAGCTGCAGGCCGCCATGAGGCCTTCCCTCAGTCTGCTCTTCTCTGGGCTGAACAAACCAAGTGACCTCAGCCACTCCTCGTATGTCTTCCCCTCTAGGCCCTTCACCATCTTTGTAGCCCCCATTTGGATTTTCTCTAATTCTTTTATATAAAATCAAGCTTCTGTAAAGAACAAAGAGAAAGCTTTCTTTTTTCCTTTTTTTCTTTTCTTTTCTTTTTTCCTTTTTTTTTTTTTTTTGTGTGTGGTAAATGACATGTATTTTGGAAGGAGAAGTCACAAAACAGGCAAGTTAAAAGAGAATACTTCCTTTCCCTAAGAATTTCTATTCCTCTTGACAGCTGGCACAGTAAAGTACCGTAGCGATGAAAAGTGAACCATAACCTATAGTTCATAGTGTCATTCTTGAAGAGGAAGTGTGGAGTCCTAACTGAAGTCTTTACATCTGTCAACAACCACTGATACCATCAGCTATGCAGTTATGTGACTTACCGTGGAGTCCTACAGAAGTGACTGAGAAATTCTTCTGTGTTTTTGCCCTCTGCTCCTGGTCTTAATATGCAATTGTTCTCCAGCCTTGTATATACTTGTACACACAGCTTTGCAGATTGCCAGTTTGTCACCTACCTTGTTAAACTTACTACTTTCATAGTCATACATGCACTTTCTCAGAGAAGGGGTAGATAGACCTCTGAAAACCAGATAGGCATACAGACAGATCTATTGAAATATAAAGAAAAATAAAAAAGAAGAGAACTATTCTGCTGGAAATATTAATAACATTAAAATATTATAAAGATTTCATTTGCTTTTCATTAAACTTATATTTTTTTGTATGTCAATGTTTGACAGATGTGATAAAATTATGTGGATGGTGTGAATTAACTGAAGTTCACTCTAAATAAAAACATTAAAATAGTGATTAGCTAGGGAAAAACTTTAAAAAAAAGAGAAAGAATAAGAGAACTTGTTTGTTTTGTTGTGTTTGTGTTTTGTTGTTGTTCATTTGTTTCTGATGGTTTTTTTTAAGTTATTGCTGGTATGACTCAACTTGCATTTCATATTACATTCCCATTTTTTTCTGACTTTATACTTGGCAACAGTAACCCAGAATTTCTAACTGTTCCTCTCAGATACTCCTTTTACCATTTCAATTAACACACTGATTGTATTGAGGATACCTTTAAGAGAAATCATTCTGCTTTGCTATATCACAAAAATATCCATAGCTTTACCAACTGCAGAACAGAATAATCTAACTTTGGTGTATTTTGACATTCTATATAAGTAATATCAATGCATATGTTATTAGTTACATCACAATTTAGAGCTGGAATGTTAGTTGTGAATTAAGTGACATTAAACAGTGCAGAATCTTGATTCTTCCCATAATTACATTCTCAGTCTTGATACATGGAATAAAACTTTCAGTGTTAGAGCCAGAATTTTCTCAGGACAAACTTACTTCTTTGGAATTATGTTTTCCCAGAACAATCATTATTATGTAAAATGGGACTTAAACTTTCTGGTTTGGTTTGATAGGAGGGATTACCAGAGAACAGACTCTTAAGTGTATAACTCTACCTCATCACTCTACCTATAATGGATTGAATTCACAGATTTTTTTTTCTCCCAAAGGAGTACCTTTGTAACTTTCCAGTACACAAATTTAGATTTAGCTATCTGTAAATGATTGTTTTAATAAGAGTTAACTGTTCATCAAAAGAACCAGAGTAAATTCCTACAGGATATATCCAGCTGGTTTTGATCATATTAAGTCTTTTGGTGTGCGTAGTGTTTATGGCATATAGTACATACGATACTTAACTAAGGACAGCAGAATCTGCCTTATACACTATCATGGATTTTGAGAAGAATTATATTGGTTATCTGTGGCAAAGCCATTGAATATTGTTGTTGGATATGTTCATAATGTGCTTGTTCTCAAAGAATTTTATTATTGATTACAGACCAGTCTGCTCTCCTGTGGTCAGTGCTAAAATTTAAAAACCATCATCCCAAGGCTAAGGTGAGAAATATCATTGATCTTCTTTGCCTAAAATCTCCATATTTTGTTTCTTATTTCTAAGGAAATTGAATAAGCAATTTGCTTAATATAGATTGAAAGAAAATAAGACTGCGAAAGATACTGAAGAATCATTTAATCTATCTCCTTACCAAAAAGAGAGTAAAGTATAGCTAAATTGCTCCACACAAACATTTGTCTAACCTCTTCTTAAAGCCTTGCATGATACAAATTCCACAATCTGCCTTAGGTAACAATAAACTCCCCTTACTGCTCTTACCTGTCCTAAATGTCACTACCTGCAGTTTAAGTCCTCATGGGTCTCATACTTCCATTAAGAGTGGGATTTGACTACCTACAGTTAGAGCTCAGTTTCCTAAACCTCTTGAACCAGCTCTAAAATTCCTTGCAAACTACAAAGAAATTGAAAATAAAAACATATACATACAATGTATAAAGGTCCTGCTTTGTATAGTTTCACAGGGCAAACATGGGACAAGTACCATGCTACGCAATAGTAGAGTAACCTAATTTCTCTGTTACTGTCCCTAAAATAGGAAAAGATTAAGCTGTTACCGTATAAGTTTTTAGGCAAATAAACTGTCATCAATTCATCAATCAAATTGAGCAAATGTAAAGGTGGGATGAACCTAAAGGTATATAGGCATAAGCTAATTCATATTCATAATATAAAACTTTTCATATTCAGACGGATTCTAAATATATAAATGCCCCGGGGGGGTTGGGGAAATAGAGTAATATATTCTCATCAAGGATACTAGTCTGTAATATCACAGTAACCAACTGGCTAATGAATACATATTTATGGAGATTTCAGAGAAGTAACTCTATGAAATTAGTTATACATTTATATATACATGGTAGTGAATAATGGTATGCCCACATTTGAATTATCAAAAATTATCAAGAAATATAGAAACTGTCTCATGAAAGTTCTTGTGTACCATCCAGACTATGCAAAGAAATCAAATCCAAATTGTGGCTGCACCTTCAAATTTGAAAATTCTCCTCACAAAGAAGAGGTCATTTCTGCCAACTCTGTAAAGGTATCAGATAGATTATCCCATTTGAAATGATATTAGAAGGCTGTGTTTGGACAACTAAATCTTTCTAGAGATGTCCAAAGATTAGCTGTCTAAGACTAAGCTAGTACCTCTTAACTCCTTCTACATTCAGTGAAGAGGAACAGGTAACCACCAAAAGTAATTCATTTAATTCATTAAACAAGATAAAAACTTGCTTATGGACATGCTTATTTTTCTCCAACATCTATAAAGTGAATGAAGATTGTTTCACTTAGGATACAGAAAATCCATTTTTAGACACCTAAATTATAACCTGAAGAGGCATCACCAAAAACCTTTTTCAGTGGGACTCAGTTACTTAAGCACAGGATCCCAGAATCATGTTAGAGAACCTAGGGTATCATACCTGGTTTCCAGGACACAAGTCTCCTTTTTCACAAGCTTCCCATGATGTTACAGGTATTGCCAATGGCATGAGACACCTACGTTTAAGCACCTGAATCCTGCTTTATGGGTTTATGGATGTGGATGTAGAGGTAGAGGTATAGAGAGATGTATGAATAGAGATGACTATAATTTGTCATATTGCTTTGGGCACCAAGAGGTTCTAATTGTCATGACCAATCTGTAACCATTTTTCTCTTTAAGTATGCTCTGGTCCAGATTTGTCATACTCAAGCTTGCTGACCCACATCCGCTGAAAGGTGTACAGGGAAGCCAGGATGGTTCCTGCAAACCCAATAGTGTTGGCACTCATGCTACTGATGACTTTGATTTTTCTTTTGCTCAGTGCCAGGAAGATGATCTCCTCCTGCATCCCGTCAGTCGTGCTGTGGTTCATCGTGGTGCTAAAGACTGCATCATGTTGGTGTGCAGGTTCTTACATATATTTACATCATGCTTCAGAATGGAGATGAAAGTATTTTTGCAAATAAAACAGGAAGAAAGAGAAGGGAAGAGCTTGTGAAGAAAGATTACAGGAAAGATGCTTATAAGATGGTCAAGGCAATTAGAACCTGTCTGTGCACTCTGGGCCTTTAAAGTCAGCAAGCTTTAGTTTATTAAGGACCATTACAGAGCTAATCAAGATATGCAGGAAGATTATAGGTACAGTTCATCCTCACCTATTTTGTTACCCTGCAGCGTATCAAGAAAAGGCTGTCAATCAATTAAATTAATGGTCAGTAAGTGTGGAAGCTGTAAAATAAATACAGAACATACATGTTTTTCCGTATTAACCACCAAAATTTACTGACAGAAAGTCATCACTAAACACTGTGGCTAGAGTCTTAAAAGGGCTGGCTAATTTTATGAACAGTTATAGCATTTGTAGTTATAAAAAGTTATACCAAGAGTGCATCTGGATCTCAGTGGATCATCCTGCCACCATGATGGGATTTTCCCCCAGTGTATATCACTATGAGGTCAGCAGAGTTCAGTGTGGTAAATTTTACTTTTCCTAATGCATCTCTTAATGGAGAATTACCAGAAGCATGAGGCTGGTTTGGAAGGAACAATGGTCCATTCCAAAACAGCTCTAAAGAATATATGAGTGAAAAATGTCCATTAAAAAAATCTAGTAAAAAATGATTTGTTTATCAATTATATTTGTATGAGATTAAACTAATAGAAATTACGTTCATGTACATCAACAACAACAATAAAAAACTAACAGCAATTATAATTACTTCATTAACTTATTAAATGAGTAGTGATAAAGCCTGGGTCACTAAAGGGGTCCACATTGTTAGGGAGGAAGACAAGAAGTTCTTGATTGAACCTGAGCATTGTGCAGAATGTAGATCAAAACGTGAATCAAGGACCACGCATCAAGAGTAAGCATTATTTACACTACTTCAGTATCATTGCAAAAGTGAGAAAAGAGGAACCTGTGCATTTCAGTAATATCTATGATGACAAGATAAATTTTTAAAAATAAATAAACATGTTAAGAGAATTTAAAGGGAGTTAAAAATGCTAAATACTTCATATGGGTGGGGACTGCTTTAAAGCCACTGGGTTCGATGCTCACAGTAAGTTTATATTGCTTATATATAGGGAAAAACAAAAAAAGAGAGAGAGAGTTTCTTAAAAGAGGATAAATCTGACATAAAAAAAGCAAAGGAGACAGTAGAAAGAATTTAAAGGAGCATAAAATATGGCAAGTTAAATATAAAACCATCACACAACAGTCAAGAAAAAAATCATGGGAAACTTCTGCCAGAGGCATAAAACTAATAATAAATATTTTCTTTAAATATATTTAAAACAGAAAGCCTGTCAGCAAAACAACAGACATGATCAAGGTGCAAGAAGAGTCCCCAGGGAATATAAAGCCATAGCAGAAATACTAAATAAATTCTTAGTACTCATCTTCATACTGGGAGAGTAACCTGTATTTTGGGGATACTATATTAAACTGAAATGTCAACAGAAGAAGTTTTAGAACAGAGTAGCAAATATTAAGTCAAGTTCTAAAAGAATACTATATTGGGGAAATGTAAACTGTGCTTGCAATTTAAAATTAAAACTGACTTGCTACCAGAGGAATAAAAAGCACTCTAAGGGTGAACGTGTGAATCTTCCAACCAGTCTGATTTCTTTAATTAGCAAATTTGTTGAAATTAATTTTCAGAGTAAAATGAGTAGATATATAGATAAATGTGATATCGTGGGGAAGTGGGAACACAATTCCTCTAGCAGGAAGCCATGGCTCACAAATCTATTAGAGTTGTTTGACAACATGAACTATCTCATAGAGAAGGACGTCCGGGTAGCTCAGGACAGCATTGCCAAAGATATCCAACCCTAAGTTAGCTAAACCAGAGTAAATGGCTCAACTCAGCAGGGGGCAGAGGTACTAAGTTGCCTTTCAGAAGTGCTAATTAGCCCATGTGCATGTAATTACCCTACGCTAATGCATCTATAAAGCCTCATAAACTGGTATAGCTGAGTGGCTATTCAGCAAAAGTGTGAGATGCTCAGCATCATAAAGTATTGCTCATTGTAAACAAAACATCTGTGAAATAGGAAACACTGTGAGGAAATACAGCAAAATGTGAGGGATAGCTCTTGTTCAGGGATCTATTCACAGACAAACTGGTTCCCATACTTGCAAGTATGAGCTATATAAAGTCCATGTAAATCACACAAGCAATCTTAAGCACTTCACTAAATCACAGTGGCAGGATACGACCTCCAGGCAAACTTTTCAAGTGATTCTTGCAAGAAGCACACTAATACTATAGACAAGTGTGTTACAGGCTGCATCTATCCTACCTGACTCAACTAATATAAGAAATGTAGGAAGTCAGAAGATTATCATAATATGAAGCTTTTAGAATAACAGCAGAGAGCCAGGGGAAGCCCAGTCACTCAGTCCCCTATCAGTAATAAACCAGTTCATTTTTCCAGCAGTCAGACTGGTTTTCTGATTCTATCATGAACAAAGGCAGGACATGCAAAGACCCACCACACAGCCCCAAGACCTCCATGGATCACACTCTTTCATCAGGTCTAGAGGAGATTTCATAAACTTGCTTTGTTTGGAGAATAAACAGCTCAGAGTAAATGGAAAGATATCTGCTCCGCCTAAAGAGAGCTACTAGGTTTCAGTTATGTTTGTTTGCTGTCTTTCCTCCATCCTTCTCCCCTGCACTGTTTGGTAAACCTCTGTCTGTTAAGCTGGCAAAGCAGAGAAAAATTGTGGTAATACACCAGTGGTCAACAAGCCAGCCTTTAAAGAAAAACACTGCTGATAAGATAAACAGCTTGTGATGTACTTAATTACAATATTTCATACTCATTTAGCCATCTCCACATCACAGCACTAACAAAGTGGATTTCAAACAGGAAATAAGACTCCTTCCCACAAGCCCAGAGGGCTAATTATAAAATAGCAACCTACAATTTTTTTGGTAGCAAGCGTTTTTTTTTTTTTTTCCAGCAGAATTTATTGAGCTCATTACCAAGCTGCTTATGAAGTGATTTGAAATGAGGCAACATTAAAGCATTCTGAAAATCCCTTGTACTTAGTCATCTTGACACTTTGTTTGAACTTGAAGCATTAATATGAAATAACTGCAGCAGCCCCATATTGTTGATTCTATTGTTTGACAGCACATTTAAAAGCTAAAAGATGATATGATCAAGGATTTTTAATCAGCACAGTAATTTGTAGGAGTGTCTCAAGTATTCATAACTTTGAAAAGACCAAAGGGACATGCCTGTGAGAAACAAGACAGGTACAGTGCATGTCAGCCTAGAATAACATGGCAATGTGAACAGGGAGTACAAGCACTGCCGGAACAGAGCAGGGTTTTATTGCTTTTTACAGGCAAGACTGAAAATTGAAAGATACACATCAAAGCTACTAAAGAACTCCACACACTGTACCTTATTAGCCTGGTTTTACCTCCTATAATCACATTATATAATATGCATCATCAGATTAACCTGCTTGGGGTCAGCAGAGGGGCCACCATAAATATATTTGAAGTGAAGCCTGTGAAGGCTTTCAAGGTGGAAAAAAAAAATCTATAGAGAGGAGTAGTAAAATCCATGGAAATCTATAGCATATTAAAGTGAAATCAGTGAATAGCTTTGCTTTTCATCGTTCCCCCCACATACTCCCCGTGTTAGTGTTTGAATTAATAATTAGAGCCAATGGAAATGCTTCTGTTGAAAGAAAGGGTTTGACATCATCCTTCACTCTAACTACATTCTAATGTTCTGCCTACATTATTACAAAGCCTTTAAAGGAATGGGGAAATTATTTGTAAGAGAACAAATGGGAACTGGTAGTACAAACACCGAATATATCACAGTGTGGTCTCTCCCCCCAAAAGGGCAAGCATCCCTAAATGTAGTTTATAACAAATGGGGCAGATTCAAGCCAAACATGCATATCAGGCATACAAGAAGCTCCCTCCTCCTTCCAGTATTTTCTTGTGCTGGGAAGAGAGAGGTTCAAACCCTCTGTGGGGTGAACACAGTCCCCACTCTGAAAAGACATCTCTGACAGAACAGCTTGGGACCTGCAGTCCTCTGCAGCCCTCTTACTATGCTTGAAAACCTGTTATGCACAACCCTAAACTAATAAGGAAACATGGAGATAGATGTGTTGGGCCGTAATCTGGGAAGAATTCATGAGCTAAGCAGTATTAAGCCAAGTCATTACTTAGATAGCAGACACCTAGGAATTTCCACAGTCTAGAGAAAGGGTATCAGGACCCTGTTTTCCGAACCTGCACAGCTCTGTTAACAAAAGCACACCCCCTACAAAGCCAATATATTGCAACAGAAAAAGATGAGCAAAGCAGAGGGGAAAGGAATAGGAAGCAAATAAATGCAATGACTGGCCAACTGCAGAAATTGCACCTCTTCACCTGTTTAGCTGTTATATGGCTGGAGAATTCAACACTTAGAATCCTAGAGTCGTACAGTATCCAGAGCTGAAAGAGAACCATAAGGATCATCGAGTCCAACTCCTGGGTCCACACAGGACCACCCAAAAATCAGACCCTATGTCTGAGAGTATTCTCCAAATGCTTCTTGAACTCCGGCAGGCTTGGTGTCATGACCACTTCCCTGGGAAGCCTTTACCAGTGCCCAACCTCCCTCTCGGTAAAGAACCTTTTCCTAACACCCAGCCTGACCCTCCCCTGTCACAGCTCCATGCCGTTCCCTCAGGTCCTGTCGCTGTCACCAGAGAGAAGAGATCAGCGCCTGCCCCTCCGCTCCCCTCGTGAGGAAGCTGCAGGCCGCCAGGAGNAGAGCAGAGCAGGACAATCACTTCCCTCGACTGGCTAGCAATGCCGTGCCTGATGCACCCCAGGACATGGCTGGCCCTCCTGGCTGCCAGGGCACACTGCTGACTTGTATTCAACTTGACATCAACCAGAACCCCCAGATCCCTACCCGTGGGGCTGCTCTCCAGCCGCTCGTCCCTTAGTCTGTACATATAGCCAGGGTTGCCGCTTCCCAGGTGCAGAATCCAGCACTTGTTCAACTTCATATTGTTGGTGATTGCCCAGCTCTCTAATTTATCAAGATCTCTCTGCAAGGGCTCTCCACCCTCAACAGAGTCAACAGCTCCTCCCAGTTTAGTGTGATACTTGATCTGGATCTGGAAGGTGACTTGAGAAAGGATTTCAAAAATAATGAAGTGTTGCCTTTTCCAGGATAATTCAGAGTTTTTTGAAGATGTTTCAGATCCACCAACTAGAAGAGAATTTTTTCTCTCTAGGTTTCTTACAGCAATGGCAAACTATCATGTAGATCAATTTACAATGACATATGCTGTCTTAATTGGGACTTCAGTGAAACTCCAAAATATTGATGAGACATCAGAGCATGGCCTGCCTTTTCAAAGTTGATATACCTTCCCTCACTACAGAAAAACAAAAGTGTGCAATCTTGTGTTGTCGGTTCTTCTACACAGTTCTTAAAGATACAGATTTTTATTTCATCACTTAGGCTTAGTAGTTCATTTTACTCATTTTTATATTTGTTTTCTGCCTTTAAATGACAACAAATGTAAAAGTGAATAAAATGAACTATTATACAACTATTGACTAGCATGACGAAAGCAATACAATGTTGATTAATGTAAAAATAGTTCCACAATTTAAACAACACAATTAATTATTTTTATCCTATGGCATAATTTTAACTGGCTAATTTCCCTTGTGAAAGGTACAGTTGGTTTTATTTGTACTCTTCAGTATTGTTTCCACACTTCAATGTCATATTCAGGACAACTTTGGGTATGCTTCTTGGTTCTTCTTAAGGGGAGAGCTTGGAGCAGTTCTTTTCATTACTGACAGACCCCAGGGAGGTGTTTGGCTGAAAGTGTAAAATATCAACCCCAGAAATGGGGGAAAAGCTATTTACCCAGTTTTGACAAAGATGTCCATGGGCAACAATAATTAAATGAGAGGAGATAATATTTTAGATAAGCAGTACCACGTGTCCTGATATTACAAAGAAATTTTCTATGTTGCTGTGTTTGCTATTCCATAGTTGTCTGTAGCAACACTGCTGGCACTTATCTCTGAAGACCCTTGTATTAATCCCAATGAGATATTGCCCAAGTCAAATTCAGTGTAGTGATCTTTATGCTCCTTTTATTGCCTACTTGATATATATAGCAAAAGCTTAAGTTTTCCACTGCTCATGTCACTAAGTTTAACTTGTTGAACTGGTTGAAAACATAATATTGGAGTTTATATATAGCAATGAAATGGCAGTGAGTTTCTCGTGAATGTAACAAGCAAACTCTCTGGAGTACAAAGTAATAGTAGGAGCAAAGCTATAGAAAGCATGAAGCAAGAGCTGCTCCTGTTCTGGTGTTCCTCTGACATAGATGCCAAATGGGGGTAAATGCACACTAACTTCCAAGAGCTGTAGCTGCTGGCACTCCAGAAGAGGAGCTGCTAGTGAGCATTAGCATCAGGAAAGTTCCTACTTGCCAACAAATTCTGGGGTTGTGGCAGTTGAAAAGGTTGCAAAGGTGGCAGGCAGGTGAGAGAGAAAGGAAAAAAAAATTTGACAATTTTCACCATGGCTATAGATGAAAGTATAATACCTAAAAGCTAATTTTTGAGAATATATAATAGCCTGTACTATCTTTTCATTCCTCAGGTCAATGAGACCAAACATTTTTTCCCTGGCCTTATGATCATCTGTTTTTACTTCTGACTTTTATAAACTACATCTCAGACATTTTAATGAAATTTAGTTATGGCTGTGCTCAGCCTAGAACAACAGTGAGACCTGCGAGCCAAGGCTCTTTTTGAAGAGAGTCATCTCAAGCTGAGACCGTTGGTAAACTTGGGTTCCCTGCCTCCTAGGTAAATGTTCCAGCTACATAACTGTCACATAAAAACAGTCAACAACACCGCCGCCAGCCTGTGAACTTTGGGCAGAAGTGAATACTGCTAGTGTGCATTCAACCTGCCCAGCTGATAGCTGCAAAGGGATCCCCAGAGCACACCTTTACCAAGTGACATTACCCAGAGATGGGCACCCAAATATTCTGCTTAGTTAAGCAACAGTACATCTCATGTGCAGTAATAGGACTTCTGTCATTTAAGGCAACTTTCTGGCTAAACCTTAGTTGTCTTTGCCTACTGTTTTGCAAGTGCATAATTAGATTGAGCAGAGTTTTCCTGGAGCATTTTCTCTGTTTTATGCTCCTATCTTCAACATTCAAGACAGCGCACTTTTTAGGATCTTAGTCAAGGTGCCTTGGAAAGTCCATAGGAGAGTTTCAGTCCCTAAATACCATCTCAAACTTTCACAGTTCAGGTCTTAGTCCGAGATCTCTAAGAGATTTAATCCCTACCCATCTGCCTTTAAGAATCTGGACCTTAGAAACTCAAGTCTGATGAAAAATCACTGATACTAAGTTTTCTAGTAGCCTTTATCTAGATTTGAAGGATTTTACCAACAAAAGGATATCAGCATATTATACAAATGATGTGTTGTCAATGAGGATCTGACTAAATGGGAAAAGATGAATGTTGTAGCAAAATTGGTAAAGAATTCACAGAGGGTAAGAGACACTATACTGGCACAATAGCTTTATTGACACTGTATCCTCTTTCTTGCACATCTTCAGCCATGTGGGACCATGCCCCTTCATTTTCTAACATAAGATATTTAGGCTGGCAATGCCAAGCCCTTGACAAGAAGTCCATTTGGTGCAACTCTTAAATGTCCTTAACAATCTCAGCCTAGGTGTCTGAGCACCACAGTGACTACAACCACAGTAAGGTGTGTGGCAGCCATCCCTGGAACCAGGGGGGCAAGGCATTTAGTTTCAGAATTAGCAGAGCTACACAGGAGAGTTTTGAAGGAGAAATGAAAGGTACCACAAGTCTGGTTCATTTAAAATCAGCTGATCATCTTTCTAGTTAAATTTTATATAAACCCTTTTTCAGCTCAGAAAAATGGCTCAGGAAAATAACTCTCCAGCTGGTTTTTGCTGATAACTAGAAGTACTAGGAGAAAGCTGTAACTGCATTCTCCAGGAATTCCTGACTACTAGCCAAAGCAGCGCTCTATATTATATGAATGTAACAAGACTCCTGTTAATAATATTTTAATTCATGCATGAAGACATTTTCACATATGTTTCATAGCTAAGCTTGCTTAAAATGCATGATATCTGTTCTGCAACTCATACAGATATTTGATATGAACCTAGAGAAGTGCATAATCTTCAATTTAAGCCATCTAAAGGGTAGATATTCAAACCTGATGAAGGCAAATAAAAATTATGTCCTCCTCAATCCTGCTTAGTACAACAGATTGTAAAAATTAGAATGTGGCTAAAAGGATCTAAGGTTTTGTCTAAAAGTGGCTCCACAAACTCCTGTGTAGAAGTTATAATTAAAAATAGAAGGCTTTCATACGAGTTCAGTTGTGTCATATTCACCAAGTTGACTAGACTCTCAGTCTATGGCTTACTCTGTCTCCTTTTAAAGAAAAATAAAGAAAACTTTAATATACAGATTGATGTTAAGAGGAAGATGGTACTTTATCTGAGTCCAAAATGGAAAAGACTAGAGAAAAGGTCTGACAACATCATAGAAATATCTTCAAAAAGTTTGTCTGGCATGGAAACCATCAAAAAATAAAATCTACATATAAAAGTAGAAAAAAAAATTGATTGGACCAGACCACTGTGGATCATTTACTCCAGCACTCTGACTTGAACTTAACTTAAGTTTGTTAGGTTTTTAACTTGAACTTAAGTTTGTTAACTTTTTAACTTGACTTAAGTTTGTTAGAGCCTTGTTTATCTAAATAAATATCATCAGGACTGAATCCACACCTATACAGCAGGGCAGCCATCCCAAATCCCCAAACAATCCTTTGTTGTATATTAAACCTTCTGCAAATTGTTGTAGAGAAAGGAAATTTAGGAATTCAAACTATACCCATTAAGGCAAATAAGTCATTTAACATGTGTTTCTCCATTCTGTTGTTGCTATAAGGACATTGAAAGCAAGAGATCACAACACTGCATAATCAAAAATGTCTCCCCAGACCCGAGCTAATAGGGCAAAGTTGTCCACCATTGTAGGAACAATATATGCTAAGATGAAGGTCTTCAGGTTTATTCTGTAGTGCTCAGAAAGCCACAAGAAGTAATAAATAATAAACATTCAAGAAAATTTTAGGTCAGGATTTAAGTAGGGAAAAAAATCTCAATTTGTTTGACAAAGTATTGATTAGCAACCATGCAATTGGATTTGACACTTACTTTGATCTCTCAATTTTAATAATCGCATCCACTTTATCACAAAAGCTACAATCACTGTAAGGTTTTAATTTATTTTTTTCTGTCTGCTGTGTAATGACTCAGAACTTCTCCATTTTGTAATCACTGTAATGAGTGTGGCTGTGCTTGTAGGTCACATAACACCTGCCCATAATAAAGGGAAATATACCAAAGGATTGAGTCTTAACTAACCAGCTTTTCACAGGTACCTATTACATTTCCACTCTACCTTTTTGAACTAGCTTCTCTTTCAAAAGCGTTTCTCCAACTGTTTAATTAGCAACCAGGTAGAGTTAATTAATTAGATAGTTAGATAGGAACCTGCAGGGGATGCTGGAATTAAAATAATAAAATAAAATTAAAAAAAAAAAATCTTTACTATTACTTCACTTTCAAAAGAAGAAAACCTACTTCCAAAAAAATCTTTCAAATGCTGTTCTCCTTCCTTTAGAAGTTTCTATGTATTTGCACTGCTGAATTTAAGGACCTGCTAACTTTTCCATTATAAGACCCATTTGGGGGTTCCTCTACTTTCTGAGCATCTGAACCAATTCACCTCAAGTTGAAACGGCCTACAAGGTTTCAGCTCAAAGGAATTTTATTTCCCCAGAGAACATAGAGCAGGGAAAAGATTTACTTTTGTAGTTATAGTATTTTTCTTCTTTGTTTTTCTTTCTATTCTATAATTCAAAACCACTCTTACATTGTTTCTTTTCAAAGATGACATCTTACTACCCCATAACATAAAGGAACTTAGTGTTTTATGCCCTATTTGCAAAAAGAAAAGTGGCTGCGCAGCTAGTGATACACCTTGAAATTCAATAGTTTTTTGTGAGCAGTAACTGTTCCTTTGCACATTTGATTGTACTGAAGAGCCATAGGGAACCATGGAGCACATGCAGCATGTAGCACAGGAATGGGTGACACTGAAGAAGTTATCCTGAGGTAACATTTCTCAAGCAGAGTCCAAGATGAATAGATACTGTAGGTTCATTAACTGTTCATCGTGTAGTAGCTTCTACAACAGATGCTGGTTGTTGTTGTTGTTACGTTTTTTGCTTTTTTGTTGTTGTTGTGTATTTTTTTTTCAAAACTACTAAATAACAATAAAATATTTCTGGGAGGAAACTTTTCTATGGGGAAACAATGATCCACAGAGTTTAAGTGATTCTGCTTGTAACAGTCTGAATTTCTTTCTACCAATTTATCATTCCAGTTCAGACAAACCTGGAATCCAGAGTATATTTGTTATTCTTTACAGTTTCTCACTCTATAAATACTGTTTTATGTCCCAGTGAGTCGTCTTCTTGTTCAACAAAATTCTGTTGGATTCCATTCTTCACCACTTTTGATTTTTCTCTGTATGTTCACGACCTTCCTCATATCTGGCTAGTACCATTTAATTCACCAACAGAGGAAAAACGGGTCACACGAAGTCCTGACTCCTAAAATGACTAAGTATGTGCTTTCTAAGACTGTTTCCTCTTCTGTCAATGCCAAATTTAGGCTTAAAAAAAAAAAAAAAAAAGCATATATTTTTTACAATTTTCTCTTGTGAAGATACATCCTCTGCTTTCTTTCCTGCTTTTTCCACAAAGCAACCACAAAGTTTGTTTACATCTCAGAATGAGAAGGAAGAGCAGGGTTCATCAGTATATCCCAATAAACAGTTTTTAATAGCATTTTTGTCTTACTATTTTCTCTCATGTGCTCCAGGGCACATGATCTTCTGCTCAGTCAACATTATGGGTTGGTCTCTGTAGCAAAAAGCTTATATTCTCATTCCTGATAAATGACTCCAAGAGCTCTAAGGAGAGTTGGTACCTTGTGTCACTACAGCTAGCTATCTCGAGGTGTTTCCAACCTTATCTGCTACAAGCTGTTTCTGATATGGTAAGGTGGCAGACAGTAGAGTACCCTTATCTTAGAACAGTTTGAAATAGCTGAAACTTGGACATACATGCTGTTCTTTACTGTTTTTATGATAGAACCTCTGGCAGAAGGAAAATGTGGATAAATAGAAAGCCTGTTATGGGTTGGTAACATTATACTCTTTGTAGGCCACCGAAAACCATATGTCATCTATGCAAAAGCTCATTTACACAATGTCCTAAGAAAGGAAGAGATGGAAAGATAACATCTTGGCCCCTTATTTGCCCACTAATGCTGAATGATTGGCACTGATTTGTAGAGCAGGAGGGGAGGATAATGGAAAACCTATTAATCATGAGAGATTAATTGAGTTGAGAAGCTTTTTAAGAGAATTCTTCTAAACAAGCAGACCACAATAATTAGCAAGTAGTTTAGCCCAAAACGGATGACTCTCAGATACATCTTTTACTCTAAATCAAAGTCCTTTACTGTTATCTGTCAAGCAGAAGTACTTTGTGTTACAGTGCAAATCCATAGTTTAACCTCACTTCAAGACTCACTGGCCCAGAACCTGTATTATTGTGTGCATGCTCTAATACTGTTGTGTGGCTGTTCATCCTTCATTTGAATCAGAACTCTGTCTTTGTCAGGTAATGATAAAGAAAAGTATTAAAAAATAAATGCTATTCAATACTACTTTTTCTTTTGGAAATTGCACAGTTTTCCTATGAGGCTTTTAGATTACATACAGTTCAAAACTTTTAGTGGGTTTTTAAGGAGGGAATAATCATGAAGGTTACTCTAGCTAGGTTTCTACACTAGTTCTTGAAGTCATTTGGGAGCATACAATACTTTAATGAGCTGATGTTTCTAGCTTTTGAGGACTGTGGGGAATGAGAGATTTACATGTTACCTGCAGCTTAATAAATCATATCAAAGCAATTGAATACTGGTAAATGCATACACCTGCAGCAATACAATGCATACACCTGCTGCAAATTCAAAATACTTTGGCTCACCCTAAACCACCATGCAAGACACAGTAATTTGATTGCAGCCTTTGTCTAAGGTACAGAAAGATGCAACCCACTCGAGGTACAGATTGGATCTTCTGGTTTTGTGCTTTGATTTTTTTTTTTATTTATTTTTTTCCAAGACCATGCTTGGGGGGAGGGGGAGGGCCTCTTTTTTTTCTTTCTTCCCACTAAACTAAATGCAGGGCAAATTACTTTCAGCCATAACCATACTTAATTCATAATTCTGTGTTCATAGTAACACAGCCAGGCAAGAAGAGGTTCTCAGCTCTTCACACAATGTGCCATTGGGACCACTCCTAGACTAAATTGACATAATTGTACCCTTCCTAAAAACATGAGACCTAGGAAAGCAAGACCAGAACTTTTTGTTCATTGCAAAACAGAACAGAACTGAAAATAACCGGAATTGATTGAATTTGTGCCATTGGAAATGAAGAGCTGATGCTGGGTGCAGAAGAGGGTTGGAATTGGAAACTCATGACAGATAAGAAAGTAGGATATGGTAATTTCCATGTTTGGTCTCTTGAGAGCTTGTCAGAATAAATATATTCAGAGACCACATGCAGATGTTCTCATCATTTTAGGCACTGTGCACAACTGTATGAAAAAGGGATTAGCATAACAGAAATAAACAGGCCTTTTCTTAGTTCTTTCAAAGACATAGCGGAAGGGAAGAGAAGAATATCTCTCCTAATTAGAAGAAAAACAAATGGAAAAAAATTACTAGGCTGGAAAAACTAAGAGTAAAAAGCAGAGAGCAAAGACCTTCTATTGGTCTCTGAAGGAATCAGAATGAAGGAATGTATGTAATAGATATACGCAGAGATGAGAAAAGCCTAGTTTTTCTTCACTCAAGGGAGAAAAACTTTTTGCTGTGTCTAGGAGTGGCATTTATGCCAGCATCAATGCTAAGCCATATGTCGCATGTTCAAAAAGTCATTCATTCTCAGTCTTAGATAAAGAAAGAACTTTCTTACTTCTGTGTTTGGTTGATGTTTGAATATTATTTTGATAAAAGAGTATAATTTCTGAGGATCTGTGGATCTCCCCCATATTGCAACCTGTTATAAACACAACAGCCAAGTTTCTAGTATCTTGATACTTTCTGTGATACATATCTCCATACTGCATCCCAGTTTAACTTTCACTATTAAAAAGCATGTTTATACTTTCAGAAATAATTCCATGTGTCCTTTGTTCCTTTGCTTGGCTGAGAGAATTTAGAATCAATTATAACAGAAGTAGTCAAAAGCTGGTTCCTGACTTTCATGTTATTTGTAAGCACAGAATGTAACTGTTCTGTCAGACTGTGGAAGAAATGGGTGCCAGCACAGTGCAACTTCATTATCTCTGTGTCATTTTGGGCATGGCTGTGCATCCAGAGACATCCTGCCTCTCCTGCAAAAGGAGAAATGAGAGTCCCCTGGGAACTCCTGGATCTCCTGCCTGCAAGCTATGGTGGACCTTGGCTTTCTAAGTTATGCTGTATACATATATTTTTTTCAGTGGTATGAAGTTCTTGGCTTTGGCTCATGGAGTCAGAAAAGGGGACTACACCACAGCAGGACTGCTGATATCCATTCCTTTAAAGTAGTCTGTACAAGAGAATAGTTCTATAATATACATTTAAGATTTTCCAAAAAGCATAGTTGCTCTCTTCCCCTGGTCTATATTCACAAAGCTTTTAGAAGCTTGCACTCTTTTGAGAGTAGCAGAAGGAGGATTCCCTAACACCTTTGAAAGTTCAGGCCCTACCTCACATCAAATTTTAATTAACTGTAGGATCCTACTTTTCCTAAGGACTTTTAAAAATCCTTGCCTTTTTTCCATAGTACCATAGATAATCATAAATTGAGGGTCTGTTATTACAGTATAAAGCTTATTTGACTAACCTTCATTCATGAAGACCATTGAAATCAATAGAGTACCTCTGAAATCGTGCTTCAATATTTATTATAGATTTGTGTATATATATAAATGCTTAAAAACAACAGGATATCTTGTAGAACCTAGGTCATTAAATTTCACCCAGTTACCCTTGTTTTTGCATTTACTGAGTTGTTCTGGTCTGAAGCACACTTCCTGTAAAACAGTTCTATCCTTGAGACAAAACCATGGAGAATCTAATATTTCCTCCGGCAGCATGTTTCACTGCTTAATCAATATCAATGTTATAAATATTTTTAGGGATTCTTTTCTTGTGTTTGGCTTCAGCTTTCAAATATTGATTATGATTTTTCCTATATTATGCCCTTTTGATCTCAGGTTTTGTTGTTTTTCTGTTTTTTTTTCTTTGTTTTGTTTTTTCATATGCCTATAAATTCATCATTAAATATTTTAAGCAAGTTTCTTCTCAGACATGTTTTATTAAGTTAAAATGATTGA
>VXAA01011786.1:397148-427824 GCA_013399115.1 Anseranas semipalmata
AAAAAATAATTTTCCAACTTCACCTGGAAGATCTGGTGACCAGAACACTTTGAAATATACAGACATTAATACATACATAGGAATGCAGGCAATTGTTTTAATTTTACTTATTGTTTAACCTGTTTACAGATGCAGATCTGCTAAGGCCTTCTCTGTCCCCCCAAGAAAAGATCTTTCAGAAATGGATTCCTCAAAATAGGTACTGAAATCCATACCTACTGATTTATTCTGTTTTTAACTGAGACCATTTCAGTGTGATCTTTGTGTTCAGAAATTCTATATTTAATGTGTACTTATGAACATCTTGACTTGCATGATTGCTTGTTTTTTCAGTCTCCTCTTTGACTGATAGACTGTTACACTGTGCAGGAGTCTCCTTCAGAGTAGTAATTTCAGAGGAGCTGTCACTTCATGTAAAATGAAATTTAAATACTCCCAAACATTCCTGAACATATGTTAATGATGCTTGATTTATTATTAGTGCAGGCTCCAATGACAGAAAGCAGAATTCAGTGCATTACCCCTATTCTATTGACAAAAATGGACTGGAGTCAGACAATCTCACTTTAGTGGTGTGGCCCTTTAAGCTTCCCAGGGTCCTGGATCACATGAAAACTCAGAGCTAAGTAGAGATATATGTAGGGAGATAGCAAATAGTCCTGGCATCTACATAGTCCTTTTTTAATAAACTGCTATCCAAGTTTCCTCTGTCTCTACAGAACTTTCCAGATTTTGCAGTGTTAGAAGGTCTCCATTTCTTAAAGAAAGCTGGATGAACTCTGAGGAAGTTCTCTTCCTTCGTCACAAGGAAACACTAGCTGACCCCAGTCCCAAAGAGCCAGCTCACAGAAGCTGGTTAAAGCCTCAATCTCCCTGGCTTGCAAGATGGAGAGCTGGGGCTTCCTGTGTTGAGAAGTAGGCATGCAAAGTCAGTCTACAGGCTCAAAAGGGAAACTCTGCTATGCAAGTTGCAGCTGAATGCTCTATCTCCCAAAAGAGGACCAAAGAACCAAATCCACACAGACATGGGAGCTTGTTCAAGTACCATATTATCCAAGTAACTCATAAAATTACAGCACAAAACTGGTGGTAGGGGTATCCAGGGAGCTCCCCTCACACCTTCAGGGGTTGAGGTCATAAGGCATCACTCTCAATGAGAACAGAGATTTTTAACAAGTAATTGGGATGGAGGGGAGAAAATATGCCGAAAATCCCCTGCCATTCACCACTTATATGTACAAAAAGTTTAGTGGCTGAACTTTGTCAGAACTAAACAACTTTTATGGAAGACTATTTTATGGAAATAGTCTGACCATTCAGTCTTCATAAAACTAGGCAGCAGTACCATGAAACACTGCCCATTTGCCTTTCTACTCCCTCAGCCAGTGTTTCTCCAGATTCCAGGGTTAGTGTGTCGTGAAATCCCTTGCCATACCAGGGACCACAAAGGGGTCACAATGCTCCATCATATGGAGTTACCCTTCTAGCTCTAAGAGTATTCATCTTACAGTTTGACCAGACCTTGCTAGATCAATTGAACTGAGTTTTTCCTCACAGGGAGATATGTATGCCTTTATCCATAGCTGAACTTTTTTCAGTATTTCTAGGCCTATTTAGCTCTTCAGTTGGATACAAAGTACCATGTCAAAAAGATGACAAACATTTGAAAGCAAACTTTCTACTTTCATCACAGACTTTCTGCTCTAAGCTTCAATTTTAGTGAGAGACTTGTGGCTCCCTAGCTGTATACACATAAGGAAAAACTTTTGACCTCTGTCCTTCCTCATAACTATATTAAAAAGCAAAAAGCTTTTACTTTTTTCCCATGAGGAAGATTTTCTTCCCTTTGAAGATACTCCACCAAGATAAAATTTTCTTACATAAGTGGTTCAATATACTTTTACACTGACATACTTCATTTTGTTTCCATGTCAATCTGAAAGGAGTAAGGATGAAACAGTCAGAAGACGATTTTAATAAATTAATAATATTAATTTTATCCTGTTTAAGCTTCTACATGTGCTACTTTGTATAGAGTAACCACAAGCTAAGAGATTCTTCAACGAAACCCTTCAAAAAGGAACATGGATTTGAATTTTACAATGACAAACTTTATATTTACAACACAGCAGATAAAAGAGATGCTAGTTGTAATGTGAAAGCTTTAAAAAAAAAAAAAAAAAAAGAGCCTAAAGTAAACACAGAGCAGTGCTCAACAACTACATTGGAATTTGTACCAAGACCACACTGATCAAAGAAAAATCCTTTCAGATTCATTGAGGACTGCAGCCCTGGTCATTCCATCCATGTTTAAGAATGGTTTTGGTCCTGAAATCCCAGAGTTCCTGTCGCAGTGAATATCTCCTATGCAAAACCTAAGCACAGACATTGAATTTTTTTCAAGTAAGGTAAGGGGGGAAGAATACACTTAATGTGTCAAATTCCACTTTCTTCCATCATTTGCCTCTGTGCGGAAAACCTCCTAAGAGGAGAACATGAGGGGGGGGAAAAAAAAAAAGATCTTGTTGGTCCTAAGGGCTGACACAATGATTAATACAGGAGAAGTTTCCTTATGCTCAAAAATTAGAACTGATATCTCAAAATATATAATGCCTGGGTAGTATTTGCTCAAGTGATGGAACGGAAATATTTCTGCAAGGGCCCATGGTGGCAACATAACACCAAAATGGCAGAAGTTCAGGACCTAACCCACAGCCTGGCCAGGGCTTCTAGTACTGCTGAGGTTGGATTGCAATCTCCATCTCCTTCGCGTACTTCTTCAGACACTCCGTTTCCTAAAACAGACAATCTCAGAGTTCTTGAAAGGTCAGATCTATGTAAATGTTTGTCTCAATAACAATATCTCCATCTGTACTTCTGTTCACTGGCTGCACATTGACCCTTTTTTAAGTGACATTAATGTTGAAGTTAGAATAAAGCAATAACCAATTTTTTTTTACCCCTTGACCATTGTAACAGGGATAATTTGTTTATTGTGTTCTATGGGTACTTTCAGTAGTTAGTAGAGTTATTTCAACCAAAATAGACAGTTGAGTTGGAGACCATTTTCTATAGCTGTGAGGAAAAAATAAAAATAAAAACAAAACCTCACAAAGGCAGTTCACTCAAGGAAGTCTTTTACTACTCAACAGTGACACCTTTTGATATTCAGCATAATATTGTTGATAACCTTCAAAGATAATTTAATGCAGTCTGCAGGACAGAGTTCTGCAGTTAGTGCAGAGTCTCCCAAAGGAAATGGTTTTTGTTCTTGGTTTGTTCAGGAAAAAGCAGCTCAGCATCTAACGTACCGTGCCAATATGAGAGGCTCAGGAAATGAAAAAGTTTATAAGGGAACAGCTCTAAACATTGAACCTATATCCTCAAAAAATGCTAGTATTTTGATATAGGCTTTTGTCATGAAATTGGAAAGTTTTGAAATTGTCACAAAAGGAAAAGTACTAAAAAAGACATTTTATCAGCTTTGAGCTTTTCTTCTGAAATGTTAATATTTTGAACATGAATGTTGAAATTGATATCTCCCCTGAAAATTTTGTATTCATTGAAACCCTAGTTTTGTCAGAATTTTTTATTATCCAACTTTTCATATGCATAGCTTCTACAAAGGACTGTACCCAAATGTCAGCAAAGAGTCTGACTACTTGCATATTCAGTTAAACAGAATTTGTAACAGCTGCAATTCCATTTATTAACTCTTCAAAGCGCTACTATACTGCAAATGAGAATTCAGATGTATAAAGGGCAAAAGAACAGAAAGATAGAACTAAAAGGAAACAAGACCTTTAACAAGTATCCTTCTTCTTTCAGCAGGATATGGAATATGGCCTAGCTTTCTGGTAGCTGGGTTAGCTGGCTTTTAGAATGTATTTGGGACCCAGCCATAAAGAGTTTAAATAATCATGTTTTCTGGGCCAAACACTGAGTGTTAGAATGGGAATTTTTGGCTCACATCTATCTCTGTAACAGATGTTGATTGGCCATCTGAAATTTGTTCATGCGTTTTATGAGTAAGTGCACCCTTTTGCCAATTCAACAGAAGCATTTGTGAGAAATCCAAATACATACATTTCTGCTGGAGCTCTAGCTATATTCTGCTTATGGTACAAGTTCATTAGTGAAATAGTTGTAGATCAACTGAAAATAGCTTGGCATTTAAGTATTATCCACTGGCAGCAATTAGCATTACAGAATGCTATGTTCTATGAAGAAAATCTCTGGGGACTGCAGCAGATAAGTGAACAAAGAGTTAAATCCTAGCTAATTCATTCTCAAGACACTGGAATGATTTGATTGTGAAGGGGTTTAATAAATGAGTGCCAATAATAGATTGTAAATTGGAAGGTTTATTTCAAAAACAGCAAAAACTGCACAGAGAGAGCGTAACACAGTAGAAGAAAAAGAGCTAACCTATAGGGTGGAAAATTTGAGAGCCTGTAGGGAAGATTTAGGAGCAACAGTGTCTTTAAGGGCACAATTTTATGTGTACCATTATGTTTTAAGTGAAGCCTTAAACAGTGCCTACCTGTAAAATGTTGATACTCCGTTGTTTGTAAGAAATCAGTTGTTACTTTTGTTTAGTAGCAATGCTTGATGCTAAAAATCTGGGATGCATACTATGCCTGCAAAACATAACAAAACCCTGCTGACCAGGCTTTGCAATATGTTTTAGAAGTACGCAAATGTGAAAAAAAGCATGTCAGACATGGAGGAAAAAAAAACCAACAGAACAGATCTGAGACACATGAGTGAAAATGCTTCTTATTTCTGGGCAGTGAAAATCAGCAGTTTAAAGGTGATGGGGTTATTTGTTGAAATACTGAGAGAGAGGTTTTCTTTGAAAAATCTTTTGGCCTCAGCCTCTGGGTATATACACATGGGGACATCTGAGTAGAGCCAGGAATATTTTAATTCTGATTTTTGGAAACACATCTTAGCACCCTATCTATTTTCAGGGGCCTTTAAAAAGAATTAAGAGGATAAGAATTTTTAAATTTGAGAGTTAAGTGCTTTATCTGGAAGTGGATAAATTCCATTCCTGTGCAGCTGAAATGGAATGCAACTTCATATAACAGACAGTTCCTGAGTAAAGACGCAGAGCTGGTCTTTTGGTTGTCTTTTAAGAAGAGAAATATTTGAGTTTACTCTTATCTGTTTTCTGCTCATGTAGCTAGATTTAGTTTTTTGAGCAGACTTCATCGAGTCTGCTGGATGAACATACACACATGAAAACTCACATGCACAGAAGAAAGACTCACATACAGAGGAGAGAAAGATAAATTTACCTAGCAAATAGAGCACAACATGATACCTGGAATCAAATGGACTCACAAGCATAGACTAAATAATTTGACACTACTGTAAAATCAAGACATGTAAAAGCCAAGGATATGTCTTCAATTATAAGTATTATCCTTCTTTCTTTGCCATCTGTTGACCTACATGTCTAATAACAAGGGATTGGGGATGAGCTCTCTCTCTTTTTTTTTTTTTTTTAAGTAGTCACAAAAACACAGACTCATGTCGATAAAACAATTTACCAAGACTTCAAAGCATCTCTTTAAACTTGTATGCAAACACAATGGTATATCAGCCTAGTCTTCTGGTAAATTTTGTCCTCCCTAGCTTTAGACAACTAAAAATTAAGCATCTAGTCTAAGCTAGCCATATGGGCTACATTTGTAATTGTCAGAGAGACAAGCAGCCAGGCAGATAGAAGGGCACTTCTAGAGAGTCTTTCCTTGACATCTTTTTTGCTATTAGTCCTCAGATAAGATAGCTTTGCATAGCTCTGCCTATCTCTCTCTTCTGACTATCACAGAAACCTAAATAACTAAACTGCAATTTTAAAGAGCGTAAAACTCTCTTTTAGATGGTTACAGCTAGATAAGAGGAATTTCCAGCTTAAATATCTCACCCACTACTTCTTGGCATTTTGTATAATCAAACCTCTGTTCTTCATTACAGGCACAAATAATTTTTGTTTATTTAAATTGCATAAATTGAGAAGACAAATATGAGCCATATCACAACACTTCTTTTACCCCAGGAAGCACATCTCTCTCTCTTGCTCCTTCTAAATGAAATCTGTGAGAACAAGTAAGATAAAATGAAACATGGGATTTCCTGTTTTTTTGTGGTTTCCTTTGCTCTGGATTTGCCATTAAAAAAAAAATCAATTATACACTTTTAAATAAAATACAGCAAAGTCAACCCCTCATTTTGAAACTTGAAAAGTGTATTTTTATCCTAGAAATCTATAATTATCAAAAGGACAGTTTTAAAAAAATCACCTTTTTCTTGATTTTAGAGAGGTCTTGAAGTTATGGAAGAACAATCACCCTGTTACTGAAGAACAAGAGATAGAATAATAGTATTAATACATTTTCTTGAAACCTTTAAAGTTTTATAAATTGCCCATGGATGTTTGTGAACCAAGGTCGCTCTGTTTCTTTTCATTCTTTTAATTATCTAGTTCCAGCCTGATACACTAGCCTTACTAATTGGACACAGAGAAATCCCTTATCAGTGAAGTTAGAAAAGGACCTATGAAAAAGTGTGGGAGACTGCTGTAAATCAAAGAAGAGGAACTGAACAGAAGGAAAGCCAATCAACTGTACCCCTCCGAGCTGTGAGCTTAGAGGAAAAGCAGAGCCTCGTTGGATGGAGGCATAAGTGGCCAGCAGGTAGTTACACATGTCATTGACCTCTCCCTGATAGATACTGCTGTGAGGGGAGCCAAATGCAGACTCACACCTGCCCTTAATTTCTTGGGGAAGGGAAGATTTTAAGCACTAACTTGAGCTTTGGGGACTGTAGGTGTTGAATATAGTGCTATTCGTTTCCATTCCCATATTCCCAACAAGCTCATGCATACTTTCTGAAATCCCACTGAGGGAATTAATTGTCCTGTCTGTAGTTTAGCATTTTCGTGCATATTTGACAGGTGTAATGCACAGAGTGAATTCTAAATCTCTGTCAATCTCTATTTAGTAGCATAAGAAATGTGCATATCTGTACTAAACCTGACTTTGATTTTTCACTCTTCTCCTTTCCCAGCACCCTTGAATGTTCTCCAAGGTTGTCAGTGGTGTTTCTTCTCTAAATTATGGCTTGTCACTCAAATAACTGTTTCCTTCAACCTCAGACCTTCCGTTTTGACCTTGGATGGTCATGTTAAGCCACTCGTTTTCTCCACTCCTTACCTATTTTCTATGACACCTGTTTGTTCATCACTTCTTCCATTTCCCTGTGTCTTACCAAGTCTCTACAATTTATATGCCAACATATATTTCCTGTTCTTCTACCCCTAAATTATTTTTCCTGGTGCTCAAATGCCAGACATCCACAGAGATATCCAGAAACAAGCTCTGGTTTTCCTATGCTGCATTTAACCCCTGGTAACAAGATGCTTCCACCTAAGAATACCTTGTGACCAGCAACCCAGTATGGTCCTTAAACTAGTAGGAGCTTAAACACAAACTATTACAGAAATATTGGATTCTTTTTCACTAAGATATTACAAAAGCAAAGCAAATACACAATAACATCATCCAGAATTCAAAAAAACATATGGAGAAATAATCATTCAGGTTTCCAGAGAAAACACAGGGGTGTTGTAGGGGAAAAGACATGAAGACATTATG
Source organism: Anseranas semipalmata (assembly GCA_013399115.1). Classification (NCBI taxonomy): domain Eukaryota; kingdom Metazoa; phylum Chordata; class Aves; order Anseriformes; family Anseranatidae; genus Anseranas; species Anseranas semipalmata. The sequence continues at coordinate 404,813 of VXAA01011786.1, forward strand.
TTGCAGTCCTCCTTCTATGTCAAGAAAAGTATAACTACTATTTCATATATATGAAAGTTATTTGGTTTTCTTTGTTTGGCAGACATGGAACTGAAAATTCTTATCATTTTAATTGCTAAAAATTCCATGGCATTGTGCACAAAAGGAGTGACATGGGTTTAGTACACTGGCAAAATGCTGGAAGTGAGATAATGTTCCATTTATCTGCAATTTCTTTTACACTTTTGTTTAGCTAACTTTCTTCCTGCATCACACTGTTTTGTGACATTGCATTTCATTGTATTATATTTCATAGCACATGCAAGGAGGATTTATACCCGATTATTCCTAGCTTCTCTCACATCCAAAGTTTAGAAGAAGAAAAAAAAAAAAAAAGGAAAGAAAAAAAAATGAAATTCTGCACACTTGGGACTATGAGGAAGAAAATGTGTATATTATCCATTTAGACACATGGCTGTCCAAAGCTGTTACAGTTAGTGTCTCTATGAAAGAGTTAACACTATTGCTGTTCACAAGACCTTCAACTCCAGAAACACTACCTCATGTGAAATCTTTATCATGACAGTATAATATATTTGAAAAGTGTTAGGTAAAAAGTAATAAGCTCCATGCTGGATACTGGTACCCAAATGACTACGCTATTTAAACATGTTCTCTAACACAGTGTTGGCTCAAGTCAACAAGCACTGTACAAACAGCTAAAGACACAAGTTGGAGACCACTTCTGACGGTCATTTTTTGTGCAGCCATCTGCTTTGGAGAGTAAGAGACTGTAAAAATGTGGACACGGGGCTATTCCATGGAACTGGCCTCAGTGTTAGAGAACAGTCCCAGCACATTTAACATCTTCTTAAAGTAACAGTGAATACATACTGAAAAAGATCAGAGCTGTCACTACACTTTTTGAAGGATTTGGTGGGTTTCTACATTTTAAAACTTTTAAATCCTGCCACCCAGAAATTCAATCTTACTTAAATTAAATTTCAGTAACATTTAAAAACATGAGACTAGCTCAGTATTAGGATAGAAAATCAGAAAGCTCTCTGATAGTTTTTTCAAGAAGCATAGGGTTATTTCACTTTTATTCTTGAGTCCTACATGATTTCTTTCAAGAGGTAATTAATAAATTTTCTGCAAAACTCTTCCAGAAGGATACTCTTCCCTGAGTGAATATTTCATTCACACTTCTTTCCCAGACCTGTCAGTATCTCTTGTTTTGTTTTGTTTTCCTGTCGCAAAGAAGAAATAAACATCATTAAACAAAATCATTTAAGATGGTCAACTCCAGGACAAAATAATCATAACAAACCACATTTTGGAGAAAACATTATCATCTCTCTCTTAGTGCTTGTCTCCGTTATAAGGGGCTTCTCAATGAATTGGAAATTCCTCCTAGCAGAGGTGTATCTTATACTAGAAAAAGTGATATTTTGCCAATGCATTTTATGCTGACTATGTACATAAAAGTTGAAGTTGTGAACATGATTGTTTATATTGCTGGCTTTCTCAGTATAAAAATGTCACTAAAAATCTTATCCCCTAACTGGCACAGTTATAATGACAAAAATGTTAACACAGATGTGGCTTTAGACTCCACTATGCTGGTAATAAAATGGCTTCTTTTTCAGCTGCTGACAGAATCCTGAGCGATTTGAAGCTTGTGTGCAACATGTCCATGGCAAATAGGTATCATGAGAAAGATTCATTTCATCAAATGTATATGTTTATAATGGGTTCTATGTCCCAGCTAGCCACTGCAAGCTTGTTTTCTCATATAAAGCACACATTTACACTTTAAGACAAATGACTAGTAAAGTAGGTACCTTATATGCACCACATGAAGAGTGACAGCCTCATATTCAACTACCCACATTGTACATTCTTGATATGTCTCCTACCACTATTCACCCATTTTTGGCTTGTGACAAAAGTTTGGTGAAACCATGAGAATGAAAGAAAAAAAACATCAGATATTATTAAACCAAGATTAAGATGACTCTTAAACTGTTTGATGTGAATTAGTGATGAGTGATTCTTAAAAAGCATGTTCTGATTAAAATGAAAAAAGGATAATGTGTATGCTTATCTGGATGAATCCAGTCTTCTTTTTTGTTCTAGAAATGAAATTTAGACACTGCTTGATCTCCCTTAACACCGTTTGGCCCGAATTTCAGAGAGTTAAAAACTGCCTCTTTTACAGTATTTCAGTGCTTCTAATCCCTGCAAAGAGGGGGAAAAGAGTTTGCAGGTTTATTTTTAGTTTTGGGCAAAGGTTGAGAACACTTTTCCCATTCTCTCTTAAAAACAGAAATTCAGACTCAATAGCAGAACGGTGACAATATCTTCCAGGCTGAGCCTCTCGGTTCCCAAGAGGAGACAATATCCCCCCTCTATTACAGTAGCCAGGAAGAATGAACAGAGGTTCCAGTAACAAATATAGACACAGAGATGTCTGGTTCCTTTTCTGCCTCCGAAGCTATCAAGAAAATTTAATCAGGCTTTTCTTTTCCAGTCAATCCACAGATTATTTTAATACTTTCACATTCTGTATTGAAATTCTGTCATCCCAGTCAGTTTTTTTTTTTTTTTTTCTTGATGGCTGCATGCAGTCATTGCTAAACAATTCGTAAAAGTGTTATATTTTTAGAGAGGTCTGTTCACTTACCATCTACTGGTAATGCCATTTTGCAGGGGTCATAAGGAAAGAACATATTCATGATGAGAAAAAATCAAATGAATGGCAAGACATAATCATGTTTCTATTTCATCCCCTCTGCCTCCCTATCCCCTTCTAGGCAGAGAAAGAATAACATACACCAACTAGAATTTTACTGTATGTAGAGCTAGCCTGGTGTTTTCTTCCCTACACTAAATTATGTAGTGCTTCTGCAGAAAGTGTGTACAAGAGCTGAATGTAAATCTGGAAAAAATACAAAGATTGTGGAACTAAAAGGCAACCACTCCTCTCTAAAGCCATGCTTACATAGGGCATGCTGGTGTGCCCACCTCATAATTTCATGGGACAACTGTAGTATCTCAGATATCCGGGCCTGATAATAAGGAATTTAAAATGGCTCCTAAACATTATATGAAATAGCTGCCACAGACCTGAGTGAATGTGGCAAAAAAAGAGGAGTAACTTTGTACTGTTAAGGAGAGAAAGATGATTTCTGTATTAAAATTAAAGACATAAATATATTGTAAAAGTCAACCCTCTGGTTTTCTGTGTAGCTTTTAAATACAGAGCAATATAACAATCTGTATTTTCAGGTCTACCCTGTGAGGGAGGGAAAGAGATCTCCTTTCTTTCTGAACTGCAAAATAAATAGCTGCAGCAACAGAGAAACAGACTACATAAAGTTTTGACAGACTTGACCGATCCTTAATTTTAGCTCATATCTTCTATTCCATGAACCTTTTTCACGGCTCCCTTGTTTATTATGTGCTTGTTAAAAACAGAACAAAAAACACTTGTTGAACTAATTACCAGTTTTTACGTACTGTAATGGCTTTTACTGCCAGTCTTTACTATCACTTAGATGATACACAATGCTTATGTTAATGTTTTACACAAAATAAAACAAACTACAAATCAAAACTCAGAAAATCCTCTGGAATCATAGAATCATAGAATGGCTTGGGTTGGAAGGGACCTTGAAGATCATCTGGTTCCAATCTCTCTGGCATGGGCAAGGATGCCACCCGCTAGGTCAGGTTGCCCAGGACCCAGCCTTAAACACCTCCAGGGATGGGGCATCCACACCTTCTCTGGGCAACCTGTTCCAGTGCCTCACCACCAAGTAAAGGATTTCCTCCTAACATATAATCAAAATCTACATCGCCAGCTTTCTCAGCCTTCATAGGAGGGCTCCAGCCCTCTGATCATCTTTATGGCCCTCCTCTGGACCTGCTCTAACAGGTCCACATCTTTCTTGTGTTGGGGGCCCCAGACCTGGTTGCAGTGCTCCAGCTGGAGCCTTTTGAGGACAGAGTAGCAGGCAATCATCTCCACCAACCTGCTGGCCACATTTCTGTTGATGCAGCCCAGGTTACAGTTGGTCTTCTGGGCTGCAAGCGCGCACTGCTGGCTCATGTCGAGCTTTTCATCCACCAGAACTCCCAAGTCCTTCTCTGCAGGGCTGCTCTCAGTGAGTTCTTCCCCCAGTCTGTACTCATGTCTGGAATTGCCCTGACAACACCTTGAACTTGGACTTGTTGAACCTCATTATATTCATGTGGGCCCATTTCTCAGGCTTGTCCAGGTCCCTTTGGATGGCATCCCTTCTTTTTGTTGCATCAACTGGACCACTCAGCTTGGTGTCATCTGCAAACTTGCTGAGGGTGCACTCAATCCCTGTCTATGGCACTGTCTATGTCATTGATAAAGATATTAAATAGTACCAGTCCCAAGACAGACCCCTGAGGGACACCACTTGTCACTAGACTCCACCTGAACATAGAGCCACTGACCGCAACTGTCTGTCTGTGGCCATCCAGCCAGTTCCTTGTCCACCAGACAGTCCACCCTTCAAATCCATATTTCTCCAATTTAAAGATAAGGATGTCATGCGCAACTGTGTCAAAGGCCTTACAGAAGTCCAGATATATGATATCGGTCAGTCTTCCCTTGTCAACTGATGCAGTCATTCCATCATAGAAGGCCACCAGATTGGTCAGGCGTGGTTTGCCCTTGGTGAAGCTGTGCTGGCTGTCTTGGATCACCCTTGTCTTGCACGTGTCTTAACAGTGCTTCCAGGAGGATCTGTTCCATGGTCTTCCAAGGCACAGAGGTGAGGCTCACTTGTCCATAGCTCCCTGGGTCCTCCTTTCTACCCTTTTTAAAAATAGGAGTGATGTTTCCCATTTTTTTGGTCGCTTGACTGTCATGACTTTTCAAATATGCTGGAAAGTGGCTTGGCAACTACTTCAGCCAGTTCCCTCAGGACCCTGGGATGCATGGCGTCGGGCCTCATGGACTTGTACCTGTTCAGGTTCATCAGGTGGTCTCAAACCTGCTCTTTGCTTACAGGGAGGGACTTTGCCCACCCAGCCCCTGCCTAGAGGTTTGGGACTCAAGAGACACAGGTAGCCTGACTGCCAGTGAAGACTGAGGCAAAGAAGTTGTTAAGTACCTCAGCCTTCTCCATGTCTGTTGTTACCAGTTCTCCCTTCTCATTTATCAGAGGGGGTACACTCTCCTTGACCTTTTTTTTCTCTGGCCAAGGTACCTAGAGAATCCCTTCTTGTTATTCTTTGCATCCCTTGACAAGCTCAGTTCCATCTGTGCCTTGGCTTTCCTGATCCCATCCCTACACATCCAGACAGCATCCCTGTACTCTTCTCAGTCCACATGTCCCTGTTTCCACTGCCTGTGCATTTTCTTTTTACACCTCAGTTTGACCAGCAGGTCCTTGCTCAGCCATGCTGAGCATGTTTCCTGCCTTCCCTGCTTGATTTCTTACACATGTGGATGCAGAGCTCTTGTGCTCTAACAAAAGTGTCCTTAAAGAGTTGCCAGCTCTGATCTGTTCCCCTGTCCCTAAGGACAGTTTCCCAAGGGATCTCACCACTAATTCTTTAAACAGATGGAAGTTTGCTCTTCTAAAGTTTAGGGTCTTGACTTTGCTCTTTGCCAGGCCCATATTCCTCTAGGCTTCTCTCTACCCCACCTCACAAGCCTATCAAGCTATTTTAAAAATTATGCTAAAATAACCAGTGGATATGTAATTTACATTTTAAACAATCCTTCCATGACCTTTTGAATCTATAGTTATTTACTGAGCTTGGAAGGAACAGCATTAAAATTAAATTGTGTTTGGCTGATTGATCTTTACATTACATGCTCATTACAGTGGGGTTCCTTCTAGGACATAGGTAGAGATGAATGAAATGAAAGTGTGAAGCACAGCCCTAGCTAATAAGTGTAAGGCTCTTCTAAATTTTTGGTAAACAAACACTAACACAAGCTCACAGAAGTGCTACATAACTTGCTGATGAGTCAATCACTTTCTTTCAATAAATCTTTCAATAAATCATGAGTCTTAATGCTTTTACTACCTTCTGCTACTTTGATTAAATGGCTATTGTAAAAAAGCACTCAGCCTACTTTCTCACATTACCTATAAACACAGACTGTTTCATCCCTTTCATGGGAGAGTTGTGAAATGGAGTGAGCACCTTTCTGTGACTTTCAGTGAAAGCTGACCCTTCTGCTTGTTCTGCGTGATTTTCTACTTGCAGGCATGTGCAACCACCTTTTTAACTCTAGTTTCTAACAGACCCAATGTTTGTTAGAGCAAATTATGTTTAAGCACTCTTGATGTAAATCTTGTAACTATTTAAAACCAAAGAGGTCTCTATCAGATCTGTAAGGTACCAGGTAATCATTCTGGTGAGTATAGGCATATTTGCTTATATCAAGTGTCCTTCTCAGCTCCAGTTTTCTTTTGGAGCTAGAGCAGCATATTCCCGTATACAAACTCAGACGTGTTCTAGCCTGGGTTTGGATGTCAGCTCATATGTACAACATTTACATTTAGCATCTAAGTTAAGGCCAAATCTGGACTTATCCATATAATTTCAGTACTTAACCTGGTGCCTGGGATGCCCAAATCAGGAGGGTACTGGCAGCAATGAAATTAAAAGAAAAGGTGAACGCACCTCCAAGGTCAGTCCCACCCACTTAACAATGTTTCTCACCCTCTCATATTTACAAAGTTTGCATTTTTTAGCATCCACCATAACTATGGCCTGCATTGCTAAAGTTAACAGAATTGCAGACATTTGATACAGTACCAGAGATAGCTGAATGCAGTCTAAAATGAATATTTTTAATCCACGTGTTTTTAAGACATGACATTATTTATGAAACTGCCAGTGGATGGAGACAAATGTTCTCAGGGTTTTGCAGGAAAGCAATTGTTCTCCTAGTCACGCTCACTCCAGGGATATGAGTGCATGAGATTGATCCAGTGATTTCTGATACATCACAGCAGGAGCAGTGATCCATATAACCAATTATTCCTGTACCTTTACTGACATGGTGAATCATGTAAGTTTTTTTCTTCAGATGATAATTTCATTGCTACTTTAGTTTGTGCATTTATTTCTTTATTGTTTCCCTTAGTTGAACCTTGTGTGGCATGAGTTCATTAATGTTAGGTAATGAGGTGGAGATTCAGGCTTATAAAGAGGAATTAACACAGACAAAATTGCAACAGTATTATAGTTCCATCTGTTTTACTCTAACAGAAAATTTACACATTCTCATTTCAGTTAAGTGTGATGGTCAAAATAATTGTAAAATCTTTCATTCTCATCCAGACATTGCAATAAATAAAAAGATACCATTACTTCTTTCAGACTCAATAACACTTAGTGTAAAACATTTACTTCTGTTCAACTTTTATAACCTTGTCTTTATCACCTTATTTGATAAATATCACAGCCTAAATAAAACAAATGAAACAGTTTCATTTTGTCAGCTAGGATTAAGGTAATATATATATTAGCAAACAAATAGCCCACAGTGTTGTTTTAAACAGGACTGAAAATACTGTTTTCACTTCTGAGACTCTTCAAGGCAATGCAAAATTTTCAGTAAAACTCAGTCTGAAAACTCAAAACAACATGTATGTTTACAAGTCAAAAATGGGTATGGGGAACCAACAAGAATTTTCTTTTCAATAATTTGAAAATGATTCCATTTGAGTTTGTCTGCTTAGATTTTTTTCTGTTTGATCACATCTTGAATGACAAACAAATTAGGAAGCTAGATGACTTGTAAAACTGTGTAAAGGAAATGTTAGGATATTTTGATTTTTTTTTTAAATGCATTTCTATTGATATAACTTTTGAATATGATAGTTTCCTTCCTTAAAAATATACTTTGAACAAATCATCATCTTTCTTTAAAACAGTTTCAGAAAGCAATTCATTGCCAGGCCTAATTTAGAGCTCAAAATTGCACCATCCACTCTCAGTGGCTATTTATTTCCCACCTTACTTTTACAAATAAAAACAATGAGCTTGCACTGCTTCTAGCTTCACTCATAATATGCTACATTTTATGTTTCTTGCTTGTAATTCTCAGAATCATTTCCAAACTTTTTGTTATTTGATTTTATATTTTCTTTAGGAAGAACTTGCTCTCTGGTGAAAAGTGTGTTGCTAGTATGCCCACTGATTTCTGTAGCCACTGGATTAGGCCCATGTATTAGCAATGTTTATGATTTTCTCTGGTAATTCTAAAAGACTGTCAATATTTAAAATATGTAAACCACTTAATTATGATGAGCTATTCATGTACCATACAGTCCTTTCATCCTACTTGACATGAAGGTGAAGAATATCTGTAACTTTAAGCTAAATTTTTTTGTTTAATCTTTTAAACAAGTCTGTATTCATAAAAGCATGTACTTTGGATTCCATGAAAAAAGGAAGAAGGTAATCCACATCAATCAAACCTTGGTGTTTTAATTAAGGTATAATCAGGAGTGGGGAGATCAACATTTTCTTTCTGACAGCTTATGTGCAGATGCAGAAATATCAGTGTCTCAGACTGAATCGTACCCAGTCATGTCCCCAAACATGAGTGGTATCCCTGAGGAAATGCCCTGAGGAATACTTTTTCCCTGCCTCAGAAAGGCATCACGGCATCAGTTACACTGATGGAGAATTCTAAGACTTCTAAATGGAAAAGTTAAACAACTGATAACCATGGAAGGTCCTGCAAACCCTCATAAACTGCATTTTGGAGATCTGAAGCAAAAATAAAACTTAGTTCTACCTCAGACTAACACAGGTTCAAACCTCAGCCCTTTCCTGCAGCTATCAGGAAAACCTTTTATTAACTGTGATGTGATTGAGATCAAACATTTGAAGATTGTCACAAGATCAAGGACCCTGGTTCATACCAAAGTGCCCCCTCCCATGACCAGCAGGTCAAAACACTTCTCCCACTATATTTAGCGTTAGTGCGGCCTCACCTTGAATACTGTGTGCAGTTCTGGGCTCCACAATATAAAAAGGATGTTAAGATACTTGAATGCATCCAGAGGAGGGCAACAAAGCTGGTAAAAGGGCTGGAAAGCATGTCCTATGAGGAGAGGCTAAAGATACTTGGTTTATCTAGTCTGGAGAAAAGGAGGCCGAGAGGCAACCTCATTGCACTCTAAAACTTCCTGAGGAGGAGGAATCAAGAGGAAGGCACCAATCTCTTCTCCCTGGTAGTGACAGGATGCAAGGGAACAGCACAAAGGTGCACCTGGGGAGGTTCAGACTGGATATTAGGAAAAGATTCTTTACTGTGAGGGTGGTCAAACACTACAGCAGGCTTTCTAGGGAGGTGATCGATGCCCCATCCTTGTCAGTGTTCAAGAGACATTTGGACAATGCCCTCAGTAATATACTTTAACTTTTGGCTAACCCTGAAATAGTCAGAAAGTTGGACTTGATGGCCTTTGTAGGTCCCTTCCAACTGAACTATTCTGTTCTATTCTATTTGAGATATATTTGCTGAGTTTGAGTTTAGATGAATGGTAGACAGCTGTCATGGTTTTGGCTGGGATAAAGTTAATTTTCTTTGTAGAGGCTCATATAATTGCTGTGTTTTGGATTTTTGATGAAAATAGTGGTGATAACACGCTGATGTTTTCAGTTGTTGCAGACCAGTGCTTACACAGAGCCAAGGACGATTCTCCTTCTCATGCTACCTTGCTAGTGAGTAGGCTAGGGGTGCACAAGAAGTTGGGAGGGGACACAGCCAGGACAGCTGACCCAAACTGATGAGGGAGATACTCCATACCATATGGCATCATGCTCAGCAATAAAAGCTGAGGCAAAGACAGAGTTCACTTTACCTAGTAAACTGTCTTTATCTCAACCCATGAGTTCTCACACTTTTACCTTTCTAATTCTAATTCTAATTACCCCATCCCACCTGGGGAGAGCAAGCTAGTGGCTGTGTGGTACTTAGCTGCCTGCCGGGGCTAAACCACAGCAACAACAATACTTAATCAGGAAGTATTTCTTACACTTGCTCCAGAGTACTTTTCCAAACCACTTCCAACTCTTGTGATGAGACATAATGCACAGAACATCTTCACTTTTCCAGATCATTCTGCACTTCGTCGTGAAATATAAAATAAATAATCAATTATTAAGGCCAACAATGAAAACATTAACTGACTGCAACTTTGCTGATTCTTGCACTCTCTAGCAGACGATCCCTCTAGAACTAATGGGAAAATTCAGTTTCTATTGAATAAAAGATGCAATGAGGCTGCATCTTTAGAAGACTTGAACTAGAAATTCAGGATCTATGTAATAAAAGATCCATCTCCCCCTCTTGAAGACACTGTTTATAAATAAATAAATGAACAAACAACTCTTAATCTTACTTTGAAGACTTTACATCAGGCTCTAGAGAGAAACTAGGCAGCTTTCCAAAAGAATTTTTACAGTCAGCACATAGAAAGCAATCTATGGGGAAAAAGCAAATTCAGCTAAATTAAAACAGCCCTAAAAAAAAAGGAAGAGAATACAAGAGTGATGATTAAGAAGAAAAGAGGCATATGGTCACCCTATTCTACTGCTAGAAAGTATTAATCAAACACAAGGAATTAACCTGGTTAAAAACAAAAAGAAACTTTATTGTAAATAAATATTTTAAACTATCTGCACCTGGGCTGTTGGAAGCATAGTCAATGAAGATAGTTATTTTTTTCCCAGTGGTCCACGTATTGTCACATCAGCACCTTTTCAAATAAGGCATTGTTGGGGACTGTAACGGAGAAGGGAACAGCAGGGGATAGTCAATACAAAAATGCTGTCATTTTCAAAGTGTCTAAGGCTATCAAGAGGCCAGGGGAAAAACTGACTTACCTGGGATCAGTGAAAGCTTTAAGAGGCACAAGCAAGGTATGGAAGTGTCCTGTTAGATGACACTAGTCTGGAATGCCAGAGGAAGCTTTTTTAGAGAGCAATCCCCTTCCGAAAGCTATACTTTTTTGATAAATCACACTTCACTTAGATGAAGTTTCTCAAGAATTGTCCTTCTGATGAGAAAAGGTTACAGGCTTCATATTGTAAATGGAAGAAACTGCAGAATTTCTACAAGTCCAGAATTTTTTAACAAGGAAGACTGCATCTGAATCTTCATTCTTCTGGCTATATACTCTTATTCTTTTCTTTTCAGCCCCAGTGCTGTCACATGCAATCACATGCAAATTCAGGCTAGCAGATGAAACAATAAAGGAAATCAAATACAGAATCTGGTTTCCAGCAGGACAGTATCAATTCTTATTGAAAACAGGCAGAATTTCAGCTTATTTAACTAAAAATAACTCAGAAACATCCTAAAAAAAAGCTCTATACATTTACATGCTCAGTAATTCTGCCTTCTCTGTCATCCAGATAGGGGAATATGTTGGCAATCACCACTGTTCTCCTTTAGCTCGTCAGTTGGCTTCCTCTCTTAGAAACCAAGAAATGGTGTACACAGGGGTTTCATCTGCTCATAGATACTCTAGAGCAAACATGTCCAAAGATGACTTCACATCTGGAGTGACATAGACTAAATAACCTAACTAGATATTTCACATTTAACTTCTGTGCCTGGGTTCACGGTAGAGATCTCTCCTACCTGCATGCAAATGCTCCCCATTCTTTAGGAAATACTCAATGAACGTTCATCAGGCTTCTGTGGGAGGAGGAATGATCTCACACCTCAACCACCACATGTAAAAAAGTCTGTGAGAAATTATCCTGCTGATCTTTGAGAACTTAGTCACTACTTTCCCTCTCTTTTGAGATGTCGATCTTGTTGATTGTATACAAATTACTTTATGAGTTAAATTTTATTTTCTGGCCTTTTCTTTCTTTTTATAAGGACACATGAGATGTAAAGGAAGTATCCATACATTTAATTAATACACTTACTACACACAGAAAAAGTATGAAATAAGAATATCTAAAACACTCAGCATTCACCTAACTTTGGTTTTAGTTGAAAACATCAGTAAAAATCTTATTGTTTTCAGCAAGGCTGGGGCAATGATGAGTGCTTTTGAAAGTTTTGTTTTCCTTTTTAACAAATGCAAAAATGTAAGCACTTCCAAAACCTACTGTTAATGAGAGCTGTGTGGATAACTTTACATTTCAAAGTAGTAAGACTTGATCTTCAGCTGCTATAAACTAATATAATAATAGCTAATAGCTTTGTTGAGTGCACCTGAGCTGCGTTAATATATAACTTTACATGATTGCTTAACCATGGGAAATAGTTGACCACACTTTTCATAGTATTTGATGAAGACAATCTTAAGTACCTAGCTTATAGGTAAGTGGAGCAGGTCCTGATACAAACAGGTCCTTGATTTCACTGAGAGCATGTTAATTTAAATAAGTTATATTGGAAACGTCATGATCTTTATCTTTCACAAAGGAGAGGTGCTGGTCTTTCTCACCTCCTTATTTACTACATGGAAGTATTTTTAAGAAGTCTAGCACTGTCTCTGCTAGAAATCTGTATTAGCAGAAAGAAGCACTTTTCATTTTTACATCTATATATTGTAAAAAGCAAAAGTAAATACTCAGCCACACATAAACACATGGTTTTAACCCTCTACAGACTTCTGTAACATCACAAGCTCAGTATCACAGAAATCTAATAGAAAAATAGCCCTATTATACATGGCTGTTAATCTGCTTCTGTGTTGTTTCTGGTATCATGGAAATGCAAAGAAGAAAACTATGTTCTGTACTCTAAATAAAAGAGGCAGTGGGAATGTACAGTTATTCAATATTGTCCTGCCTTATATCACCTGAAAAATTATTGTCTGATGCTTTTCTTTATTCATCCATCTCTAACTAAAAGAAATAAATCCGTAAGAGGGTCATATGGTTTCTGAATCTAAAGTTTTCATGACTTCATGTTAAGTCTAATCTTACTTAACAGCTCTGTTGCTGGCCATTAAGATGGCTACTACAGAGTACAATTCAGAGCTGATTTATTTTGGAAGGGCTGGCAAATATCAAATAGGACACATAATATCCACATTTATTTGAGGCAGTTTTCCAAAAAAATAAAGCCCCCAACACTACTGGAAAAAAGACAGGTTAATAAAAGCAGTAAAAGGACTGACCTATACCTGACAGAGAAAAATAATATTTGCTGACGCTTGCTAGAATAGATATCTGTGTTCCACTGAGCACCTATGAAAGTGGAAAGTGAAAGAATCTTACACAGGTTCTTACAATAGGTTCTTGTTTGGTGGGCCCCAAACAAGGGCAGAGGGAGGACCAAACTCTCTGCATACCGCATAATCCATTCTTTGTTATATGTCAAAGGAACATGTGCTTGAAACAGAGACTTTTTTTCCAAAATGTTTAAAGCAATAAAGTTAATGGTATAAAACACCTTTGAAAAGATCAGATTCTTATGGATACATTATTTTGTTACAGGGGATAGAAGAGGACCCCCTCAGGTCATTTTTAATATGTTTTCCTCCCAGGGCACAAGGCAAACTTGCTATAATGGGAGGATTTAATTGGCAGAACTACCTTAGATTATACAAAAGCATATCCCCTTTTACATCAGCCCAGCCACTATTACAGCACCTTTCTCTAAGACAGAGAGCCTGTGTCTTTATCAATCTTCTTTATTCATCTCCCAGGTAAAAATGAATAAACAAACAAATGTGTGTTTTTACTTCATCCCATATGATCAAGCTAAAATGGTATCCTGAATCAGCCAGTGATGCTTTACCTCATTACCTACATGCAGTTCCCTTCCTCAGCACCCACCACTAAGCAGAAGTCATGACTCCCAGCACCTTTCACAAGCAAAAGCAGAAATAAATGCTTACACATCTCTGTACTTTCCAGAAATGTTTCATGCCAGCCTTTTGTAGAGAATCTTAACTGCATTAACTGCTTGCTGCTTAAAACTTAGATAGCTTGTATGTCCATGTACATACAAGTGTGTGTGTCAAAATTGAAACCCTGCTTCCTGGGCCACTGGTATGGAGACAAAAACCCCATTAGATGTGGGAAAATCAGGAAATGATCCAAAGAAACAGCATGGTAAGGCTCATTCACTGCATGATCAGCCTGAAACAAAGGACAGGGACAGGAATAGAGTCTTCCATTACAGCCCTCAAACTTTCAGGAGGAAATTTCTGAGAATCGTGATCTGAACTCTTTCCCATAGTGAGGTGCCCACGTCCTTTCTTTTAACTATTGCCCTTTTTGAAAGAGTAGTCAATGCAGGTGTTGGCAGGAGATAGCCCTGCTTTGTGTAACAGCCTGATGGCTCCTCGACCTGCCCAGGACCTGGGCAGTCAGCTCTTTTCTCTGTTACAGAGGGGTCCAGCTACCACATCTAGCACTGTATATAATTTATCCAAAAGCTGTTACAGTCAGTGCTTAATACAAGGAGCAGATTCCAGGTCTTGCTTATTTTAGGTGAGTGTCCTAACCCACACTCTTCCTCTAAATTGAACCTTCAACTATTTTCTGCCTCTTTTCAACAGGAGAGATGGTGACTGCCAACACAATTACTTTGTTCAGCCTTTTTCTTCTGCCAGATATTTTGAGAAGTGGGTCTGGATGTTTAAGGAACAGGAGGGAATTAAACCTGAACTCACATTTCTAGCAACAGTGGTTTAGTTATTTGTTCATTACAAAAAGAGACACAACTCCTTCACTCTTTTAAAATAAAGTACTCACTTTAGCTGCTTTTTTTGGAGCTTCTTGTCCTGTAAGCATCATCTCCAGATGCTGAAGAATCTCTTCAGAAGAGATCTCCCTGGATGTGAGCACTAAGGTGAACATGGAATGACTTAGCTCTGTAAAGGCAAGGACTCTTCTGGGTATCTGCAGAGGCACATGTCTAGCCTTATTTCAGGATAAACCTATCTATGTAGAAAAAAAATCTGAATGGACAGTTGCTACATAGACGTGTACATTCCACTTAAGGCTTTTTCAGATCTTGTCTTCATCATCTACTATGTTTGCCTTCCAAAATCTTTAAGGTCACACTGAATATTTTCCCAGGATGGGATATCCATGTGAGAGGTGAGGCAGAGTGCTTAAACCTCCACATGCTAGAATGGAGAAGTTCACAGGACTGGTGAAGGCAATTGGATTATGTGAGATTAGACAAAAAGTATATTAACCCAAGTAAATATGCTGTGCTGCTGTTGTGACATCCAAAGTATTATTGCCCAAGAAATGGCTTGCATATGTGGCACAGACTCTGCTTCATTCACCTGAACAGAGACCTGAGCGTGTCCCACAAATCCAAATTTTAAAAGGTAAATATCCAGCTTGCTCAGTAATAAGCAGAGGTTCCCCATCACTATATCCTCATGAATCATGGATATATGTTACTTATACAGGTCTTGTAGGGCACCAAGTGCCCTAGAATTCTGATGTGGGTAATTTTCAACTAAATCTGTCAAAAAATAAGTGACTATTTTCCTTGTCAACACACCAAGAGAATTTTAAGGCCCATCTCTATTACCTTAGCCAGAGGATTGGATGACTGGATATAATTTTTATAGGAAACCATGAATAATTGACTGCACAGTGCAGTACAGGACTTGGCCTTAAGCATCTTTGGATCATTTTGGTGATTTTAGCTACTCTGCATTACTTCACTTCATAAGCAGTACCAATAAAAGGAAAAAAAGAAATTCTCAGATAGAAAAACATATTTGCATATACAGATAGAAAATGGGTGACAGAGTCTGGACTGCATTCCTGCAGAACAAGCCCACATTTGTTCACTTTCTGCTTTACATTTTATAGATCTTTCACAGCTCTGTATATGACCAGTGTAGTCTTTCTCACTTGGTACTGCATAATCAGAAGTAAGAAAAGAAGGAACATTTCTGTAATACTGAGGTCTGAGTCCGCAAGGTGCCTCATTAACTTTTCTGCCACTAGCACTGACTTAAAAGCAACAAAAGGGAGAAAAGGACAGGAAGCAGGGATTCTAATACTTTTTTTTTTTTAATAAAGTTAATTAATCAATACCATCTAAGAAGGAAGAATAAATGAACCAATTAAAAATAATATTTTTCCTCTAAAGGAATTTTGTAACTATGTAATGGAGAGTAACTTGGACTAATGTATATTGAATTGCAAGTCAGTGTTGTAACAGCTAGTATATATTAGAGTTGGGAAAAAAATCAATTCCATTAACTTTCTACCAGAAACACCCAAAGGAAATTTCCTTGCAAAAATACCCCAAAACGGTGTTTCCATTTTTCAATCAACAGCAAATATACGATCAGCAGAAAATATACAAAAATTGGAAGGATATGCAGAACTACTATACAGTATTTTTTGAAAAAATAAAATTTACTTATAAAATTGCCATGCTTCTCAGTATTTATATTTAAGTAGCATCCCAAGATCTGTTGTATTAATTTTAATGGCATAAACAAGCTTAAAAACAGAAATAGGGTCATGTGATCTTGTCATAGTTCTAAGCAATTGAAGAAGATTAGGAATTTCTAATGCAGAGATCTAAACTGCTTAGTCATGTGTCAGTCATCACCATAAGAAATTTTTGACTTTAAATTAAAAATACTAAAGAAGAAAAAAAGAAAATCTGTCTAAAATTATGGAAGGAGAAAGTGCTATTAGCTAGCCATAACACTCATTGCAGAGGCAGAGGGCTATGCGCTGTTTACCCTTTCCAGCCACAGAGCCATGAGCAATGGACATGAGCAGACACATCATCTGCATCTATGTGATAGATCTGGCACTTTGCCAGAGCAGTGAGCTCATTTCATCTCTGCCAGCCAAGACATATTCGTGGACACATTGCTTTCTCCTGCTTGGGAAAGAGTGGCTGCATTTGTAATTGCAACTGGTCACATCCTCTACTGTAGTCATAAGAATGATGGCATGGTGCACCTCATATTCATTACCCCCAGAAACATGCTGAGCTCATTCTAATCACACAATGGGGGTGACAGTACGTAGCTGGTGTGTAGCCTGTACATTTTCAGTAACCATGCATTTTCTGGGACAGGGATAGTCGGCCCAGGATTAAACTGTGCCAAGAACGTGCAAGAAATTCAATAGTAAGGAAAACTGCATCGTGATCCTGTTTAGTTAGCCGTCTTTCATAACCATCCTTCCCAGATGCCACTCAGGAGTCACCAGCATGTGTGGGTTGATAAGAATTAGTTGAGCTGATGCTGAGCACCACTGTCATCATTCCTTGGTGTGATAGGGAACTACATGACTTTGTTGACTAAGTTGTGTACAGACCTCAAACCTCAGTGGATGGCAAAGGGATGGCGGAGTCTCCTGGGAAAGCTGGTATCTGTGGGAGGTCTGGCTGTTCCAAATGTGGCTGGCAGCACAGCTCCAAATGGCCCACAGGAAAGAGGTCAACAACACATTATGATAAACCAGTCCTGCCTTTTCCCTTCTCCTGCCACATGCTCCTGCCCAGTCCCTTGTACCTGCTCAGGCTTTCACTTGGTCACACCATGTGCCCTAAACACATGAAAGCTTACCCATCAAGACTGCAAACACTTCCCTGCCCATTTAGTTCTCTGACCAGAACTGCTGTAGTAGTAACACAACAAGGGAAGACAAGGCTAGCTGGAGAGAGCCACAGCAACCCCTACTCAGATTTGCTTGGATTGCTGTACACAAGCTTAGATGTCGTACAACTTTTCTGTAGATCACTATTACCATGCACCTTTTTTTCAAGTACTTTAAAGCCCCAACACAACATAAATGTTTCCGCAATAAAAATAACTGTATTGTCATAAGCTATTATGACCTCTGATAAATGTCCCTGGTAAACTTTTGGTTAAAGAAAAGCATTGAAAATATAAATTCTAATGCTTCTGTCTATACAGGTATATTAGAAATAAGGAGCAAAACCTTCAGAAGGGGTTAACATTGTCACTGAAAATACACCTACTGCAATACAAACCCAGATAAATTAGTGAGGACAATAGATTCCTCTGAGCTTGATAAACTGATAACAAGAGACATCTGAGCTCTCATGTTTCAGGGGATGCTCAGTCCCTAGCTGAATTACTGTTATTTTTCCAGAGCAGCCAGGGACCTGTAAGTTTGACTTTATGTGACAGCACAAGCACATACTCTTAACAAAGGACAGCTGCATGTTTGAGGAAGAAAAAACAACAACAAAAAAAAGACACACACGGTCTTGAAAACACTCGAACAACACTTTTTGTTTTTTTGTTTTGTTTTGTTTTAAGAAACAACAAATTAATTACTGTGTGATTCCAATTTTAAAAACAGTTACTTAATACAGTCCCATAGGTGCAAATCAGGCATAGTCTTAGAGGTTAAGCCCTGTATTTTTGACAATACAGTAATTTCAGCTATGAACAAAAGCAAAAAAAGACAGAGTTCAGGATATTTAAGATCTTTTAAGAGTAACTAAAGTAGCTCAAGTTCTCACCTAAAAGCATCTGAAAACTGAATGTCCTTACTGGAGAGAACTGTCAAACTCTTAGGTACCTTAAGATTATGATCAAACAAGGAAATCTTTGCATGGAGAAAGACAGAATAGTAGTAAACTTGAACAAACATAAAAACAAAGTGTTCACAAATCCCTCAGAGCCAGGAAGCTGGACAAAAGTATTCTTCATTGCTGCCATACCATTAGATGCATGTAGGTAAGTATATGAGTTTAATTTAGGAATGCTTTCACTTAATGAAATGGCTTTACAGATACCATTTTTCCCTACTGTGTTTTAAACATCACTGAAAAAAATGTTTATTCAAATGCATAGTAAACTGTTATTCATTACCAGAAATGTTAAGTTAAAAATATACTTATTTTTGTATATTTGCCCTTTGGGCTAATTCTGTCCTCTAGCAAGAGTGTCTCAAAGAAGTAAGAATGAGCATCGAGGGTAATACTTTTCTTGATCTTCTTCTGCTAGTAGTGCAGCAGATGGAGTAACAAAGAATTTCCCTGGCAAGTGAATTTCTACCAAAGGTTTTCTGTGTCTTGGCAGTGGCTCATGGCATTGATATTCTTCCACAAAATGCTTTGTATCAAGAAATCAACATTTTTCTAATGACAAGTCATTCAATAAGAAAATTCCTGACAAGGAATACAATGCCTAAACAAGGAAGATGCAGTTTGGATGGTTTAAGAATTGTGCCAGAATGTAAGTTTATTGCTGTCTGTAGAAAAAATCTGTAGCACACATGAAAGATGGTGGCTCATAGGAGAAAACAAGAGGTTATTGTCTTTACAACCTCCTGATTTAGTTCTCCCCCTGCAACCCCAGCCTGGGAGGGGAACATTTTCTGCACATTACAGAATCATTCTTCTGAAAAGAGAACCTTGTGGCTTTCCCAAAGCTAAACAGCTACAGCCCTCCAATGCCTGCTTTGCCCGGTCATTATTCAGCTCACTATCAGAACTATCCTGTAAAAGCACGGTCACATCAAACCACAGTTTCACACCAGTGGACACATCCAATATGCACACATGAAGAATGCATTTGTTTCCCATCTACCCCAGCTTGCTCTTATATTCTGCAGTGCTTAGCAAATAAAGTCCCACGCAACCTAGAATACACTCTAGGCTGATGCTCAACATATTGCCCTTTGTGGTGAAAAGTCTTCTCAGAATGTCAAATAAATTCTTCTTAGGACACCATCCTAAGTTTCCATTAAGCTACAGGAAATAAAATATTTTATAATGTATTTCCAAACATATAGTCATTTGTCCTCTGAGTGCCCCAGGAATGTTTACAAACTGGATTTGATGAGAATGCTGTACAGGCTGGATAGTAAAGCAACTCCGGTTAAAAGGACAGTTTAAGGATTTAGGGCAATAATGGTCCAGTTTATAGGAGTAAGGAGGCAGAGGCCACCGAAAGGTAAGGGCTGAAAATGAAGTGTAATAAAAACTATGATTTCACTCATTTTTTCTATAGAAATGAACCTGCCCCATCCACTAGAAGGTCTTTGTTATAGCTACAGTTTATAATGTAGATCACTTGAAGGTAGAAAATTTTCCTGGGAAATGGGCAAGTATTCAAACTACCAAGGTAAATTGGGACCATAAATAAACTGTCCCAAATACTTCAGGAAAAAAATGAGTTGGAAAGGGAGGAGCTTCAGTTCATAAAGGGAAGAAAGATGGATTTTTTTATTAAGGTAATAACAGAAGTCAGAGAGTTTCTGTTCCAGCGCTGTCACAGGCCTTTTTGTGACCCTGACCTGTGGTCTGAATCTGTTTCTTGTGAAATCAATAGGAGTTTTGTCACCGTCTTTCCAGGAATCAGTATGATTTAAGAAATTTCACCAGTGCTTGACCTCACATCCATCATGCAACAGCACCTCGCAGAGCCCCCTGATGCTGTGCTCAAGGCATTCAGCTGGCTCAGCTTCTTAGCCCCTTCCCATGCAGAGGTCCTAGCTGGGGCTGAAACAGTCATTACCCAGTGCAATACTGTGCCCGTGTTAGTAAACTCTCCCTCTCCACATAGCTCCACAAAAGGCAATTTAACGGTAAAACAAAGAGCCTAAATGAAAGATGGACACTTGTCTGCCAGACATGGGAACCAGTCCTTCCACAAGATTCATCAAGCACAACAAACTGCAGTGCAAACTCCCACGTAATCCGAGACATCGTTGCAGAAGTTTGTTTCAGTTTTCTTTCCTTCTGCAGGAATTGCCAACCGTTTATTACTGGGACACTGGGACACTGAAATCACCAATATTTTACCTTACCTACTGAATCTAGATCACTAAACACTTGACCTGATTCATCTGAGAGCCGAACAACTTTCCTACCTCACCACTTCCTCCCTTTGCTTTACTTTAAAAGGGATATATTCCACACCAAAAAATTCTCTTTGCTGAATGAAAACATTTCAGATTTAGGTCTTGCACAGTCTAGTGCACAGGTTTGACTCCTACCTCCATCATTTCCATAATTCACCTTCCCATTGGAGTTTACCAAGTAGAATGGGAGAAACAGGGTGCCCACAGGACAGGTGGCATGAAAGAAATGAGAATTAGCATAATAAGCAGACACCTGTGTAAGATCTCCATTCTCATGCAATGAGTCTTCCAGTTGAATTACTATATAATCCTTCTTAATTTTAATCAATCATCTTCTTTGTATCTTAAGAAAACCATGCAGCAGAAAAACATTCCCATCCCAGTAGCCAAGTGCTAAGCAATATCACTTTTCTGGTCAAGTAGTATCCAAGGCAGTGTTAACAGAAGGGAAAGAATAAAACTAAGGGTCCTATGGTATTATTCAGGTTACTGCCTCTGACTTTCCAAATTATCTAGCACAAGTTTCTTCTTCAGCTTGTGTCTTAGTTTCCCCATCTGTAAAATGGGCACCATGATATTGTGCTGTTTTCAGAACTACTTTGTCTTTTGCAGATGTAAAGTTTATGGTTGCAGCTGGGAACTTTGCAGAAACTTAGCCCCAGAAGGCATGATGTGCATCATAGTGACCTCTGGTTTTGAGTGAGATGTGCAGCAAGTCAGAAGAATATATTGCACATTATATCAAATACAGCTGATGATTCATTGGAGAGTATTAGTGGCTATTTATCTGTTCTACCTGTTTTATTCTGTTCAAATGACACTCCTGGCTTCAATAGCATTTACACTGTCATATATAGTGACAGAGACCTGGGTCAAGAAAGATTTACTGGAAAATCAAACTTTTAATAAAAATGTGTCATGTTTATGAGTGTATTCCAGGATTTCATACTTGCTCCTGCTCCAGCAATAATGCTATTTTCTGTTCTGCAGGCCAAACACTAGGCAGCCTTTTCCCCAGCTTGTTCTTAATAATCCTTTTGTTGCAAGAGTCACACTGGATTCATGACCCTCTTGGCTTCTAAGGCGGGACCACACTTTGAGCAATCCTTCACCCACCCCTCTGCAAGACAGAGTGCCCCTCCTGCCTGGGAACTAGAGCGTGGAACCCTAGCCAATCCTCCAACTTGGCAGGGAGCTACTGATGCTCCTCCTGCCCCCTTCTCCTCCTTCTCAAGAGGGCCAGAGACACTGTCTTGCGTTTTGGCAGGGAGAGAGGGAAGGATGGAGCTTCAGCAGAAAATAAAGCCCCAGGGGACTTGAAAACGTGGGAAGTGCTGGTTCCCAAAGTCTCTTTGACTAACAAGGCTGCCGGCCCCTTCCATGGGAAGGCAAAATGTCACATTAGACCAAGGCCATGATAGTTACATGAGAGAGGGCAGGGCCTTCTCCTTGCATGCATTCTCATGGTGGAAATCTCCTCTTTCTTCACCCCCTCTGCAAACTGGCTCAAAAACACTACCAGAGCAGCGAGGCTTGGATCCTGGGAAGTATTAAGTTCCTCCCCAAGAAGACTGCCAGAAAATATGATGAGAAATGCCTTTTTGAGTTAGGAGTCCTTTGGAACCTCCCCTATATAGCAGCAAGTGCCACAGGCAGGGAGTCATTTGCAGTTTTCACGGTGTACCCCTGCATTATTGCAGCATTAAGCTTGAATTACGGTGTTGGTAAGTTTTAGAAAGCAGGAAGATAATCTTACACAGTCATACATTTACCTTCTTACTGTGACCTTAGGTAAACTGTGAAATATAGCATATGAGGCAGTGCATCACCCTAACAGAGTGTTTAATTAGGGAAGTGTGAAATTCTCCCATTTTAACACTAGAAACAAGAGCTTCCTTATCCTGCTGAACAACATTTTGTTGTTGTTGTTGTGTCACAAATGCTGTCCTGAAGTGCTTTGTGCCAAGTAGAAAAGCTACCAAGAGATCTTCTCTGGGAAATTTTCAAAAGTGTTCTAGAAGAACTCAGCAATTCCCAATACTAGAAAGGATATCAGTAAAAACAGCAAGAATATCTGCAAAATGAGGACTTCAGTTAAACCTGCACTCTTTATGAAAGTTTTATAGAAAAAAAAAAATCTTTTTGTTTCCCAGAGAAAACAGTCTTTTTATTTTCCCTTTTTTTCCTTTATTTTTTTT